>JAEMWC010000068.1:445000-507500 GCA_016490735.1 Pachyseris speciosa
TTATTCATCCTCCTGGGGTAGAGTTTGTTACGCACTCGCAAATTTATAACTCTCCTCTGGCTTGAAAACTCAGCCGGTGGCGCACTGCAGCTGTGTCGTAAAAGTGACAGGTGGAGCTAAATTGATTCTATAACGAGCACTAATAACTAGAGTAATTGTAATCTGAATAGTCTCCCTCCTCCTTGGTGAAAACATGTTCAAAGACAAAACTTTGTGCTTAATATTTAAGCAAATCGAAGGTTTTATATTTATCATTTTTCAAATACATTCTACTGAGAGCGGAATGAAAATAGAAGCCTCAAAACATGCTGAAGTTAGTGGCATGTCGATGTTTCCGACTTCGCTTTCACCAACCGTGTCGGAAGACAAATTTCGAGGTGGCCGTTATCTCGCCCATCTTTCCCCTGCTATGGAACATTTTCGACACGTTTATGGACCGTATTTGTCGCAACCGGTATATGAGCTGACAGCCGTGTCCATCTAGCCGATAAAAGTGCTCAAAGTCTAATATTTTATCATGAATATTCTCCTATCCCTTCATAAATAACCGCCTTATGAAATTTTCAGAAAATTTCATGGAACCTTTTATTTAAGATTTTCTTGCACTTTGTCTCATTGATTTAGGAGTTTTTTGCAAATACAGAGAACGATGTTATTGTCTACCAGAAGCTAAAGACGCCGATCACAGCGCGTTACATTCGTTTCCGACCAACAGCTTGGCATAACCAGATATCAATGGAAGTGGAGCTCTTTGGATGCAAAGGTACAGAAGGTTTACCTCTTATTGATCGTTGCTGTAACACTTTATATTGGGTGCTACTCCAACTAATTTTAGCGTGGCCGCTCATTTAAGTGCTCACTCGCCTTAGCGAGCAGGTACCAAGACTCTCCAAAATAATGGCTTTATTCTTTGGCAGCTAACTTTCCATACTCACTCTAGTTAAGCTCAACTATAAGCAAGTTAAATAGCTAAAGAGTAGACATATATGGGATTGCTGACGAAGGGAACATGGAGTGCTAGACAATGCTTATTCTGGAATACCTAAACATACTAACGCGACCACACAAGCAATCTTCGGATGAATGGCCAACAAAAGAAGGCTTTGACTACACCTCACGGAGGTCTCAGCCAAGGCAGCCAAGACAAAAAAATTTGATACTCACAATACTAATGTGTGGGCTAACCTTAACCCTTGAACAACGGGAATAGGAAATAGACGACACCCACTACACAACAGTTATTTCTTTTAAAGAAGGACTCCGAGAAGCACTTTGAGAAATTTCACATTTTATGACGCACTTAGCGCGCGCAAATAAAGGTGATGTTGATTGTTCCTTTTTTTAAAGTTCGCAAATTATGGCCCGTTGTTTTGGCCAGTGAAGCAAGAATAAACCCAGAGACCATTTTCTGTTGAAAACGCGTTGTTGTGGTTCTTTAAGTGGGTGGGGGGGAGAGGTATATTTTTATTTTCGTACCTTTGCGGGATTTCTATTGTTCGGGACGGCCGAACAGTCGTCTTAAATACACTTTTTTTGCAGAGACAAGATTCAAAGATTGCGTTTTCAATGGCTCGATTAGGTTTGTCTGGAGTGATACCTGCCAAGTTTGAAAAAGTGTTACAACGCGTTTCAAAATGAACAAAGAGATCGACAGCCACGCGCTTTCTCGAAACACTATACCACCATTACTGTTTCTATTTACAGTCGATTTTCTTGAAAGCTAGGGGTTTCTTTTCCAAACGGTTTAATGAAAACCTCTACTCATTTAAGTTTTTGTCAGAAAACGTGTAAGTCATGTTCTAGAGTTGGACACAATTAGCTTTTTTATTATCGCCCATTTTCGCTTTTAAATTCTCGCGAGCCGGTTATTATTTTATGACGTCATACGGCTCCTCGATTGTTTGCAAAATAGATTTTTTGCCCGCTTTTGACAATAGCTGCAAGAGGTTAGAAAATCCAAAATGGCGGCAGGTGTGAAGTTTAAAAGCGAATGATCTCCAAGGGTCTAGCATGCGATTTCTTTGTAGATTTTTCAGTGCGTTGTGCTTCGTCTTCAAAAACGTTGTAAATATCCCTACTGTGGTGAAGCTTCTTTAAGCTTTCTTATTTCCATTTTCAGCGAACAGAAGACTCACCCACTGGCTTCTAGATGGTGCTGATCCAGAAGTAAGGTCAGTCATCTTTCTAAAATCCTTAATTAATTTTTTTTTTTCTTTTCAAAAAAAAATGTTTGTTTAGGGCCTCAATCGTACGAGGAATGATTGCCGTTGTCAACAAAACCTTGTTGCTATAATTTCGTTTATGGCTTTGAGTTATTCATTGAGATTTACAACCAAAGGCTAGCTTGACTGGGATTAAACGATGACTCAAGGACTTGATACAGTTCGGAAAAGGTTATGAAGACTATACACGGCTATGATCTGACTGCCTTTTTTAAAATATCTTACTACGGCACTGACTGAGAGTCATAAACAACAAGTTTCTTATCATTGAATCACTAACATTTTTGTACTGGTATTGAGCAACTTCGCATGGCTTTCCTCTATTGCGCCAATATTTTATGTTTAGAGCAGTCAACATGAATTGACCGCGATTCAGAACCTCAAAACATTACAAGAAAACAAAACACGAGACGCATGTTTGTTCGAAAACAAATTTAAACAATCAAAAAACGATCAAACATTTTCATCCAACATCGTGTTGGACGAGCATGTTTGACCGTTTAGCCACATCTCTCAGCACTGTATTTAAATGGCTTTCCATGTTTGATCGAGATCAAACATTTTCATCCAACATTTCGCGTTAAGAACAAATGTTTGATTATTTAGCCACCCCAACTAACAAACCGTGCACAGCGGGTAAAAAGCTACCAAATGAACCAAACAAAGTCGAAATTTCAGCGATAATACGCAAAAAATCGTTCTGTGGACTCACTCTGTCAGATGTTTGGTCTAAAATTCTTTTGTGCGTTTAGCCACCCAACGTTATGTATGACAAACACGATGTTAGATGAAAATGTTTGATCGTTTAGCCGGGGCGTTAATCCTATTTTACGAGGACTCATTGCGATTACGTGTTAATAAGATAAGGGCAAACTTTTCTTAACGCTGTTGAGGCACAGCCATCGAAAAACAGTCAGCCAAGCGGAGTAAAAACACTCGCTCGCGATCTCTTACAAGCAAAACACCAGAACAAACAAACAATTCAACTACTTCTTTGCGTACAAAACGAGTAGAGATGATGGAAATTTATGCTTATTCGAAAAAAAATACAATTTTCATTCCCGAAAAAAGTGACAACCATTAAACCAAATGTTAAGCTTCAATTTATTTAATTTACCTCTGCTGTAGAGGCTCTTGAAAATATGTATCCACTTTAGTAAAAACACGAATCACCAAAAATAGCCAGCGGTTTGTCCAAAGGAAGAACTTCTTCTACTGAATTTGAGCTACTCATTCCTGCCATTAATGCCGGTGAACTGTTAAGTGACCTTTCTTGGTGAGCTGCAAGATGCCGCGCTAAAGTGAAAGCCCTTTAATCGTAGAATCATGTTGTTTTTCAACCACACAATCCGAGCGCTATGCAAGTGGATCCAAGTTTTAAGCTTTTCCTAAGAAAATCTTTTGCTCTCCCTTTTTCTATCACTTGAAACTTCACGTTCCGGAGTATCTTTAAACAGAAACTAGTTCCTGATTTTTAGGCCTTTTACGCGAAGAAATTGGAAAGAAGATGAAGTTGTTTATGCTCAAAATGAAGAAACCAACTGAATGTGAAATGTCGAGCCGCAGAAAGCGCGCGAAAAATTAAGCCTCGTTTTGCTTTGGGTGTCCCACACCTGTCTTGAGCCTGCGATCCAATCAAAAGTCAGTACCTGGTCAGCGGTCAACTTCAAAAAAAAGCAGCTGACCTCGATGAGCTTTAAACTTGAGCCCGCGATATGGTAACGCGATACTGGTCAGCGGATGCCTTGTTTTGACAGGTGTCAATTGACCATAACATGGATGTCCGAGGATGTCCAATATCAAAGATGTACGCTGTAAACTAGGTGGTCAATTGGAGTATGGCTGCCATGTTGAATTGTTATTGTTATTAGGATGCAATTTATGGGACATTTCACATCCCATACATGGAAGGGCGGACGTACGCGCGTACGGTCGTACGGTGACCAAAACCAAATTTTCTCGAGCAGATGGGTTACCATATTTTATTAACTATGGTGCTCAGCTGATACGTCATTTGTTCCCAAACGCATTTTCACGAATGACCATTTTTGGTCGTTTTTCGTATGAATTAAACTTAGCCAGAAGAAGCTCAAGCTCAGTGCGGAAAACAGGTGTATCATGTCAGAAAACAAATGTGCCCTTTATCTAAAATTGGAACTATTTGTAAGGGTGCCAGACAGATTAGGGAAAAGATGACCTGCCTGTAATTTGTGTGTAATACAGCGGGGTGTTTTATGATTTGGAGCCAAATTCGAACACGTAAACGTAGGCTCGTAGGAAAGGGGGTGCGACGGGTACGTCCTCTCTCCCCCACTGGCTGTGGAGGCCCGCCTCCAGGGTCCGTCTATTGTGGGCCGACGGCTCAAAAGACGATTTAAAAACCAAACTGCCTGGTGTAGTTTGACATAAAATGAAGTTATAGTCAAGTGCTCCATCCAATCAACCATCACTAACAAAACAAAAGATAACTGTCATCTCTGCCTAAAATTCCATCACTTTAAACTTAAATAAAGTTATGAAGGTGAAGACTTTCCCTTACGTTGTGGCTCTGAAAAGAGCCTTTGTGTGTGGCTCTGAAGAGAGAGCCGTTAAAAATTGCTAAGAGAATTAACTTCTCGTAGCTCTTCCTCGAGAACATCGCGGAATGCGTTTTCTTTTTGGCTGCCTGGTTTCTTATCAGTCTACCTTCAAAACGGATCATTTGCAGTCATAGAAACCCTAAGTTTTCAAAACCTCAAGAAGGAGGATGCCCCAGACCACCGCCCTTCCCTAGAAACTCGCGCCTCAAGAGCTCGTGGCTTCCGTCGATGGAGATCAAACGCACTACCCCATCAAAACTCCTGGCTACGGGCCTGCATGAGTTTAATGTATTAAGTACAGCAGCCCTTCTAGGACAGTACCCGATTTTTAATCGCCCTTTCTTCTTTGGGAATACTGACGAAACGTCGAACATCACCCGAAAACTTTCCAACCTTCACGGAAATAAACATAAGAAAGCGCGGAGCTGGCTTTGGATGAGCCACACAATCAACTAGATGCTATAGCATTCACTCAGCAAAAATGAAAAGGTGGGAGAAAAAAATTAAATCAAACAATTGGGTAGTGTGCAGTACCCACAAAAATAGTTACATAACTTGTAATAAGAAATAATTTGATTTTTCTATATAGGTATTCTGATCCTATAGAATTCATGCTTGGATGGTGTCCTGGTAGCAAGGCCGCGTACTTCTTTAAACCTAACTCCAGTGCTACTTTGCTGAATGTAAACATCACAGATTGCGACTTTACTATATCATTTTGGATAAGGAACTCTGGTCATGAGGCGCCAAAAATAGCCGTCTGGTCAGTTGGTGGACAACTTACTTACGTAACAATTAAGGCAAACGGTATTGAGATATATTCGTGGAAAACCATTTACACATTGAAAGAGGCAAACGTTTTGGACGACGTTTGGAATCACGTCGTTTTATCGTGTGAGCAGTTCACGATGAAGATGTTTTTCAACGGCGTAGAAAAAGAACTGCAGCAGAAATGGAACCAAACGGCCTTTATGGCCTATGATAGTTACAAGTCCTCCTGTATCGTTGGAAATGATCTGAAACTGCTATCAAAAGGCAAAAATTCTATAGGATGGGTTATGGATCTTTATGTAGTTCAAGGATCCTTACCTAAACATCAGATTATCAGCTTGTCCAAAGGTAATTACACTTCTTTACACTTTCTTACGATAGTGAAGATAAGGGAACATTGCATTTTTCCTAGTGATAGGCCGCTCGCAGCCGTCCATTGAAAACATGTTAAAAACCGACCTTTGGAAAGCATTTATCCAACGCGCCAAATGTTTGATTGCACAAAAGAAGTGGAGGTGTCTAAGAATTACAAGGTATTCTCACCATCACCGTCCCACCACCACCATTATCAACCACAGCATCATCAACAAGAGTAACAAGGATTTTGACGAAGTTTCAAATTGGAATACAGTTATGGTTTTTGTCATAATTACTGCTTGTGAGTATAAAATAATTGTAAAATAATTGTGCCACCGAAATTAAACCAGCTCCCTTAGATCTTCGTTACATCTAGTTTCCGCCATCATTATTATCATCCCCCTCTCCACTACCATCACCGTCATTATTATCATTAGCATTACTCATTTATCCATCAGCATCAATCATCCATACTTTACGTCGATCATATATCATGAACATTGCCTTTATCGTATCATCATCACAATCATCATCTATTGTCAGGAGCATATAATCTAGAATATTCTTTTTTAATAGAGCGAGTTTTATTTGACTTGTAAAAATGGCCTCCGCAAGTGAATTTCCAATTTTCATCCGCTACCAGTTAAAAAGATCCGCAGGATAGTTTATACTTATCCGTACTTATTCTTGGGAGAAAGTCAGTTAAGCATGCTTTATTGAAACTGGAAAGTATCCTGAGCATTTTAACTGATATTTTGTCACTGTTTAAAGGGAAGCCGATTGTCCTCCCTATAATCACCAACAAACAAAAGGAGGTGAAAGGCTGCATTGTAAACGTTACATGGTCTCTCCCAACACGCAATGCTTGCACCGTTGTGTACACCATGCGTTACAGAAAAATGAGAACATTCATGGAGAGCAGTGATCCTGGCTGGGTGATAATTACTCAAGTTACAAGCACCCACCATGTCTTAAGGCTTCATTGTGATGAGATCTATGAAATCGCAGTGTCTGCTGGAACTGAAAGTGGCTGGTCATTGTCCTGGAGAGTGAGAACTAGTGCAGGTGTGGCACTATGTAATAACTTGGCTGAAACTCTTACTAAATCTCTAAATACGGGACTTGCAAGCTTCTGGGAAAGTGCACCATAACATGAACAAATTACTGTTTACTCCTAATATATACTACAGAGAAAATGATGCAGGTGAAACTTTAAATATATACATCAGTCACTGTCAAGAAAGCCTTCCTGTTAAGTGCCCTTTTTAAAGTTTACAGTAGTAAACCTTGAAATTGCAGGCCAGTTACTTAACAGGATCTAACCTAGAAGTGGTCTAACAGCATTTAGTATAAATCTACTTGCTTTCTATCACGAATGCCGTTCTCTGATTTGCTATGCTACTCGCTATCTATTCTGTGATAGATCGTGAGTAGCGGTTGTCGACGAAATGGCGGCCGCTTCTTCGGGTTTTCGAAGTGTCTGCGAGGAGGAATTAGATAATTTACTTGTTTAGTTTTGAACGACTAGTAGATTTATACTAAAACAATATTAGATTATTCGTTCTCGATTTCTATGCGTGATAGCTGATTCGGGATGTTCAAACTTCGCAGAAAGATAAATCTTCATATGCTAATTGCAATTCAGTAACAAAAACGGCGGTCATCCGACTCGTTTTTGAGTTACAGGCACATAAAGCCAAATAAGGTTGTTTCTAAGAGGCTATGCTGTTGCTATGGTAACCTTATATGTCAAAACAATGATCACAACTTGTTGAGAAATAATTGGAAAATAATTGGAAAATCCATCAAATAGTTGGTGTTTAAAAATAACGAAACCACTATTTATTTATTTATTTATTTATTTATTTATTTATTTATTTATTTGACACAAAGTAGTAATACATAAACTATAAGATTAAATAGAAAGGAAAGTAGCAAGGAGACCTTGCAAAATCTATATAGAGCTTATGTGAGATTAGGCGTCCTCGAGCTACGGGCTATAGTTGTTCATACGTCTATGCATCGTGGAAAGTAATTTAAGATTCTTATTCCTATCTACTTATTAATTTACATTTTAGTATCGTTGTCAAAAGAATTGAAAACCTTTGGTCCTTGAAAAAATACTGAAAAATTTCTTAGCGTTAGTCCGATAATAGGGTAAGCGGTACGCCTGGGAATTTATAGTACTGTGGAGTTGATTGTCTTGGAAGAAATTAGGGACCTTTAGCAAAGAGGACGAGTACGTGGACGTCGACATCTCTGGCAGTTTGGGAACTGGGACGAGACCGTCATTCGCGGCGAGAAAAATAAACTCTTTAGCAGGTTAAGACATGGACGTCAACGAGCCGAACCAAAACTAATGGAAGAGAATGAAGAAAATAATGAAATTCTTTGGAAGATGTTTCTTTAAAAGCGGTTCGAGAATTGCTTTTTACTTCTCTTCGCCAACAACTCAGTTTCGGATGCAGAGTTTGTGCTTCTGTACAATACATACAGTTCAAAACCTCCAGATATTTCGTATGAAAGCTACGACAGATTAAACTCAGATTTCATGAATGCCTCTGAATTTACAGAGTTTCGTGTGAAATGCAAGATCTTCCAAGCATTGTTGACGTTCCCCAGCTTCCACCAGTTTACAGGTGAGCCGCAGGAGAGAAGTATTTGCGACAACATGAAGGACCGTATTTGTATTGTTCTTGACATACCACCATAACAGCTGCAAATTTAATACAAGTTCCACCGGAGACGTGACAAACAACCGAGATTACCTGGAACTCAGAAATAGCTTTTTCTACAAAATTTCAAAAAAAAAAAAACCAAACATATATATTTTATGCGCGACTGTGAAATTGAAAGAAACGTTACTAAGAGATAAGCTCGCGGAAAATAAGACATGCGCGCGCCATTTATAAGAAATGAAAAACATTTTTTAGACCCTCTGGTTGCATAGTGCCAAGCCTAAAAATAGTTTTATTTCTAATTGTTTCCGTCTGACTTTGACTCCAGCGCATTTCCGCAAACCTCTAACAACGATGTCAGATAGACTGTGGCCGGGACAATTAAAGTGCTCTGCGACCCGGAAACCACTAGTGTTCTTTTGGAAGCTCCGTAGATGGAGCAAAAACGTTTCACAATAACCTACCACGAGTTGAGAAAGAGGCACTAAGGAACCTGTCGAAAAGGGATAACATAGTCATCAAACCTGCCGAAAGGAGCAGTAGTCGTCTGGTCACGCCCTTTGTACATTCAAGAGGCACTACGGCATTTGTCAGATGGTCGTTTCTATGAGTTCCTCGACAATGATCCTCTGAAGCAATACCAGTGCAAAGTTAAAGCTACCGTGGATGATATGATTTCAAAGAACGAACTTCTCCATTCGGCAAAAAAATCTCTTTGTCACCACACCCGAAACTTCTCGTTTCTACTTGCTTCCCAAAATTCACAAACCCGGCAATCCTGGAAGACCAATTGTATCGGCTTGTAACTGTCCAACGGACAACATCGCAGACTTCCTCGACGAAGTTATGTCACCACTTGTGACAAACTTAGCCACTTATGTCAAGGACACCAACCACGCCCTGGAAATTGTCCACTCCTTCAATTTCAACAATTCCAACCCTGATCAACGCTTCCTTTTCAGTATGGACGTCAAGTCACTTTACATGGTTATACCAAATGACAGCGGTTTACAGGCGTTAGCTTATTTCCTCGACAAGCGCCCGATGCTCGAGCCCTTAACTTCAACACTGACCCGTTTAGCTGAGTTGGTACTCACGTTAAACGCGTTTTATTTCAACAGCCAGTATTACCACCAAGTTTTGGGGTAGCCATGGGTAATAGAATCAGGGGCACCCAACGACAAGTTTCGATAGATATCTGTTCGGTGGAGGGTAGTTCGCCTAAGGCTTTCGGCGTCGATTAAACAGTGCACTCGGATTTTCGTAAGTAAACGTGGCCTAAAAGATTCGTAATGTGGAAATCATAACCCCTGAGGTTTTCGGAAAGGTCGTTATTGCTGTTTTGGCAGTAAAAAACGTCAGCTAGCATTTTCGGGAAGAAAAAAGGTTCCCTATAAAGTTAACTTCAACTAGTATTTTCTCAAAGAAAGATTTTGTTCCTTAAAACTTTCGGGCAATTAACATTTCAGCTAGGGAATCCGAACAGATCAAAGTTTTCTAGCTAACCAAAACATCACTTTAAACAGACTTCAAACACCATAATGTACTTAAAAATGCCTTTACACAGCTTTTGGCCGCTTTGGCTCGCTGGGTGCCCCTGTAGAATGGGCCCTAACTACGCCTGTCTCTTTGTAGGCTACATTGAAGAACGCATTTTGTCCACCTATACAGGGTACATTCCACAACTCCACAAGCGGTACATTGATTACATCGAAGAAGCAGCCTCGTGTCGTCGAGAAGAACTGGAGGACTTTATAACGCATGTATCCACCTTCCATCCCGCTTTGCAGCTTACTCACACCGGTGTAAATGGCTATTTCTCAAACTCAGCTATCTTTCCTTGATATCAAATTAAGCATCTCGGATAGTAGAATCAGTACTTTCGTTGACTACAAAGATACCGACACCCACACCTACCTACACTACACCTCCTCTCATCCTCTGCACCGTAAAAATGGTATTCCGTATTCCCCGTTTTTGCGCATCCGCCGTCTTGCTCCGAGGATAATGATTTTCTACAGAAATGCCAAGAAATGACCACCTTTTTAGGATTTACTGCAGAATGCTCGGGAAAACGTGTCCTCCGTTACCCGCCAAGGGGCGCTTGTTAAGTGTGTCCGTAACAACGAAGAAAGTATTCCTCTGGGGATGACCTACCACCCCTTGAGTTCTCGTATTAAGGACATTCTGCTCACCAACTTTAACATCCTAACGAGTGACCCTGCTACTGCAGCAATCTTTCCAGCTCCACCTGTACGTAGTTGCACATCGACGTGATCGCAGCCTAGAGATATCCTGGTACACACCTGACAGGCCCCAGACAGAGTTACCAGGAACTTTCGCATGTCGACATTCCCTCTGCTGCACTTGCTTGTACACAACGTCCAATGTCCATGTACGTGGACCCAAGGATACAACCACCATCCGTAAACACTTTACCTGTAAATTGGAGAACGTCGTGTGCTGCATATCATGCCGTCGATGTCCCCTGCTATATATCGGAGAGACCGGTCGCACTCTACGAGAACGATTCGGCGAACATCTACGGAGCGTCCAAAAGAACAATAATGGTTTATTGGTCGCAGAACACTTTAACTGTTCCGGCCACAGTCTATCTGACATCTTTGTTAGAGGTTTGCGGAAATTGCTGGAGTCAATGTCAGACGGAAACAATTAGAAATGAAACTCATTATTAGGCTCGGCACTATGCAACTAGAGGGTCTAAATAATGATTTTCATTTCTTATAAATGGCGCGCGCATGTCCTATTTTCCGCGCGCTTAGCTCTTAGTAACGTTTCTTTCAATTTCATAGTCGCCCAAACTGTAACGGTTTTCACACTGAAGAAGGGCTATGCCCGAACGTTTGTATTTTGTCACAAGATATCACTTCGACACTTTTTTTCAATTTAAGATAAATATGTGTTTTTTGTTTTTGTTTTTGTTTTTTTGTTTGTTTGTTTGATTGTTTGTCGTTTTTGTTGTTGTTTTATTTTTTTTCGAAATTTGTATTGATTTAAGTGTCGCGCATCTACCGGGGGGGAACAATTTCTTTATTTTTTTGATCCTAAACATACCTTTTTCTACTCTGATATCCACAAACAGGGCCGTATGCTTTAACAAATCCAAAAAGTGAGCGACCAATAAGCTGAAGAAAAATTAAGCTTCGTACTCACGTTCACTACAGAACGGGAAACCTCATGCTATGGCGTCCTGAACATCAAGTGGACGACGAGTTGTAAACCCTAGGGCATGCGCAATTGCACCGAACTACGATTTCTCAACTTCCGTTCGTTCATGTCCACCTCATCGGGTTCTTTGCTAAAGGTTGGTATTGTTATAAAGCCTAGAAGGCAACGGTGAGCTTTTGCGAGAGTGCATAAATTGGCCTAACTGGAGCAAATGGATATCATTAAATTTGGGCATACCGAGTTCCTAAAAAATGGGGTCTGTATGGGCAACCTTAATGATCCAGACACCGACTATACGAGTCTCTCGCGCCTCAGTGGTGGATCAAACAGTTAATGTAGTGCTTAACTTATTTATATTTCTGTTGCAATGAGGACAAAACTGATAGAGATTTAAATTGTATTTTTCCTTTAAGTTCAAAAGGATTCTACCACAACAGTCTACATAACTGTGGGAGTTGCTATTACTCTCGTTGCCATAATAGCTGTGGGAATTATTTGCCACAGGAGACGAAAACCGAAACAACGCGAAACCCTTGAGAGGTATGAAAGAACATTTTCCAGCGTTATGTACACCAGCCATTTAAACTCCTAGAACGAACCCAGTTCCTTTCATTTTGAAATTTCGGCTGTTTAGCTCAGAAATCCATTCAGCAAATCCATATAAAGTCATTACTGATATTATGTTCTCTTTGTTAAGGCGCAAACACTGTTCTGGAATTCCCTTCCCCAACTAATCCCCATTTAACCGGCAAACTCACTTTTTGTAACATGGGCGTTTACAATTAACATTTTGATTTTGTGGTGTCCGCAATTCCTCGGTTAAATCTTCCGTAAGTCAACTAAGACTATATTCAATCGTTTCATTTAATGTACGTTGTTATTAAGATCCAAGGCAGACATCGTTCCCTTCTTGCTATGGGAAGTCCCGCTTGAGCGTGTAACCTTCATGGAGGAGCTGGGCCGAGGTGCGTTTGGCAAAGTTCATAAAGGAGTCATGAGGGAACTGCCCAAACGAGAGGAATTTTTCAAACCAAGAGCACTGAGGGTAGGAGTCAGTGAAGGGCGACTGGTGGCCATAAAAGTACTGCTGGGTAAGAAAAGTAATGATTTATTGTAAGTGTGTAAGAATGTGTTTTATATTTTCCCAAGAAAACATTGATTATTGTATTTGTTATTTTTTATTTTTAACGCACGTTACTCTTCAAACTGTAGTGGTTGTATGTTCATCAACTCAAAGCAGAGTTTTTGCTTGTAAAATTGTCTTCTTAAATGAAACTTCTAGCCCATCTAAAACCCTTCGAAAACAGCACAAATTAACAGGGCTAAATGTCCTTTTTCAAGAATAGCAGATGACATTTTACGTAAAGAAAATAAACTCGGATTTTTACCGTCCAATTTGCCTCAAAAAGCCAAAATGGTGTCTACGTATTACGGAGCCCATTAAGTGCCATCCAATTAGTCGTCCTGTTTTCAATTTGTTCTGATATTTTTCTCGTGAGCTGACATTTTTCCGAACTTTTTTCCCGAGCACTGGCATTTTTCCCGACTTTTTTCCCGACTTTTTTTTTCGACTTTTTTCCTGAACGCTGACATTTTTCTCGACTTTTTGCCCGAGCACTGGAATTTTTCACGACTTTTTTCCCGACTTTTTTCCCGAGCGCTGACATTTTCCCTGACTTTTTTCCCAACCTTTTTCCCGAGCACTGGCATTTTTCCCCGAGCGCTGACACAATGCGCTAATCGGAGGTGATCAAACTCTCAAACGCAACAGTTCAAACATGGCGGAGGGAATGTCCGAGGAGACAAAAACAATTACCAATCTTGAAAAGGTAAGCTTAAACAAGCAGTGTTAACAATTCCATCAGTTTCTTTCTATTAATTATCTTGAAAAGCATGTCCAATAAGTGATATTTTCGATCATATTATGCGAGATTGTTGTGGTTTTCGAGTATTTCACCAAATAATTAGTTTATTTCATTGTGTTTTATTAAGCTTAATTAACTGGTAAACTTTTGGAGTTTGCGAAATGTTTGAGAAATATTTATACACTGTATTTCGAAAAATATATATTTTTTATTTCAATCATAATCATTATAAACATGTAAAGTTAATCTGCTTCCGTTCTTTCAGCCAAGTGCACAGATTTGTTGTATAATTTGTATCAGCACACGTGCAACTCATGGTTGTTGTTCAAACTCCTCTATTATTGATTTTAAGGTTCTTGGCGGCTTTGCTCTTTACTCAGTTTTTGAATTATTTGAGTACTTGACGGAATTTGGCAGTATAACATGTAAATAAAAACAGAGAAATTTACATCATGACAGCATAAATTCAGACAGATATCTTTGTAATGTAGTTCTGAAACGAAGTCAGAAGCAATTTATTTCCGTTTAGCTGTCTTCACAATCCTGTCATTTATAAGGTATGTTAATTATTGTGGTGACAGGCAAGACTTTACTCATCACATATTTGCAATGTAACCGCAATGGCACATAAATCATTAGTGGCAGGTACTACATCTGTAGTTTCACAAGTATTGTTGTGTTATTTCATGGATGTGTTACTTTGAATTCTGAATAAATTGCTTTAAATACGACTAAGTCGTGAACTATGTGTTTTGTTTATACAGGTATGCAATTTTTTAAGAGGAAGAGGACAGCATGAACCGTTATCTTAAGATTTCAAACTGAAAAGGTATTGATTAAATGCTTGACTAAACACTGAAATTACCTATTGTAGATTCTTTGTTGTATTATTATCTTCAATTCACAAATATAACTCATATAACTTTAATTCAAGTGAGAGTAAATAAAGGCATTGACATTCATCTGACGTGTGTATATGAATCACTGAGTTAGTAATGTATTTGTATTTACAATCTTTTGAAGTTTTAACCTTAAAACAAGGGTACGCATCAGGTGCGTCCCTGGTGAACATAACAACCAACTGTTCCTATTTGGACGGTTGATTAAGGATTTCTTGAAGTCTATAAGCAAAACTGAATAAACGAAACCAAGACATTCAACATTATAACTACAGGACCTCAAGCAATAAAGCAACACAACGATCTCCAACATTTTGAAAAGGAACGAAAGAAGAATAAGGTTTGCAGTGACGCGGTTTTGAGTTGTTAGAAAGATCTGGAAACATGTTTACGGCAAACGGCGAACGTCAGATTCAAGTTGACAGTTTCTCAAATTCAGAGCAAATTTTATGGACGAACCTGAAATGTAACTACTTATCCATGTGTAGATGTCATATCATGTACTATAAACGACAAGTAAAGAGCGAATTTGGTGACGTGGTACAACTTGTCGCTCGCCATACCTGTTCCTCTAACCGAACCCTTTACAGTTTTTCGAAATTTTGCTAGGTTTCGATGCAGTATTGCTGTTTTTATACATTTCTCCGTGCGATTTTGTGGTTCACGTGGGACACTCCGCTGACGCACCCTCCTAGTTCATATGAGAGTCCAACATGCGATTATAATAAATCATCAATACTCTCGAGTAAGGTTGAGTACAAGATGACTGCATCTTCGGCTGTTTCAGGCATATCAAAGGTTTGTTCTTGCATTATCATCGATGCTAGTTGAGTAAACTTGTCATAACAACCACTTTCTGGACACCTATAGCAACATCTCTCCTCCGCAAGTTCGATGTCATCATGCAATGTCCACATCTTGCTTAAGATTTTCTGCTCCAGTGACTTCTGGCACAAAATAAAGCATGTCCGGTCGACCACTTGGAGACTCGGCATTGTTTGTTGGCCCTATCTTGTGCAAGTTCCACAACACAGCCACTTTGTGAAGTTCATTGCGAATGACTGGCATGAAACAAAACTTTAAGCATTCAGCTTGTACTGCATCGTTATCGCAGTAAAGGCCGGAGTCCCTCATGTCTTTAAAAAAACGCATCCACCAGTCTGAGCAGCCTTTTCTTAGAATACCCCACCAAGCTTCTATACGCTGATTGGCAATGGATCTCCCATACAAAAAACTTTTATCTCCAGCTCAACTGCCGTCCCCATCACGCCTAAAGAAGCGCTGTAGAGCTGCGACATAAACATTCTCTGTTCCCCCATCGCCACGTATTATCTTGGCAGTTCCACCCATTTGCCTGACACAGTCAACAAAATACTGGGTTATGACAGAGGGATCATTGTTGGAAGGACCAACTTCTAACCACATAATTCTCCTGCTATAGCCGTCAATGGCACCGTGTACACAAAATCCTAATGGTTTCAATTTGTCATATCCGTCGATATGTTATATGTTATTAGGACCTTTCGAGCTGTACTGCCTTCTCCTGAGTCTCCGCCTTGATCTTGCGGCTACACCATCGGGATCTAATATTTTCACCAATTCTCTAACTGTCTCCTTGCCAACAACTAGTCCGTGATCAAGTACGAGCCGCTGAGTCATTTGTTTATATCCAATAGTACTACCACTGCCACGTATTTCCTCCTCGACAGCCTCGCAAACCTGCCGTAGATCAGTGCCATTAGCTCTTCTTCCAAGGCCACGAGATCTCAATATTCGCTTTAGTTGACGGATACTAAACAAATGCCGTGCAAAAGAAACAAACACACCAAGATTTCGCTGTAACCCAGACCTAGATGAAAGAAGTGTTCGATTAGGTCATTACTTTCTGTATGACCACTGTTCACTAGGAGAGGAAAATAGCTCGGAAGAACAGATGCACAGGGAGTTACTAGTCCAATTAAAGCCACCAGCAACATCGAATAACTAGCGAAACTTATTGCTGCCATTTTGTTACGGCGTTCGTCCTTGTGTGCAAATGTCACCGGATCGATGCACGTACTCCAAAGCCGAGAAAAAAGTCAGGAAAAAAGTCGAGAAAAATGCCAGTGCTCTGGAAAAAAAGTTGGGAAAAATGCCGGTGCTCGGGAAAAAAGTCGGGAAAAAATGTCAGCTCGCAAGAAAAATATCAGAAGAAACTGAAAATAGAACGGCTAATTGGATGGCACTTAATGGGCTCCGTATCGGAGACTGGTGACGAGTTTCGCGTTGATGACGTAGTTGGTGGGTACACTCCATCTCTCTTGCGATTCAGTGAGCTCCGCAAATTCGGTCGAGATTTTGTTGAGATTATAGTAGTTGCTAGTCGTTCGTTGGAAAGTGGCAACCATGTCCGAAAGTGACGATATTTTGTCTTCTGTGGACTCGAATACGTCTTATTCCAGCGGAGAAGAATCAGAAAGCGAAACACCGGATGAAATGGAAATGGTTGGACATGTCCAACAGCACGCCGAAGAGCCACTTGACCATACAAGCGATGAAGAAGAAGATACGGAAGCGGATGAGGATGGTCTAACTGCAGCAGGTCTGCAAAGGAGATTCGAGGGACGGCTTAACTGCAGAATACCCTCCCACTCGAATAATTTTCCACGCAGCAGGCTACGCGGTACGCAGAAACTATTTAATTCCACTCAGACTTCTGCGTAGCTGGCTCCAGGACTACGCGGTACGCAACATCAAAATGAATTCACAATAGGCGTGATTCGACATGAAAACACATTCGCAAGATCTGTAACATTCTTCGTTCTTTAAGCCATTAAACCGAAACAAGCGCCAAAATGAGTAAATTTACTTGAAAGTAATTAAAACATCAAAATGAATTCATAACATTTTTCGTTCTTAAAGCCTATGAACCGAATTGACAATTGATAGCGTGAGTCGACATGAACACACGCTACAAATTAAACCGAAACAAGAGCGCTTGTGTACGCAAACAAATTCACAAATCATAGCCCCCTATAACATTTGCTTTACAGTAAGTCGACGTAATATTTGCAAACGATGGTCACTTACTGTCGGTTCTCACCTTCAGTTACTACAAATTCACAGTTCAGTTTTCGAAATATATTTTAAAATGAACATTTCATCGATGCAAAAAAACTTAAATATCTGTCCGATTTGCGGTCCTCTACATATCAAATACCGGTTAACAAGTGGTAATCTTTTCCCTCAGTGATACCAAGTTCTCACTTACCTTCGGTCGCTTTCGGTCAGTTAGAGACTTAAGATGGGATGGAGCCTTTAATTAGGTTTCTCTTCAACTCGATGGTTTGACCATTGTCAGGGGCACCCAACGAGCCAAAGCAACCAAAAGATGTAGAAAGGCATTTTTAAGTACCTTGTGGTGTTTGAAGTTTGTTTGAAGTGATGTTTTCATAAGCTAGAAAAAGTTCATCTGTTCGGATTCCCTAGCTGAAAGTTTACTTGCCCGAAAATGTTAGGGAACAAAATCTTTCTTTGAGAAAATGCAAGCTGAAATGAACTTTCTACGACCTTTCTAGGGAACTATTTTCTTTCTGAAAATGCTAGCTGACGTTTTTGACTGCCAAAAACAGCAATTACGATCTTTCCGAAAACCTCAGGGGTTATGATTTCCCAATTGCGAATCTTTTAGGTCACGTTTAAGTTACGAAAATCCGAGTGCACTCTTTAATCGACGCGAAAACCCAAGGCGAATTACCCTCCACCGAACAGATATCGACCGAAACTTGTCGTTGGGTGCCCCTGCATTGTCAGTCTGCACAAGGCCGGGCTTGCGCTCAAACAGCTTTCCTTGAAATCCACCGTTCAAACACAAACAAAAGCTCTTCTTCGAGATGAAATCTTTTCGATGAAGGCGGACAAATCGAGTCCATTTATTCTGCAAATTTTCTTCAGGGGGATAGTAATGCATTGGAATTCCCAGTGATCCAGTCTTGTTGCCACAATTTGCAAGATTTGGTCCACCGGCAGAGCAATAGTTAATGCAACCTTTCTTTATTCCCTTCTCCGCCATAACGTTGATGTCTGTGGAACCACCAAGTACGTCATTTCCGGTGTAATCTGAGTGTTTGACCGAGCGCAAGATGGCGACACTCGAAATCGGTCAAATGCAAACTTTCAGGCCAGGAAAATCTTACATGGAGAAGGTTTCGGGCGTTTCAAACTGGGTTTTTGGTTTAATAACGATATGAACAAACATATAAACCAAACTTGTTTTTTTATTTTATAGGCACTTTAATGTTCAAACATCCTACCTTTCATTCAGTGCTCAGTTTTGATTTTAAATAGTAGCTTTAACGAGCTCTTTGTATAAAAATTATCCTTCTTTTCCACTTCTTGGGGCAGCTTCGCAAATTGCTTGTTTGTTTGTTTGCTTGATTTTTTAAGAGAGAGCCGACGTAGAGCAAAAACAGATATTTCTTCAGGAAATTGAACTCATGAAGGAAATCGGTTGTCATCGAAACGTTGTAACCATGCTCGGCTACTGGATCAGGTCAGAGCCTATCATGTTAATATTGGAGTATGTCCCACACGGAGATCTCCTTCAGTGGCTTAGGGACAAAAGGCATCAGGTACGACTCTACTTCTATTCAGTGGAAAAGAAGAAATTTCATACTAGTGCTACTCTTACGAGTTTCTAGGGAGGTGCCTGATTAGGGAGGAAAGGGATGAGCAAGGAGATCGCGCGGGTTGATTCCAATCGGAACTCCGTAGCCTAAGAAAGTTAACTTCCTTGAAACAGAGTCGGGCGCTTAAATTGTTTTCTTGTATACTCACAATTTGTTCAAGTTCCGCTCCTATCTTCCGGTATCAACTCCTTCTGGGCTCCTAGGTGTTTAACTCGGAAAACTGATGAATAGTCTAATTTCACTCCTTCGCTCGATCCTTCTTTTCCTGTTAAACATTTTGTGAATACGTTGACCAGTGCATAACGCTTGGCGTATATTATTCGTATGACAGAAAATATGCCAACTGTACAACAAAAATTACGACCATAACATGGCCAAATGAAAAAAAATTCATCAAGACACTACGAACGATTAACGAAAGAGATATAGAAGAGGAGGAACTTGCTTTTGATATTTTGTCTGATACAATAGGCCTGTGACACTTAAATTTGAGCCTACAAAGACTTAACCATGCGTAAAATATAATGTAAGAGTTACGCTTCTCTTTCTTTTGGAACTTTCAGTAACAAAGGGATCAAAAGCAATATACCCGCAAGTGGTTTTTAATTTATTTTCAGAGTTCAGTGGTTCATAGTCACTTCGATTTTCTGAAGCAGTAACCACGTGGTGTCATGAAATACCACAAGGGAGTGGATTGACAGTTTTTTTTTTGTGGAATTTCAAAACTAATCAAAACAAATTTAAACTTTCTCGATGCTGTACAATTATATATCTGACTGGTTATACATTAACAACACATTTTCCTGAACAAAACAGAACAGATTTATTTACATTTTCATGTCTACATATTTTTCATGGTTTCTAAATATAGAAATTTTCCATCGAGCATTTTCATAGATTCGTACTTTAATGTTGTATTTGAAAGAGGAATATATATATATATAATCATTTAAGGAAATGTCTAGAGGCTAATTGAACCGCAAGGTTTTCAAGTTAGACTCCAGTCAGTTTAGGTTATGTTTGTTTTCCGTAGCTTCTAAAAAACAAGCAGCAGCTATGCAAAGCGGAAAAACTAAAAATGGTCAATTGCCACAGCAAAGCGAGCAAGCACGAAGCAGAAGAATGTAAATAGATTTAGGTTGGTTGGATCAAGAGAAACTTTGTTGGGTTAGCAAATATTGTTTGAGTCTCCCCTTAAAACATTGTCCAGACATATGTTTGAACTCGGAGGATAGATCTTGCCAGAGAGTTACTGCCATTGCAGAAAGAGTTTGTGGGCCAATTTTCGCATACAGAAAGTAGTCATTGAAAATATCCTGGATTTCTTGCTTATGCCAATTGTGGGTTAGTTTAAAGACTTGTAATTTGTATATATTTTGTAGAAATATTGTTAGGATATTATAAGAAGGTTAATTAATGTCAAGGGACTTTCTGTATTTTTGCCGTACAATATGGAGAAGAATATAATATATGATATATTTTGTTTAGTTTGGAGTATTTTTTTATTGGCTTTATAAACGCTGCCCCATACAGTAATGGGGTAAGAAAGGTATGGGTACTGGTTCTATACCTTGTGAAACTGTATTCTTTTTCAGTTTTTTTTTTTCGACTGCATGTTTACGTTTTGATTAAACATTCTCTTTCACTTCGCCGAAAAACTCTTTAATGCACGATCAGTACTTGTAAGATACATGTAATACATCTTTTTAAATTGACAGCTTAAGACAAAGAATAGTGTGGACGTTGATATCTTTGAGGAGCTGGCACCTCTCTCGATTGAGGAAGGAGATGATCATCTTGAATGCTCAAAAATATGCTCAGAAAAAATAAAGATGGAAGATTGCTCGGAACAAAATCCGACTGAGGAGGAAAGACAGGAACGAAATACAGAAGATTCCAAAGACGAACATCAAGGAACTGAGAGCAACAAAAACACAACCTCAGGAAACGCAGCATCACCGGCTCAATCTCAATCCCTTGTCCTGGACGAAGCAGAAAGAATCGTAAGCGACACGACTCAGCAGGGCATGGAGGGAGCCAAAAAGAACCAAAGAGGGAACAAAGGAAATAACAAGGAGGGCATGGCAACTTTGGATGTGCCTTTGGTCACATTTAGCCGTGTCCCACAAAGGAAAGCAGTTTCAACTCCACAAGGTGCAAAGCAAAAGGAAGAAATGGAGCCTATGGTGAAACGTTCAATCGCTTCTAACGACGACAGTACGGAGGTGAAGATAACCATCCAACAGGAGGATGAACAACTTGACAGTGATGAAGATGATGCTATTTCCACTAAAGATATTCTTCGTTTTGCGTGGCAGATAGCACAAGGAATGGTAAGTGACCAGCTCTGAAAATAGTCCGACAAGAGGAGAAATTATTAAGAAGAGAATTAACTCAGAGCCCCCAATTCCTCATCACTTTCTGTGATGATGCGATGTTGAGACTGATCACCGGGAATCGGTTGTTATGAATAACGTTAAAGAAAGTGAACTGCTGAACTCAAAAAGTAAATGGAACTATGTCCGCATTCCAAGGACTCTTATTACATAGAGCTACGCACATGTCTCAGCGTAAATTTGCTAAGTTAATGCTGGTCTTGTTGCTGCCATCGAGAGTTATTTTTAGTGCGTTTTACTTGACGTATGCTCAGATTCAAATGCAACAAAACTATACCATCGTTATAGTGTAATGAGCTCGTGCGTTGTGAGATAACGTATTCTCAGATTCAAATTGCTACAAAATAAAACAATCATGGCGACAAACTGACGTGGTCTTTAGACGAAACTAGTTTTGCAGTCGCATATGCAAATTGGTGCGTTGAGAGAGTATATGCAAATGAGGCTTTTTCCTGATAAAAATGATCCCAATCCTTCTCTTCTGCCAAAAGTATTAGTCACTTTACGCAAAAAGAGCGCGTGGATTTAGGGAAAAGCCAAATGTTCTTGCTTCTCCTCTTTTTTTTTTTTACCTTTTTTTTTTATTGCAAATACAATAAAATTACAACAGACAATAATAACGTAACAACATAGAAAGAGTAGCTAAAACAGCCACGCAATTAATAAATTATATTCATTTATAAGTCAAAATGATAAATTATTAATGCATTAATAAATTAATATTACATAATTACTAAAATTAGAGTAGAAAATGATCTGCTCATTTTCTACAAAAGGTTTTTAAATCGTTATTCTTCATTAAAATATATTTTTCTCTTTGATACTTAATTTAATTTTCAATTTGAAACCCTAAATATTTGGACGTACACTTTTCGTCCTACAATCCCAAATATGTATTTTACCAATTAATATTATTAAATACTTTAGTGAGGGGCAAGATGATGCTGTAATTATCTATTGTGATATCCTGTAGGCTTAGAAATTTAAGCTGATTTGATAGTGTAGAATAATTTGTTTTGAAACTTTCCAAAATAGATTCGGGTGTGTTGATTTTACTTTCCAGGGTATGAGGGTTTTTGGCGAAAGGCGCCTAACGGAGATTAGGTAGTAGTTAGTTTTTGGCTCACTCTTAACGTACCAACAGACTAAGCGTACCACTTATGAGGCATGGCAAACAAAAATTACTTACATCCCATGGTCTACAAGGTCTTGCTTCGACATTGCAATGATAGTAAAACCTCTCAGTTCCTCACATGTGATTCGTGTGCTTAGATAAGGCCATAAATTTCCTAGAAGACCCATTGTCTTGAAAACGTTTTGTCCACAAGCCATGTTAAATACACTATTTATTTATTTATTTATTTATTTATTTATTTATTTATTTATTTATTTATTTATTTATGCCGACTATCCTGTCGATAGGATTACTTAGCCAGTAAAGGCTTTGTTCATCGTGATTTATCAGCCCGTAATGTCCTTGTCGGTGAAGACCGGAAGGTGAAGATTTCCGATTTTGGTTTGCTGCGACGTTTGAATGATGATGAGATCTACGAGGTAAAGCACATGAAGAAACTTCCCATCAAGTGGACGGCACCAGAGGCGCTGCAGAGTGGCACATACACTACGAAAAGTGACGTGTAAGTTTGTAAGAAGGGACTTTAAGATAAAGTGACTACGGACAACGAACTACGGTTGGACGCGTGCTTCCAGCGTCTAGTGCACTGGGCCGAGTACAGTGGTGACAGCGCGAAAATACCAAGTTAAAGGAGGGGGCGTTGGGATTTTCGGTTTTATGAATTTGGCTATAGCTATTTTTTAGGTCGGTTTTTGCACCGAAAAACTTCGGTTTTTCGGTTTTGGTGTCTGCTACGGTTTGCGGGTTTTTTTTTATTGGCATTCGGTTTTCGGTTTTCGGTTTTTGGCCAAAATACAAGCGGTTTTTTGGATCTGGTATCCGACATGGTTTTCGGCTTTTTCCTATTTGGTTTTAGTTTCTTTTCGGACGACATCGGTACCGTTTACATCAGTACCGATGGCACCAATTCACAAGGCCAGCAGTATGAGTTAGGAGCATCTAGCTACTACAATGTTACATTACGTTCCCGCTAACGACCAAAAAAGTAACAAATTGTGCAATCGCATGTTAGACCATTTTACAGTCAAAACCGGTCACAGGTGACTCATCGGATTGCTGCGAGATTTCAAAAGAATCTCTGAATTCACGTCAAAGTTCTCCACATTCTTGACTTTTGATGGAGCTTTTAATAGGATAGCTTTTTGCGATTGCAAAATCCCTAATTTAAACAGAGACTAGGAGATAAATGAAACCCAATTTAATGAACCGTTTTCATTTTATGTCCGTTATGCTACCTGCTATGTCGACACTATTAAAATGCTGGAAGACTATTTCGGATACAGCTCAAAGCCAAAGAAGAAAGACCCAATACCGCTGCAAAAGCCTTGAGGGATTTGAGCCCAAATCTTTACGTCCTCTTGAAGGTTTGTTTCACAATTTTTATATTCCAGCCACCAGCTGCGAATGTGAAACTGAGGAGCTCTAAGACGGCTCCATACAGAGCCAGCATGGCTCAAGGAAGGCTCTCTTCGCTTGCTTCATGCACATTCACTGCGATACATACATCAATCTGAGCGTAGTAGTAGATTTGTTTGCATAGAAGCGTTCAAGGAGGCTTGAGCTTGGCACACTACTCAAAGATTAAGCCCAAAATTTCGACCAAGAAATTTTTCTTAAGTATGGTCGTTTTACGTTTGATCTTGACTTTCTGATTTTCCATGTACACGGCCTTCGAAACGCCCAAAATGTAGTATTAGACAGTACAATGTTTCAAAATTTCCCAGGGGACCATGTCCGCGGACCCCCTAGAATCTCGCGCCTTCGGAGTTCAAACGCACCTCCCCACGCAAAAACCTGTCTATGGGCCTGGTGATTCACAAATGGCATCCACAAATACCGTGATGAAATTAACATAGTTTAGTCTGTATCCTCCACGTGCCACAAATGTATCAGGTCGATTGAGGTTTTGGAAATTCGGGTGTGTAAGTTTTCGGCTTTGATGGTTTTGTGTTCGGTTTTCGGTTTTAGTCCAAATTCACTTCGGTTTTTCGGGTTTGGATGCTTTCTTGAGCGATTTTTCGGTTTCTAGGAGACCCCAATGCCCCACTCTTAAAGGTTGACAGACTACAGACTGCAGACTACGGTAAAAACGACAGAGTTTAACTTTTTAGTTTCCTTTAGAAATGTCTTTCCAAAAGGTCCGAGATTCACATGTTTATAGTTTGGCAGAGGAATTAATAGTCGAGCAAAAGTACAATATGCCATTAAGGACTGCGATTTCATAAAAACAAACATAACCTAAACTTACTTGCTTCTCTGGGGCCATAAACTTAAGAGAATTGACAAAACAACGTGGCACTTTCTCTCTCAAACAACGGTTGTTCTAAAATAGAATAAAATAATAAGTTTACTTACCTACCTTTTTCTCGCGTCTTCAACCTCTCCACTTGCATTTCGTCCTTCGTAGTCAACACTACGCAAAACCCTTTGACTACTCACCGTCGTGAGGGCGCGACGGTGGGAAGAAAGTTGCCAGCATGTCTCGTCCCAGTCCTAATCACCTCACGGCCGTAGTCTGTAGTCCGTAGTCGCCCTATCTTAAAGTCCCTAATATCTCTAAAGGGATACAGTCACACTGAATGATGGTTGATCAGATAGGCTGGCCCAACGGCGAAGCTTCCCAGAAAAACTCCTCTGCCTTGATCATTTGTAACTAGTGGTGTAGACGTTTACGCAATTTACGGGATATGGCGTTCTACATTGAAATGAAAATGTCCTCTCAAATAGTGGATTCAAAAATTGGTCGAATGCGGCGTGAGGACTAATTCTACCCATATGCATTCTCATTAAGAACAAGGTACTTACATTTTAACAACATCAGATCTCGTTGTATGTTCTACACTGTAGGTCAATGTTCGTAACCGATGCATCCAAACTTCATTAAAAATTCACTCTGGAACCACTTAAAGGGAAGTTATCACGGTATCGCGCATGTGCACCCCATGACGAATATCAATCGAATACGAATCGAATACGAATGCGAATCGGAAGCGACGTTGTAACTCCCGCGGGAAATTTACCCGTGAAATTTTATCACAAGCAGATCGAAAATATCACCTGCTGGAATCAACTGCTTCTCTTCGCTCGTAAGCAAGTATTTTATCAGCGATTTCTTCGAAATATCATCTGCCCGTATGGACTCATCGCACCGTCTGCGTTCCATTCCGATTCAAAGAAACAAATAAAAATGATATTTCTCAGACGAAATGGAATAGGCAATTTCCATCCGTGTTTACAATGTTAATTATATGGCTCCTTCTAAAAGAAAACCTCCAACAAGAATATCGTGTCTATAAATAAATGCGTGCAAGGATATTTATTATACCGAAACGAACTCTGAATGTAGCCGCAAAAGCGGAGACGAATACACATCTAACTTCTCCCGGGATTTTGCTACGTTGTAATCTCCAGCGAAAGCAGATACCAGTCGACGGTCTTCCACGACGACGGTTTCAGATTCAATTTATCAAATTATTTTTTTATCGCTATTTACCCGCTTTTCTCGATTCACTAAAAACATCAACAGATGCTGCAGTGATCATAGGTCACAATTAGTGCGAACAGAATGACGGATGGTCAAATGCAATGGAAAAACTCAACAGATTGATACCGATTATGTCCAAGCGAATTTATTTTAGAATCATCATCGGTCCACGTCGGTCAGGGTGACCGAAATGTGAGGTGACCACTCCCACGGTGCTAATAAAATTAAATTCTAAAAAAAACATAATTCTAAGCCTTCAACTCCACGGACATTCTTGGGGAAGACTTTGTCGTCTGCCAATCGGTGTTTGGCTTCATTTATCATTCTTGTGAGAACTTCAGACGCGAACTGGTATTGATGCTTAACACGTGACATCGTTAGTTTCTCCGACAGTTTTAAGTTTGGCAGATACATGTCATTTCAAACCACTCTTCGTTTTTTATCTCTTGTGACAGTGTTGATATTCGATGTTCGGTCCTTCTAGACCTACAATCATGGCCAACAGTAGTTGTAACAATCGTCGAATAAAACTTGTTCAATTCTCACATTTCGACCCCTCCTTCAATGTTATAACCATGTGACAGTGTTCACGGAGCGTATCTCAACATTAGAAAGGGGGGCGGGGACTGGCTATCGACAAAAAGATTTTTTTTCAATTATGGAACGACGCTGACCGTTTGTTTTGCTAAAATGTGTCAACACTTCTGTCCATGATTGTAGAAGAAATGTTGATTTTGCATGTTACAAGACAATGAAGAAACCAGCAATCAAAAGATTATTTTGGGGCTTAAATAAGCGTAATTTTCGAACATGATCACGCTAACATCGTAAACTTGCAAGTAAAACTCTGCAGTGACACGTCTACTTTCAATAGTTGCTATGCTTTTGTCCCTTAAACTCGACGATCTTCATTATCGGTTATTTACGAAATTAATGAAGGGTTTTGCTTTAGTTTCTAAAGAAACTGTGGTGCTGCAACACATGTCTATTTGCGGCCTTTCCCCACATCGAGCTACCACGGAAAGCCATAAAAATCTAGAGACTCGTACCAATTAACTAGGACCCTTTTTAAAGAGAAACATTTGGTTGAACGAATTGACTTGACCGCTAATGAGATGCAAGTTCACTGCTTCAGCAGAAGTAAAGGTCAAATTTATTTCCATCATGACAAGTATCGAACTCACCACTTTTATAAGTTGTACAACTCCTACGACTCTATTAGACATGTTTGGTGACAATTCATCATTATCATCATCATCATCATCATCATCATCATCATTACAATAAAATATAAAACCATCGTCATTATCATCATCACTAGTCGCAGCGCCATGCTCAGATGGATTCTCTCCAACAGGATACCAGGCGGTTTCTTGATAGAATGCCCCAAATGCCAAATAGCTAACATCAGTCTTTTCAAACGGCCTCTTTTTGCAGTACTATCAAGTGATTAATCAATTAATTCCTTTCATGTTGACTTGCTTTTCAGATGGTCTTTTGGAGTGGTTCTGTGGGAACTGGGTACCATGGGTAACATCCGTATTTTATTTTTTTTATTCTTTGTACAATATTACCACGGCAGGTATAAAGCGTAGTATTTGCAATGTTTAGCTATTTCAGATAAATTTTCTTGATTATGTAAAGTTTATGAATGAGCCCCATTCCACGTTGAAATAGTTTCATGGATTTTTTCGATCACGATTTCAAGTAACATTTTAAAATGAAAATGTAATGGCGATAATGAAAGGGACAACGTTCAAATGTCAAGAGTCGTTAAAAATCTCACGCATATAGAGAAACTAATGATAACTGATTGACTAACTTGCGGTCAAGAAGTGCTCTTTTCTTACACTTTGCAATTTGTCCTTGAACCGACGCAGGTGGCATCCCATATCCTGGAATAAGCAACAGGCAGATGTACAATGTTCTTAAGTCAGGATACCGCATGGAGAAGCCCAAGACTTGCAGTGACGAGTTGTAAGCAAATTTCAATTGAATCCCCCCTCAGTATTCTATGTAAATAAAGCCACATATTCGCTTTGTAAGACGTGCATGTAATCTGATGCGAGCTGGTCAAAACAGCCGAACAAATCTACAATACAGCACTAGCAAAGATTTGGCATTCTCAAAACGGCAGCCCATTGAAAGATGGTTGAATTCACAACGATAACACTTTCATTCGCCACCCTGCTTAACTTTCAGTTAACATCAACTTTGCTGACTGAGGTATTTCGTTCTGAGATAAGCCTTTCTGAATCTCCAGAGCAAGCTTTCTGTTCGGATAGCAACCAACGCTGAACCTGAGGTCGTGGACACCACTCACGAGCCCAACCCGTAGCATTTCATCCAAAGTTTTACCAAACTAATGTTGCTACGTGAGGTGTTTCAACTCTGATAAAAATATTGCAATGGTCCCAGATGATTGCTAGGAGCGAGTGTTAAACTTGCAACACAGCAAGATGGAGGAAGGCCACGGCTTGCGACGTGCGCCTCCTTCTTCTCGATCTGCCTCATCTTGAACGTTCGATCATGGTCCTGGCTCCCAAAACCTCCCAAAAATATGCTAAAATCAACAGTAAAAACAATTATTCTTAACTTAAGCGATGTCCTCGCCTGACTCTGGACTCCATAAACATGCAAACAAACTTGAAACGAACGTACCATATTGGTGATTCACAACTGACAGAAACGAGAAACGTCAGCAAAATAAGGTGAAAGGGCGTGACATAAATAAACGAAGGGAAATTAGGCATACTTAAAACATGTCCCTTGATAAACATAATAATAATAATAATAATTTTAATAATAATGGCAGTTTATTAATTACTCTCAAATAAAAATTACATCTTTCACAAAGAAAAAAGCTTTTAAAAAAGAACGACTTCCTACAATTACATTAGGCAAAAAACAGTAAATTACAGTTGATAGAACATCTTATTCTATAAGTATTCCAAAAAAAACACTGATTTACAATTCCTGTCGATTTAAAAAGCACTCAGTCAAACTTGGAAGGAGTAGATTAAAAAAAAAAACAATCAATTCAGATCGAATTGAAACATGATTTCAATTCAATAAAATAAGCTATCGGCCTCTAAAATTCAAATATCTCAGTAATAAAATATCTATAGCTGTTGAGTCTAGGGAAGTCCTGCTTGACCCTTCTCTATTTCTATATCCCTGTCCTTAACATCTAGGTTCCTCCTTCTCGGGGTTCTCGATCCCCTTAGGCATAGGCGCACTCCTCAAAATAATAATAATTAATAATAATAATAATAACACATTGATATAGCGCCCTTTCCCAAGGGTCCAAAAGCTCTATTTACAGAGTCAAAGTTAAAACCTACAAAAGCTAAGACAAAATAGTTAAGTTATAAAACACCAAAGTCACGTCATGAATTTAAAAAGGCGCTTATAAAAAGAGCAGTAGCTAGCCGTTTTCAGTCGTCTTTTAAAAGCTTTGCCTGGTTAACGGTGCTTCTATAACTCAGTCAAAAACTAAGACAAGACAGTCAACACTTTCTCCTGTTTTGATTTTTGTTTTTGTTTGCTTGTTTTTTTGTTTGTTTCGTTTTTTTTTTTTTTCGCTTTACAATTTACACAGGCACTTAGAGACAGCAACTGACGGCAACTCGCAATAACCTGACTGGAAACATTTCACTACGGCTTCATTCTCCCACAACAGCATTTCATTTTCGAAATTCTTGCCTAACCTAAAAGAAACACGATCATCTTTTGAATGTTTGAAATAATTAATTATCCTCAACAGGTACGCGTTTATGCTCGAGTGTTGGAGGGACGATCCACATGAACGACCGACATTCGCAGAACTGATAAAAACGTTGGAAAATATGATGACAGTGGACACTCCTTACTTCGACCCCAATCAACTGGATGAAAGTGAACCGTACTACAGCAATACAGCTGCTGTTAGCGTCAGCAAAACAGTCGAACTGGAGGAAGACATGTAATTGCTTTTAACACCGCTGATAGCCTCGATTAGTAGCGATACTGCAATATAGTTTTAACTTTTTGGGAAACTACTTCTCCGCGATTCGTTTTTTAGCAGAGACTTTTAACAAGTTGACGTCATCTGTCCGTGTATATCGGTCAAAAACTTTATTACATTAGTCGGCTGCCTTTTTAATATATCTTAGTCGTCTCGCTGGCGTGGCCAGTCAGTATCTAGATGGAGGATGTTCGCTCTAGTAAGCTAGTCCCTTTAGGTAGAATTTGTCAGACTGGGCTCTTGTTTGCTGTGTGAGGTGAGGCTGACTGGAAAATTTAATTGGAGAGGAAACAATAATGTGAAAAGTGACGCTAACTCTTCATAAATTGCACACGGATTCAAACCGACTGCTAAGAGCCTACTGGAGTTGGAAAACCACACCTGAAAAATAGTTAACGATGCGTACCTGTTTGCCGTCCATAAATTCGGGGGGGGGGGAGGTGGCAATTACCTTGTATGTAACAACACTGTTATGGTTAACGGATAGTAGCAAGTAGTAAAATAATCCATGTCTTTACCATGCATATTATTAATAGCTGAAATAGCAGTTTAAGGTGCACGAAATTTAATTACACTGCACTGGGGTACTCCCTATATTACCCTGGTGTTTTTAGTTTGAAGGAGGGAATTTACGCGGCGAAGCCGCAGCAACGAGGCGCGAAGCGCCGAGAGGAAAAGAAATGACCTCTGGTCGCACGAATGCTGAACCTCATTTCCGTGCAGTTTCATGTATCAGATATCCAACCAAACCGGTTTTTATCGGCGGGGATAAATGGTGTCTGGTTGTTATCAGAATCATTTTTGACATTTCTGACATCAGGGGTGCTTACCATTTGTCAGGAAAATCCGGAGGAAATGACCGTTAAATAATGGTAAGCGATTTTCCGAATTTACCGGCCAACCGGATGAGATTGGCGCTTACCATTTACTTCAAGGCGTTCCGTCATGCGCTCTCACTCGTTCTGGGGCAAAAGGACCTGGAAACGGAACGATTCGATCAAATGGTAAGCAATTTTCCTAAATTCCGTTCCGAACGGGAAAAGAGGACTACCTCTGGAGGTTGTCCACAATTTCCGAAAAGATTTTCCGGAAAATTACCTTACCATTTGACTTCAAACCGAAATTTCCGGATTTTTCTGACAAATGGTAAGCACCCCAGATCGTTATGAACAATCGGCGCGTGTTGCAGCGAACCGTGAAAACTTATCGGTATGCTGGAAAATGTTGAGGAATTACGCCGGCTAAAATTGTCCGTTCATTCGTCGACGATTTTTGCAGGGTGTTTGTAACACGAGTTAGACAGTTTATTACTACGGGAAATTAAATTCATTCCATGACGAAAATGCGAAGAAGCTAAACGTGTCAAACCGATGTAGCGCAATTATCCGATGTTTTGGGATTTCCTGTTTGTAACTTTGTAAACAAGATGATGCCTCTTCTCGGTTCTGCACGAAATGCGTACGAGAGTAGGAAAAAGTTTGAAAACTTAAAAGGAGCCATGTAAATTTCAGAAATCAAGCACACCCTTGCTTTGTAGGAATTTTCGCCACCTTTCCTCCTGAATAATAAGCTCTGGACTTGTAAATATTATATTATGCTTTAACACATTTACGTCGTCAACCAGAACGCTATAATAACCAAAAGAGCAGGCTGCAATACCGCTATCGGCAAGCTCTTGAATGTGTGAGTAAATAAGGGCAGCTAGAGAGTGGGCAGATCACCAAAAGGACATGTAGATCATGTAGACTGGCGCAAATTGCTGGAACAATTTCAAAGATTAAGGATTTATCACAACTTGTCGGTAAAACAGCCAACGCATCCTTACGGCTTAGGAACGCCAACGACGCTTCTTTTTGCACTGGAAATTTGGACTCCAATGAACAGCAGTTCGAAAAGCAGAAAAGCGATCCTTGAGAGCAGCCGCCATAATTTTACTAATATATTTTCTGTCCAAACCGGTTTGTCGGCTGGGAAGCCACGCTTTTCCTAAGCCAATCAGAGTTGTTGTTATTTGAAGAACCAATCAGCAGACTGGGACAAATTCTGTCCCAAGGAAATGAGTATCTCGGCTCGTGCGACCAGAGGCCCGTCTCTCGCGTTCTATTTTGGCTTTTCAGGGATATTTATTTTTTCAACGGGCCTCTGGAGCCAGGGTATCCCTATATGGTCTATGCGGGGACATGCCGCTGGATAGGGTATGGTTTTGGCCCCTCTGCCCTAAACCAAGGGTATAATTTCAAGCGAGTCTGTCTTAAAAAGGTTCTGGATCCGTCCTAGACAGGGTATAGTTCAAAACAGTCGTCGACTATAGGCTTACCAATTCGAAATTGGTGGTAAATGAATTTTGTGGTCCCTGGTTTTTTCCCATGCTTTCCTTAGTGGTAACGCATTTAATTTTCAGAGATTCCCGTCCATAAGTTCACGCTTGAGATTCACCAAGAAATTAATGCTATGTACTATGTTTCTGTTGCGATCGGTGTTCGCGTCAATGGGCCTTTATATACGATCTCAATTGCTAATAAAACACTTGCGGGAGTGTTTATATGACCTATATTCAATTTGGTAAAAATAGCAGTAACGAGAAGACTTTGCATGAAAATCTACCCATGGCAAAAAGGAATTAAAATAGAGGGGAAATTCATTAAGAAGGCGTTCCTGACATGTATGCGGGTTCATTGTTTAATGTAGGCCCCGTCTCGCAATGCTTGTTCTCAATCCGTGAGCCGTTAAAGAACCCACCCACTGTTCGAAAAGAGCAGGAGACGTAGTCCCCGGTGTGGTGGTCTAACTTTACCAGAATGTGGTTATGGGGAGGGATTTGCAGTTAGAGGCTGCAGTAATTGGTGAAGGACATAAGGCCAACTGCTTCATGTCACTGCCCAATGACACGATCATCTGAACGGAAGCAGATGTTAAGCACACAGCTTGCATGACTAGTTTGTGGTCCGGGCAGGGGTTTGCACCCACTACCTTCTGTGCAGCATCATGCTGATCTTATATCAGTGTCTTTTTCACGTTGTCTAAAGCTTCTCTTGTAACATCACCAAATTTAACAATAACATTTCCAACTGTTTGATGATATAGTTGTAAATGTTATTGTTTAGCAAAATAGAAGTTACGAAATACTGAAAAAGCAAGCAAACAAATAAATTAACTAAGAAATAGAAAATACGATGATAATCATTGCCAACGCCTGTAAAAAAATATTGACATGTTTTCAAAACAGATGTTAAGACAGTATGTCAATTTAATTCGCAATCGTTTGCTAATTAAAAGTAGTAAAGGCACCCTTGAATAAGGAGTTCTTACTTGATCCATATCACCAATGATAATGAGAAAGCTGAATTAATTAACTTCGTGTTAGCTTTTTGGTGCCACCCTCTTCAAATATTGTTTCTATCTATCTATCTATCTATCACTATCTATCTATCTATTTCATAAATATTGGAAGTGAGTTGGCTGAAAAACTCCCCGAAGCTGAGGAGTCACCCCTCCTACACAGAGCTTAGGCGTTAGACACCAACGAGCTTAGACACCAACAAGCTCATAAATGATCTAAGGAAGATTAAAATCAACAAAGCATCGGGTCCTGATGGAATATCTTCACGTAGCCTAGCTATTGCAGGACCATCTGCTTTAGAGGGCATCATAACAGTTTTAATTAACAGTATGGCCCTGTCCAGATTTCCTAGTCCCTGGAAGATTGCTAAAGTCAATGCAATTTTTAAAAAGGAAACCCAGCAGAAGTATCAAACTACAGGCCAATTTCACTATTGAGTTTACCCAGCAAGCTCCTTGAAAGTCAGATTTGCAGCACAATTGACACCCACCTACACAGTTGCGGCACAAAGAGCAGTAAACAATGGGGATTTACCAAAGGACTTTCAACTGAAGGAATGCTGATTTCAATGACTGAAAGGTGGAAAATAGCCATTGGCAATGGTCTTACAGTTGGAGCAGTCTTTATAGATTTTCAAAAAGCTTTCGACACCGTTCCTAACGACATGTTATCATATAAATTACATGCTATTGGAATATCAGGATCTCTTTATGAATGGCTCATGAGCTATCTGCCTAATAGGCGCCAGTTCACTGAGGTAAATAACTGCAAGTCATCCACTGGCTACGTACGCTATGGTGTCCCTCAGGGCTCGCTTATTTATCTGTATGCAGATGATACAAAGGTTTATTGCATTGGTCCAAGTGTTGACCATGTCATGTCATCACTAAACAAAACTTTGGACTCCGTAAAGAAGTACTTTTCTCGAAAGGTCGGAGCATTAAAAAGAATGAGAGGTCTTCCCAAAAAGGTGTTTGAGGAAATATATTTCAAGACTATTGTTCCAAGCGTTACGTATGGAATTTCAGGGTTATTTTCTAAGGTAGTCAAGCACTTAAAGACAGTGACGACAACTAGAAACAACAATAGCCACATTTCGAAATTGGTGCCTAACAAGGATACGCGTTTATGCTCGAGTGTTGGAGGGACGATCCACATGAACGACCGACATTCGCAGAACTGACAAAAACGTTGGAAAAAATGATGACATTGGACACTCCTTATCTGGACCTTAATCAACTGGATGAAAGTTGACTTTACTACTTTAATACAGCTGCCGGTGTTCATGCAAGTGAAACAGTAGAACTGGAGGACATTTTAACAACGCTGTAACCTAAATTAGTAGAAATAATGTCATAGAGTTTAAACGTTCTTGGGAACTACGTCTTCATAATTTACTCTACTTTAATGGTTTAGCAATACAGCAAAAGGAAAATTACGAGTATTTAAAAAAATATTTTAAACCACGCATAAATTCATCAACGGATTCAGTTTTTCTTAAATAGTTCATTCCAGGATTTCCTTACTCTGTAAAAATATGATAATTGTGATAAAACTGTTCTTGAGTATCTAATCTTAAGGGAATAATCTACATATCGGAGATTGTAGAGCAGTTTTCAATTGAGTGTCGTAAAACCAAAACCAAAGCAATTCGCGATATAAAAAAAGATGGCGCCACGTACGGAATTCTGGGTAGATCGACATGTCTAATGTAAACAAAGGCCGAGCGGAAACTCAAAGAAGTGCTCTTGGGTAACGGCAAGAGATTTTTAAATGCCTTTCAAGTGCTCTGTTTATCTTTGTCCACACAAAAGCTGGCGACATAAAACCCTAACTTTCTTTAGCTTTCCGAAAGACCCAAAACGAAAACAAAAATGGGTCTCTGCTGTAAAAGCAAGAAGCCCAGACTACAAGTTCCAGGAAAACCATCGAGTATGTAGTGCGCACTTTCCCGGAGGACGACGGCCTTTTGCTGAAGATATTCCCTCGATATTTCCCCGTAGAGAACAAGGAACTGGTTTGATTGTGTGGCCGGTGGACATCTCCTCTCTCCTCGATGTAGAAGGTCCAGAAGCCGCAGAATCATTGGTAAACAAGAAGCAAAGTGCAGACGCCGGCCGATCGAGTGGTGGACATGACGAGTTTTCATCGAGCGATCAGCTCTCAGAGGAAACAAGAGGCGAAAACTCTGCCAGCAGCAGTTTTCAAAACGGCATATCAGCTCCAGAGAGTGCTTGTGAGTGCTATAAAGAAATCGAGGAGCTAAAGAGACGTTTGAGGGAGCTGGAGGAGCGTCGTGAGGTGGAGAGATTTGGCGTGAAGAGATTTATGGCGAGCGACTCAGATATCCGATTTTTCACGGGACTTCCGGACTACGACACTTTTCTTGCTCTTTATAATTACGTCAAGCCTAGACCTGGATTTAGACTGAACTATTATAATAGTGCATCCACAAATGCCTCAAAGCATCCTTCGTATATTGTTTCTCGAGGGAGGCCAAGAGATCTGTGTGACATTGATGAGCTTTTTTTAACAATGACAAAGTTACGCCTTGGTTTGTTAGAGAGAGACCTCGCAGACAGATTCAAGATCAAACAGCAAGTAGTTTCACAGATTTTTGCCACTTGGATTGACCGTTTGTTTTACTCTTTGGGACTTTTAAGTTTTTTGAGTGACCGAGAAACCTTGAAGAACAACCTACCAAAGTGTTTTAAATCAGGCTATGAGGATGTTTATTTAATTATTGACTGCACAGAGATTTTTATTGAGAAGCCTTCCCAAGTCATTCAACAGAGCTGCACATGGTCTGAGTATAAAGGCCATAACACTGGAAAAGGTCTCATTGCTCTCTCACCTCTATTTCTGCCTGTCTTTGTATCTGACATTTTTCCTGGAAGTAAATCGGATGAGGATATCCTGAAAGACAGTGGTATTCTTGCTTTGGCTCATCAGGGGGACAGATGGTTGGCAGACAAGGAATTCATGGTCCAGCACATTCTTGATGCTTTTGGATTCATCATAGAAACCCCAGCAAAACTGGCCAAAAATAAGCAGTTCACAGCAGAAGAAGACATTCACAATCGCAAAAATTCTCAAGTTCGTGTACATGTAGAGAGAGCCATTCAGAGGGTTAAAGTGTTCAGAATTCTTAAAGGGAATGTGCCTATTCGCTACCTACATTTGGTCTCAAAGCTGTGGAAAGTGTGTTGCTGGATGACAGCCTTTTTGCCACCCCTTGTAAGAGCCACTGGGGAGTTGCTAGAGGATGATAAGGAGGAGTGATCAATCTTGTCCCACTCAGTATTTAGGACCCAGAGTTGGTCACTGGCTTTCTGCAATATATTAACCTATGATTCCATAAAAAGTCCCATCTTCTACCACATAGGGTATTTAACAGATTACCGCCTGACCCCCCTAGGCCTCTCGCTTACAGGGATTTTAGATAATTGGATAGCATTTGTTCTCCAGAAAACAACAATAAGACAAAAAGAGGAATTCCTTCCCCTGCATGGTAGGGAAATTTTTATGAAATCATGCAATGCAAGTGATACAATAAGTTGGAGATATTTCTGAAGTTTCAAGTGGACAAACCGTGAAGATACAACTTTGACCCATTCTGTGAAGCTGAAATTTGCAAATATTTAATTTCAAATAAATATTTAATTTCAATTATTTAATTGACAATGGATATTTACATGCAAATTTGGTTAAATTTATTAAAATGCATTAATATAAAATTTATATATATTTATTCACAGAAGATTTGAGGAAAATTGTAAATACAAAATTCTAATTTATTCATTGAAGAATTATAAATGTACAGAAAACAGTGCAATTTAATTGCATGTCATATTTACAGTACCGGAAAATATTGATCAAAATACATATATCCAAATATTATTATAAGTTGCTGTTACAGACCTGACATCGTTAGGTATCTGGGCATTTAAATCACTGATCATAGAATAAGTCTATTGCAAGGGTGCTCTTTTTAAGTATGCCCTTTAACTGAACACATAAATTCAATATACCTTACATTCTCCTGTACTGTAGAAAACAATGAAGAGATTGTATTTTGTAACCCATACTTTTTGAACTTTGGTTCTTAAAAAATTTGTTCTTAAAAATAAAATAAGGCATCCTTATAATCTCTTTACTATAACATTAACAAGGAAGTCTAGACGTAAAATGGATGGTGAGTGAGTGAGATTCCAGTACTGACTTTGAATAAGATTAACAGCAAACAAACTGTCACTTGCTCATGCATGGCCTGAATTTGCTCTAAAGCCAATTTCAGGGCATGTACGAGCAAGTGAATTTGCTGTTTGTCTCATTCCAAGGAAAGCATTGAAATCCAGACTAGCAGGGTCAGACAAAACAGAAGTACACATGGCCCGCTGGAAGTTAGAGAAGTGTTTTGGTTTTTCTTGCCTTTTATTTAAGATACAGTCCCAAACTTCAGCAAACTCCTTCCTGCCATAGAGCCCTACCAATGCTGGGGCCTTAGATGATGTCACCTTCCCAATCCTCCCTTGTACCATGCTTCAGATCTCTGTGCTGGTGTGTTTTTTTTATTTTGTATGGATGGTTGCTCAGGTTGCTGTGTTTTAGGGCGGGAAAGACAGAGGACTTTTTTCACCAATTGAGAGCATTTAGATTGAGCCAAATCTTGTCTGAAGGCTTCCACACGCTCAAAGTCAACAAGTGGCTCCCCTGGGGGTGTGGCACTGTAGTTTTCAGACATCTCTTAGGGCCCTTTCCTTTTTCTCCCCCCTGCCTTGTCATGGGTCAGTAAGTGTTTCTCAACTTTGATCTCATGAAGTGGCTGTTTTTTCATTGCTTCCTTTTCAGGATCTTGCTGAGCCCTTAAGTAGGGTATTCCCCACTGTTGTCTGATGTCTGTGCAGCTCAGAGAAGTAGGAAGTTTTGCAGCTCCAGACATTTTAGCCTCCACTAGTTTATAACAAAGAGCTGCAACGTGCTTGCAGTAGCCACGCTTTCCAGCTGCACAAGTTCTGTCTTGTGCAGCTAACATCACACCAGTAAAGAGCCTGAATACAACAATACAAGAATATATGCCACTTCCAGATGATATCCCCTTGGCTTGTGTCATGGCTGGCCGAGTGGATCCCTCTAACAAGAACATTGTCACACTCTTTAACACATTTACTCGTAGAGGTTTTCCCGATGTCTCAAAATTTTTAGTTTTGGAGAAAGCATAGCCTTCAGTTATGTGGCGGTTGTCGTTGACATTTTGAAAAAAATTCTCCACCACAGAATGCGTAGTGTTCGGGATATCTTTAATTGACGCCGTCCAGTTGTTTGGGGGAATGGCGTTTCCTGCAAGAAAGATTCCAATCAATCGCTCTTCACTGCTCAAGCTCTCTTTCCGGGTTTCCTTGTCAACTTCTCCTTCTGGATCCCTGAGCATCAGCTTGTCCCAGCCCCATTTGATGTAGGTGGAGACTCTTTAGAAATAACGTGACCAATAAACACGTTAAATCACTATTTTTATGTCGACAATCAATCGAAGCTATCGCAACATTTGCAGCACCAAAAAGTTACGCAATTTAAACTTACTTGTTTTTAGATCTTTCAAAGACAATTGGCTCAGTTGCATGGCAGTTCGACATTTCAGCCACCTTTCCGCTTCTGCTCTACTCATATTATCGATATTTTTCACCAGTTTTGCACCAGGAATCTTGCCTTCTTCGAGCGATACGCCGTGGTCGCGTTGACTTTCCGCCATGTTTGTTTACATGACCTTGGGCCAGACATGTCGATCTACCCAGAATTCCGTACGTGGCGCCATCTTTTTTTGTATCGCGAATTACTCCAGCCAATCACCACAGACCAGAACAGTGCAATGAGCCAATCAGAATCAGTGCAATGAGCCAATAAGCCAATCAGTAATTACACGTGTGCGGGAAAATGCGCGCGTGCAAGTTGCGATTGGTTTTGGTTTTGCTTCCAATTGTTTAAGAAAGTGGCGCGAGTTTTGCTGGCCAATCACACGGCGAAGCAACGCAAAACCAAAGCAAACACAATTTACTTTCGACACTCAATTGAAAACCGCTCTGTGTGGAGTCGTCAGCGGTTTGGCGAAATTTGTCATACACTTAAAGAGAAAAATTAAATCAAATCAACGAAAGCAAGTTCAGGTCATGCAGTATCTTTACAAGGTTTTTTCTTACTGATTAGTCTAGTGGCTCTTCGTTGCAATGATGGCTATCACGAATTGCTGAAGTGACCAAAACTGGCAGGCGTATTCAATATTAGGTCTCACCTAGTGAATATATACAGTATATAGTTGCAGCATTACTTTACGTTGCGCATAGTGTCCGCAAGTTCTCTTGATTAGATTTAATACCCTATTTGCAGTGTTTGGTTTGGCCAAACCAAAACTTAACGATGTGTAATTTACTTTTTTGGGAGAGACAAGTTGACGTCATCTGGTCGTGATTAGTTGATTACATCAGTCGGATGCCTTTATAATGTAACTTACTCGTCTCGCTGGTCTGGCCAGTCAGTAGGTAGATGGAGGATGTTCTTTCAGAGTTGATGTTCGCTCTAGATACAAGCGTTGAAATCAAGTATCAAACGACTAACCGAAAGATGCGATGCTATGGAGCAATTAATCTCAGGACTTCATATCACAGAAATACGATACTGTTATTCAAGCCCTATAAAGTTCCAAAGGTGAAGCAAAGAAACTTGATAATAAATACAAGGAGATCACAGATTTACTTGAAGTGAAACGAGATGAGTTGAGGCAAACGACTCGTAAACATGATGACGCTCTTTATCGCATCGATTGCTCACTCGATGAAACGCAGCAATACTTGCAAAGAGATTGTTTGGGAGTTACGGACGTCCCAATTAGCTCTCAAGACAACCCTAATCAGATTGTCAACGAAATTGGTTCGCTTATTGGAGTAGAAATTGGGGACAGCGACATTGCAAGAGCCCACAGGCTTCCTAATACACAGAAAGTAAAAAATCGTTTGATAGTCAAATTTCTCCGAAGAGAGAAGAGGGAGGAAGTCTACAAGAAACTAAAGAATTTGGTTGGAAAAAAACACCAGTCATCTGCCTTCAGCTGCTGAAACGAACAATTCTGGAGATAGCAAGATTTACATTAATGAGTCTTTGACTAATTATCCGAAAAGGCTTTTCGGGCGAATAAAAGAATACAAGCGGGCGAACAATGCCATATATTTGTGGACCAGCAATGGCAAGATCATGTTCAAAGTGAACGAAATGTCTCCCACTCAAGTTTTTAACACTCATGAGGAATTTGAAGATTATCTTGACCAGATAAGTAATAGTTAATAATTTTATGCTATGTATTGATCAATTAGCCTCCTAATATATAAATTTGATAAGCGCTGTTTCTTTCCTTTAACTATTTCCCGGACCCTTAGCGTAAAAACTTCCTGGCTATTTTCCAGTTCAGTGACCAGTAAGTATGTTCATTTATTTTCTTCATTCAGAGACATCTGTTGAAGAAACAAGGCTTACTTATTTCCGTGAAGCAAGGGCTTTTTTGGATCCTCTCGTGAAAGCAATAATTAAAGGATATTAGTCACCTAAACAGAAGAGACCAATGCAACAGGCAGGGACCGCGGAGACCATTTTAAAGTGGCAGGGCTTGAACATCTGGCCAAGTTCAAGTGGTAAAACTCATACGTCATTCATGCCATCTGGAGCTCTAAAAACATCAGTCCAAGAACAAAACTGGTAGGGGTAGAGCCATACAAGCCCCTCCCCCTCCACGGGCTCTGACAGGTTAGAATTTTCAAAGTTTTCGAGAGTTAAACTCGCCCTAACGAAAACGAAAACGAACTTAAACTCGCCCTAACGAAAGCAGGATCCGAAGTATCGGAAATGTTTTGAGTTCTATATATCAGTGTAACTAATCACTGGACTTTTAAAAGCCCCCTCCGATCGAAAATTGTCTTATAAACAAATTGCAAATTGCAAGCTTAGAAATTTACCTATTTACGTTAATTGTTTGAGCTGTAATCTGCAGCTATAATTTTTTGGAAAGATTTCCAGTCACGGATTCAGTGAAAAGAATCTTAAAATCACGATGGCGTTGATGACTGCAAGAAGCAGTATTATCTTAGCTGTGACCAGGGTGGAAAAGTGTCGCTTACAATAATAATAATAATAATTTATTCATTTATAGTGCGCTTTTTAACATGCTAGGTGATCAAAAGCGCATAACATAATGTCCGTGTATCAGATTTGTAGCCGGTCAGTACTAACTAAATTTTGATCCTTACGGTAAGCATGGTGCTAGTGCTTTCACAGAGGGCCAGTGTTAGGGCTATAAAGAGCTCGAGTACAAGAAGCTTCAAAAAACGTCGCCTACAGTTGTAGAGTCCAAACCGAGTGCTTTATTCATTCGGCAGCACTAAGTAGGAAACGGGCGATCTAAGGTTTTATAGGTGTGAAGACGATCAAAGTTCACAGTACTGCTCATACTTAAAACAGTTTTATACTTATATACGTATGTATCGTAGGATTCGGAACTAACTTAATGTCATACTTGGGGAGAGGAGAGGGAAGTCCAGGAACGGACCTTTTGTTTAGAGTTTTCTGTAATTGTCTCACGAATTTAGGGCACGTCTCTGTACTTATATCTACTTTTGTAGGATACACTTCGCATTTTGGGTTGCTATCAAGTTGTATTAGTTAGCAATCATTCTAACTACATTCCGTGATTGTGATACGATACCTAGGAGAAGCTGTATTACTGATGATAATCACGAATTAACTGCATCTTGCGTATACGCTTTTGAATGATATGTTCATATGCACTAAGCAGTGGCAGCGAGAGAATTAGCAGTATTAGTATTGATGAATCGGTTTTCAGAGAGAGTTCACCAGCCTATACCGCACCAGGAATCATGCAGTAACATGGTTACTTTGTTGGCCGTGTAAAATTCAGTTGTATTTACATCTTACTTATGGCGCAAAAGAACTAAGGTAAGATGATATTCGTCAGACTTCTCACACTGAAAGACAAACCCGTCCCGTGCGGGAATCGAAGCCACGTCCCTCGGCTACTAATTGGGCGTGATGACTACTACACCATCATTTTAACACGTCAAAAAAGGAACCTTGCTGTGCATTACCAGCATGATTGAGAGCAGTGGGGGTTAGTTTCTAAAGAAACTGTGGTGCTGCGTCGAAAATCTGACTGGTTTATCAACGGAGTTGATAATGTAAATTGACCACTGTACAGGGTTTCGAAAAGCTGACGTTTCGAGCGTTAGCCCTTCATCGGAGCGAATCGAGGAATTGTGCGTTGTGTGTGGTTTATATACAGAAAATGGAGCTACGCTATTGGTGGTAACATGGTAACGTGAAAAACAGGAATAAAAATTTAATTAATTGAATGAAAAGCGCTCGTTGATACCGTGGGGATTAAGAGTGCCTATTAGAAAGATACATATTTGCTCGAGATTTTTACGGCTTTCCGTGGTACCTTGATGTAGGGAAAGGCCGGAGATCGACATGTGTTGTTTGGAATGGCTAGGGAGATTAAAATGCCGAGCGACTGGTTCGGATGCATCTTTGTCATCTTTCTCAACATTACGTAGATATTCTCGGAATCGGTCCCCTAGTCGTCTTCCGACTAGGTGACCAATTCCGAGAACATCTACGTGATGCTGAGAACGTCTCGTGATTGATAGTAGTGTTAATCTCTAAAGTTAATCACTAGGAAGACCTATACCGGGCCGATAACTATTTGATGCGCCAGCGTTCCTATATAGGGTATCAACCTTGATTGACGGACGGACGGACGGCTGGATGCATGCATTGATTGATTATATAAGAGCTACTGTAGGCGTTATCATTTCATGTACCACACCAAAAAGCTTTTTACGCTAAAATTCGCACTAATCGATGAGAAACGGATGTCGGACAAATCTATTTATCGGACTGGTTATTTCCTCAGGGTCCCAACAAACAGTCCTAGAATGACTTGCTTTTCTTGTGAAACACGCTTCGAAAGTCATCGTTATACAGTTAACTGTTAGCCATCGAGACTTTCCGAGTTTGAAAAACATTCTTCGCGTTATGTTATTGCCTCCCAGTTTCGTTCAATGAGTTCCTGTTGGCAAGAATTCGTGATAATGACGTAAACTAAACAAACAATGTAACAGAAACCGAAGATGCTAAATCAGTTGCAATTTGACAGGCAGGCTCTGATCATGTCAGGAACGCAGAACTTTCATACAAAGCAGACAATGCACCATTCCCAACAACAGCGGCCAACAGCTCCGACCGCAACGCACCTAAACTCGATCACGATAAATTTGCTTGTGAAAGACCGGATTTTTGAGGCCAAAAAAGTACTTTCCGCTTTTTGGGCAGTTAAATTGACCCTCATTAGGTTTTTACCGTCCAATATGGCCGACAGAGTGTTTCGTCTTTGTAACCACACATGTACAAGTGATAACGTATTAATATCAATCACGGGCACGGGAGAACGTAATCTTTTTGTTCCAGTTCGAAATTCAGGTACCGTTTTCCGAGGACATGCCGGAAAACGGAATCCCAACTTCATTTTCGATGTCGAAGGAAAGCGGAGTTCAAATTCCGTTTACCAGTTTTAAGGAAAACAGACGGAACTGAAAAGAAAACGAACTTCAGATTGTGTTTTCCCATGTAGTCGGAAAACGGTTGGCACTAAGGTGCTAGCTTTCCTGTAGAACTGGTTTCCACGCTTCATTTTATTCATGGTTTCCCCTGCATTCTATGCTGTACCGCACTCGGTCTCCATCTTCCTCTCCCACCCGCCGCTGAGCAGCAGAATACTTTCCTTTTCCTATTTCGATCTTTCTTTGTCAGTGACTTTGCTCATATTTTCATTCGTTCTCGTCTTGAGTTAATGGGCCCGCCAGTGTTTACAGTATTTTGACAATTGCATGGGATCCAGTACACAACGTGGTTTTCCATTTCACCGAGTGGTTCTTGACACGTAGATCTGCTTTACTCTACAGGGGCACCCAACGACAAGTTTCGATAGATATCTGTTCGGTGGAGGGTAGTTCGCCTTGGACTTTCGGCGGTGATTAAAGAGTGCACTCGGATTTTCGTAAGTAAAACGTGGCCTAAAAGATTCGTAATGTGGAAATCATAACCCCTGAGGTCTTCGGAGAAGTCGTTATTGATGTTTTTGGCAGTAAAAAACGTCAGCTAGCATTTTCGGAAAGAAAAAAGGTTCTCTAGAAAGTTCATTTCAGTTAGTATTTTCTCAACGAAAGATTTTGTTCCCTAAAATTTTCGGGCAATTAATATTTCAGCTAGGGAATCCGAACAGATCAAAGTTTTATAGCTAACCAAAACATCATTTTAAACAGACTTCAAACACCATAAGGTACTTAAAAATGCCTTTCTACAGCTTTTGGCTACTTTGGCTCGTTGGGTGCCCCTGACTCTAGCTTCCTGGTTTGTATGGTTGTTGGTTGGTGATTCACCTGAATTGTTCGGATGCCCCTCTAGGGCAGGGGAATGGTCACCGTCCCACGGTTCTCCTTTTTCCCTTTGCTCGTGTGAGTTTCCTTGTAGTGGACACAACACTTTTCCATTATTCGTCAATCTGTCTGCTTCTTGCCTCAAATGTATCAATGCCGCGGCTTCTAAAGCATGTGGTAATGATATTCCAATGTCCTCTTCACACTGTTCCACTGCCATTGACATACCAGCGCCACTCATTCAATAGACATAGTGTTCGATGGTCCTTAGATGAAAATTTTCCGAGTAAATTATGGAGCACCAAAAAGACTTGGAGCCACAAGAGAGGGTCAATTTTGTTAAATTTATACTATTGATAGAATATTAAATTCATTTTTATGAGAGCATGAGAAGTGGCATTTAACAAAAACGATTAATTTGATTTCAGTTTTATTACCTGGTACGTTTGAAAAAGCGATGAAATCGAGAAAACGTTTAATTTTGTACTGTATAAAACTGAAACTCCGTTGTTGAAAAAACTCATTACACAGAAGAGTCTTACTTTTTTAATTGTCTTTATACAAACAGTGCAGATAACAGTACTGCTTACATAGCAAAATACGCACATCCATGCTCGCACACACCATAAGGACAAACGTACACAAACGCGCACGCACACAAATTCTATCAATTCACGCCAGCTGCTACAGTCATTACAGCTTACTCTAGTACTAGTACTTACTCAACAAATTGTTCGGAAAGACTTACAAGATTATACAACTATACTCGACTGCTAAATATAGAGGTAGAATTATAAAATCTAAGACGCTGCTCAAACCGGAGACCTGCTCCAAACAGCGTGTCCAAATGTTTCAAATTTCTTACATTAACGTCTATGAAAATAATGTGACAATAAAATAATTAAGCCCGTGAAAATTACATTTGCTAGCGTGTGAAATGTTTCAGTAAAGTCTATCGAACGGGTCTTTGTTAGACTATGCGAATGAATGACACATTTGGATCCCTTGAGCCTATTCTTTAACAAATTGGACATTTCCTTTACGTCACCATTAATATAATATATGCAACAAACCGAACAGTGTTTTCCTACTTATAAGCATTCTAGCGTGCTTAGGATACACGAATATAAACAAGGCGATCGATAAACAGACACTGTGGATCCCAATAGGCAAGGCGCAGGAGACGCTGACCAGCTTTTTGAGTTTATCGCTAAGGCAAAAACAAAGGCGGAAACTTTGGCGTGCATAACAACGGAACAGCCGGCACAGCATCAACGAAGTTTGGTCCCCTAAAATACAACCAAAATACAGTAGTAAAACAGGAGACCTGAATGCACTCATTTCATGTTAAACGTGATCAAACAGCATTTATTACTATTCTCCGTATTGAGCTGGAATTAGCTTGTACACGAGGCTTAAACGGAGTAATCATTTCATATGTAAATATATTCCACTGCAAGAGTCTCCACTTCGTGCTAGATTGAGTTCAATATTGAGAATACTAATATTTTCTATTGAATAGAGTATTCTCTATAGAGCCACAGATTCACCCAAGTAGTTAAGTTGAACGTTAATCACTACCAAACGATTAACTGCTGTATTGGCTGCTTTATGGTCAAATAAACGACTCACTCTACTTCACCTATCCCAGTTGACTTTAATACTACACTACTGTTAGCGGCTACTTCATTCTTACGCCAGTCTTTCGCACGCAGAAAGTATTGCGCGATAACGGCATTGGCACCGAATTTTGTATGAGCGTCCACAAAAGCTGCCATGACCAAACCTGCTAAACATGGTATATTTTTAACTACCGGGCCAAAATTAATACGAGTTTATGAATGGGTTCACCATTCACCGCGATGCGGCAAACTACTCGAGAAACTATAAAAATGCATCACAAGATTGCCATTTCTATTGAGCCTCTGAACCATTCATTTTTACGTAGGATCGCGAAATGTAAGAGTTACTGAATATTTCTTGGAGTTCTCATTATGCATCAGTCAATTCCAAAAGCGCCCCCTCCCCCCCCCCTCCCCCCGTGCATACCCTGGGTATCAGAAATTTGTCCCGCACGGTGAGGCATTTGACAATATCTGCTAAAAAGTGGTCGGCGGTCGCCAGTTAAAGTGCTACTACGATCAGAAAAGCACTCGTCTTTTTTCTTCAAATTTCGAAAGTGTGTTTGCTTAACAACCGACTCGCGAAATTTCAGAGTCAGTTTTTTATTTTGACTGAAATATTTCTATTTAGTGATCCGCCATTACTAACTTCAAAATCTTGACTGAACTGGATCGAAGACAAAACTGACGTAGAAAGTTCACAAGAGTAAGAATGAAGCGTGTGTAAACCCGGCTGATTTAGCATGCAGCACGGGAATTTTGAGCTTTCAGACTCAAACTCGTGTTTTGCAAACTTTTAAGCTGCATTCACACTGCAATTTTAAACCAGTGAGTAAATAACGTCATTTAATTTTATCCTGGATCCAGCTCTCCGAGGCCTTATCGGTCAGTTATGAACGTGAGTAATGGCGGACCGTTAAATTAAAAAGTTGTACTCAAAGTAAACAGTCTTCTGCTTGAAATTAAAGCCTAAAATTGTGCTAGTCGGGTGTTAAGCAAACACACTTTCGAAATTTGAAGAAAAAAGACAAGTGATTTTCTGGTCGTAGTATGACTTTAAATGGTTTCGCGCGGGTTTCGCGCGCAAAAATGTCAAATATACTTTCATTCACCACGGGAGCCGGTACGCTCCCTTCACTTCATTCCACGTAGGTTTTCCATTGTTTACTAAATATACAGATAAAACGCCTTTATTCAAAGTTTGGAGTGCCGACAAAAGACATCAGAAAAGAGTTTTGGCACACAATTCTTCGGATTTGGTTTGAAAAAGGTAAGTGATTTTAGAATAAAATATTCATTATGTGCAGGGAGAGTGCCAAAATGCTTCATGCAACGAGTGATTTACACTTGATTTGTCCTTTTTGAGGCCCTGACAGTGGGGCATTTGACCGTCAAAACTGGAAACACAGCGGGGCAATTTGATCAAAAATTTTCAAAAAAGTCACATGCTCGGGTGTTTGCCCGGGGAGGGGAGGGGGGGTGGGGGCGACTGGGCGTTTTTGGAATTGACTGATACATTATGACTCTACGAAACTTCACATTTTGGCTAAATTCATAACAGGGTTGTTTGTTTCGAGCAATGTTTCAACATGTGTCTTGCCTTTAACACTACATGTGATTCAAATGAAATGTTCTTCGCCAAGTCTCATTCAACAGTCCCACTCAACCCCACCCACACCACCACAGTACATCTTATTACCAACCTGGTAATTGCGTGCTGGAAGAGGGGGTGGTAGGGAACCGTCCAGTCTCTTCGGTGACTTAGGGGGAGGGGTGGGGCGCCATCGTCTCTTCTCACGTTAGGATTTCTATTGTTGTTCTGTTGAAGAGAGGAATAACAATTATCAGTAATCACACACCAGTCACTGGACACCTTGTACCTTCTTTCCTAAACTGGAACTCAAAACTTTTTTCCAGTTTTCGGTTACCTTTGATGTTCCCTTTTACATTCATTACTTTGTTTGTTTGTACTGTTACTTTTTGTGCTATATCCAGAATGAAAAATTGAAGTGTACAGTGACACCGCAGTATAAAGAGAGGCTTACGAACACTTTCCCAGAAGTCGCGAATGTCGGGGAGGAATAAGATTATGTGACACGTGGTCGGCTACTGGGGTTACGAAAGTGGTGACGGTGGCTTACGACAAGTTCCAATTGCAATGATTTGACTGGCAAATTTGCTTCTTATATTTTTTTCGGGAAGGAGAAAGGGGAAGGAGGAAGTGGTAGCATACGCGTGAGTTGGTCGTTTACGAGAGTTGGTCGTAAAGGGAGGTGCGACTCCAAAATCCTTTTAAACATGACGGTGTACAAAAAAGACTTCCAAGAGAAGGACCAGAGATCATTTGTCCATTACAGTGACCAAGACAATAACACAAAATAAGCGGCAGCTGATTTTTAATTTGATAAAAAAAAAGGCGTTATTGTTTAAACTGCGGGCAGATGAAGGAATGAAACTAATGCCGAGAATATTTCAGTTGGGCATTTAGCGTGTAAGTATGATAGTGAATACTTTGCGTGCCATTTATGAAAAAATACATTTTTCAATATTTCGTTTGCAAGATACGGGGAACACATTATCATGACGTGCATTTAGTACAACACACGTCTCACCTTTCTGTCCAGCACTGAAATCAGGTCAACATAATCCGCTTCTTTCTCAGATTCCTAATAACACGAGATAACATGATTAAAATAACACTGAGCACGTTTGTCGCCCAAAGTCGGCCACTGAACGGTCCTAGAACTTTACCCTCATCGCTAAAACATCTGCACACTCATTAGTTAACTGACTAGCTCCACTCGAATTAACACGCAGGATCGACGAGAAATAGGATCAAAACCACGAGCTTTTAGCCCTCAACCGGGAGTATCTAGCCCTTCACTGGGACATTTTCGTCTTTGCGGGTTGCGTGTGGATGCCGCGGGTCGTGGGTCAGGAGTGCTGAAGTGCCGGGTAGTTTTGAAACAGCATCCTCAGCTCAGATCGTAACAAATTACCTACACTGATTCATATTTGAAAGACAAGCACCACAGAAAAGAGGGCACGAATTTAGTCGACCAACGGTTCAATTATAGTACAACTGTTCCTCTTGACGGCCATGACTGTAATAAACACGTGGAGCTCAATACAGTATTTACGTAAAACATGGCTTAGTTAAATTCTACAATTTGATATATATGTAGAGTGTTGTGATAGTCCTGTAGAGTGTTATGATAGTCAAGTAACAGTGGTATGTTGACCTAATCATGTTTTTCCCCTTTAGATTAGTAATTAGTAGAGGGATTAACCCTCGGCTATCTATGTATGCTTGTAAGTATGGAGTCAATATAGTAGCAAATCACCAGAGTTGCTAGTTGAGTTCCCGATAAAAGGGGATCGAGTGGAGGTGGGGGGGGCTTTTCTTCTTCTTTTTAAGAACAGCAGATAAAGATAACGCAGGCATCGATGTGACGGGTAACTAACGTTTTCGTTTCTTACTTTCGTTTTATTACAAACCTGTCCACACGGTAAAACCAGGAGATCTCCATCCTCAGTTATTGGTTCCTGTTTAATTACAAACAATTAAAACCACAATTAAATTAGGTAGTGTTCCAGTTGTAGTTATGTCTCTTTTAAGGACGTATCGTTCTCGGGCATCTGGCGTTTCCTTGAAGACGATGATTCCGATTCCAAGTGTTTTTCTTTTTGTTTTGCGCGGTTTGTATCTTGCTGGAGTCACAGGAATTCAAAAAGCAAACTGGTGGTAACCACATATTATTCCCAAAAATTTTCTGAGAAGGGAAACAATTTAGAATTACTGTCTTTGCAAACTGAGTGTTACAGCCAATTTCTTTTTCTATATTCAAGTTGACCTTGTTAAGGTCTGTTTTTCTTAGACAGTTGTAAAATGACGTAAGATACCTCAGTCTGCATTGAGAGGCATCGTCCTTAAGTGCACCTGTTCCCTGGCATCATGATTGCAACGGAAAGTCTCAGTCAAATGGCCAGGAGTGTATACGCTGGACATGCCTTTTCAAGGAAAAGAAAATGCTTTTCCCGTTCCCATAGTGTTCTAGGAGTACAAGAGAACCAGACACTTCTCTTGTGTCTCTGTTAAGTGTCCCTGGTAATTTCTAGAGTTTATCCACACTTTAACGAGTTTTTCTCTTGATTCCATACGGTCACATCCACATGTTTCATATTTCCCTCAAAAATAACCTATGAAAATTTACTTTGTTCCTACAGAGTCGTGAAACCAAGTCTGCTAATCAATTATGCACGTTTCTGTTTTGCGCAAGATGTTTCTTGAGTAAATGGATTAAACCCTTACGTTTGAGTAAGGAAACGAAAGCTACTGAGCAGTCCGTTATTGTTTTACTGTTCATTATGCTATACAAGTGGTTCTAACTTTGAATATGTGAATCAAATCCTTAAGTGTGACCATTCAGCTACTGAGCAGTGCCTTATGCTCTAAAAAGAACTTTCTAGTCTGTCGGTGAAGTGTGACCATTCACACGAAAACTAGTGAGCAGTACTTGTCTGTGGTGCTGTCTATTATGCTATTCTAGACGGTCCCAGATTTTGAATCCACTGTAAATGAGATTCTAAAGTTTGACCAATCACATAAAAGCTCTTGAGTAATACGTCTCTCTGGTCCCGTTTGTTTGTTGTGTTGTTAAAGGAAGCAAAAAACAAAATTCTTATTGAAACTTAACTTTCACCTTTTTATGTATATCCATCATTTCTTTTAGGGATTTGTAAACTCTCGGCATTCCAACAATGACAAACTTTCCGGAGCGAGTCTGGTCAATCATAAAATGCTTACACCGACTCTGCACCCTGAAAATCAACATGAAAGCATGTAAGAGGTTATCTGGCTCCAGCAAACAAAGAAACCCTATGGCACAAACAGTTGTGAAGGTCACAATTTCATTAGTGTTTTTTCTTCTGTTCATACACGCAAAAATTTGTTGCGGAAGCAGAATTTGCTTGTGAGACTACCCTGTCAGACGTAAGACAATCAGGTTTCGGAAAGTTTACGAGAAATTATGCTTCCCTCGTCTGGGGGACCATTAAAAACCAACTTCAAATTGTTAAATATATTTTGAACATTTAGGAGAGTAAAAAGGTCACTAAACAAGCTACAATGCTCACAAATGGAAAGATGGTACGCACTTGACGCAGTGAATCATTTAAAAACCCGTGCAAACACACGCTACCGGCGCCAAATGTGCGAAAACAATGCAGTTGAAGATCGTTGAACGAAAGTTTCAATACATATGGGTTTATTGGCCAAGCTTGTTCGGTCACGATGGCTCCATCTTGACCTCGCGGGTAGCCAATCACAACAGGAGAATTGATTCATCTTGACCCCTGAAAGAGCCAGTCATATAATAAACAAGGATAACAAATACTATTCAAACTAAACTGGAAGGACGCGGAACAGTTAAGCTTCGGACCTCGGGATTCCAATTCCAATACCTCAACAAGGAGGCCAATACCGCTTAAGCAATCGCAGCTGTCGTTCCTTTTCATAGAGCTTTTCAAGTGTCAGTTTACAAATTCTCTTTACCAGTTTCCTTTGATAATCTCACCTGTAGGACAGCGTGTAACCAAACCGACTCTCGCTGACACGAATCAAGAAACAGCCAACTGGCTTGGTTGACAGCAGGCGCTCAGATTCCCTGCAGAAAAATACACCACAGTGTAACGGATGTACCACTGTAAAAGGCAAGGCTGTTACAAAGAACTAAACAAGAAACAGTCTGATTTATTATTCAGAGTAGAATCTGAAATCGTCCTTAGACTGTAGAGTGGAACGCAACGGCACTCATAATTGTTTCAGTTGACGAATGAACAGGCTCGAATTCGCAAAGGTCTTCAAAGTTACGACGCTTCATAACTGAGTTACTTTTTAATGCAATGGAATCTTGTAGGCAATCAGCGTTTAGGTCGTAGCTAAGAATGGCGTCGTTAAACTGGCCCCGAAGTTTCAAAGTCAAAGCTCTTGAGAGTACCTGGGCGACAAAATTCGGTATAGTTGTCTCCTGTGCCTTCTCTTATCAAATAAATAGGGGAAGTTGAAAAAAGCAAAGGATAGCGGGCGTGGTGGCCAGTGATGTGATCTGTTCTGTTTACTCTTAGTCATTTGTTAAGTGGTTGCGATGAAATCAAATCGCTCAGTTAAGCAGCCTTTGTTAAGAATTGAAAAACTGCAAAAACCGTGAACGAAGATCCTGCTTGCTTGTACGTTGGATCTCACTGGAGATCTAATCAACCAAACTTGAAAATAGACGATTAGAAGTCCAAAGTCCACCAGGCTCTTTCCGCTGTGGACAAGATTGCGTCACTTGTCCTTACATTACTAACGGTCTTAATCACTATACATTTTATTCCACAGGTGTAACCCGTAACATTGCTTCACACATAACCTGTAACACCAAAAATTTAATATACATGATGCAATGTAACCGCTGCCATTTACAATACATAGGTGAAACTCAGCGACGTCTCAAAGACAGATTCAACGAACACAGACGCCCAGTCGACAAAACTGACATTAAATCCAAACCTACCACTGTTTCCGAACATTTTCTCTCAAATCCTAACCACTGCCACACTGATATGCAGATTATCCCACCTGAACTAATCCACTCCTCACGTGATTCAATCAGAAAAGCCAGAGAGTCATTCCTTATAGATTTCGCGGGGACTTTAGAGCCCCATGGTTTAAATAGACGTGATGAATTGTAATTTAGAAAGGTTTTAAAATCGTGTTTTACTTTATTTAATTAATTAATATAATTTTTTAATTGTTTTTTGCATCATCATGTAAAAGTCATTTCCGCCCCTCCCATGTATTGCGACATCCTCCAAAATATAATATTGTTGTTTCATTTTTATAATTTAGTAACATCTAAACCTGAAGAAGGCTGGTTTGGCCAGTCGAAATATTGTTCTCAAATATATTACGTTGTATCAACCTTGCAGTAGTCTTTGGACTTCTAATCGTTTTTTTTTAAGACACTCAGTACAAAACTTTAAAAGAACTTCACGTTGATTAGGACGGAGAGTGGAGTTTTTCATCCTAGGACGTACCTCCTAGAAATTATCCCATGAAACCACTCACTGAACACACCGCTCGCCTCCTGTACCACTCCTTTGGGAGCCTGGGTCTCCTGGAACCACTGAACGGCTCTGCAAGACAAGAAAAGAGTAAGGTATCTGATAGTCCCTACTGCGCAGTCTCAACGCTTGATGAAAATACTAATTTTGAATCCGTTTATATGCTACACATCGCGAACGATGTATTTCAAGGCGATGTAGCAGTTCTACAACATGTTACATCACTGGAAAACAGGACGATAGAATAAAACAATGGCAGCTGCTACATTACAGGACAAATGAGAGGTGCTGGATAGTCAGTTATGTTCAAATGTTCTTCCACCAGTACTGTTGTTGGATGATACAAAAAAAAACCCGAGACAAATAGGAGAACTACCATCAAAGATTCTAAAATACCACCTTAACGATTTTGCGATTTACTCTGTTCCGATAACTTTCTTGTCTCGCTCAGATTTGCAGAAAGAGAAACAGCTACAATGCTCAGACAGGTATCATTTCATGTTTTTGTTTTATTGACTCTGTAGAAGAGCTAGGGTCAAGAAGAGACAGTAACCAAAAACGATATAGATGTAATCGACGATTTCACACGATTATTGTGGAGAAAAAGGAGTTTAAAGAAAGCCACAAGTTGATTTCATCAACTTCAGTGGCTGTGCTAGACGCCTGATGACATTTTGAATTGAAATGAATGTACTCGAACCAATGAACCTTCGACACCAGTGTAGTGAGCGCAGTGAGCTGTCGGTTCCCCCTATATTCCATTTCAAACTCAACAAACAAGCAAATATAAACATACGCTGCTTTGTTCGGCACGCCTCCAAATCCACTCTTAATGGGATCAGGCTGAGCTACAAACTCGTCCTCCTCATCTTCAAGGTCGTCAGTAAGTTCATCAACAAACTGCAGTGACAAAGAGTGTACAACCTTTAGTAAGTAATTCGAGTTTTCTTCCTCTTTCTTCTATGATAAGGACGTTAGACATTACAACGGGCGCTTACAATTTCGATAATGGATTTTGTTGTTATCGTGAAAGTCTGCACATCTTTTGTTTCGATTTTCGGCGCTAACACATAACATGTAACTCTGAAATGTTGACTGCTTTGGCTATTGCTGGTATTCATGTGATGTCACCAAAATTCTTAAACACAACAAAGCTCCTATTTTCATATTTTCTAAACATCGTTGAAACCAATCTTCATGGCAAATTTAATGCCGATATGTTGCTTTGGTTTACAAGTACAACAATTTCTTAAAAAAAGCTTTGGCACTTGATCGATTCGTAGTAGCGGCCAGAAGTACAAGAATTCTCATAATTTATATAACCGGTATTTTCCCTGTAGTTCTCAATTTTCAAGTAATTGATTAATGCAAAAGTGCCATCAAGGCGGACCCACACTTAGTTTTGGAATTTTCAGACTGAGACTTACGTAATTCCACCATAACCTCGTTCTGAAGAGCTCTATAGAGTCAGAAATCGTTTGTTTCTGAATCTCATTCACGCATGCAAACGTATGTTTTCGTATCGATTGAAAACCAAGAATTCGTTTTCGATATACAGGGCTGGAGGGTGACGTTCTTACATAAACACTTGTCAGATTTAATCTGCTAACGCATTTCTGAAGATGAATTAGGAATACCTCAATTTCCTCCAGTGATGCTTGACTTTTCATCTTGGGGGTAGTCCTAAGGCCTCCGGTGGGGGTGGTGGAAAGTTCTCTTCATCGTCAACAGGAGGGGAAGGAAATTCCAAGGCAACATAGTCGAGAGTTCTCTTCTTTAGAATTTCTAGAGCAAAATAACACGGCAATCAAATGGGAAATGATTACTTTATAAATTCAGGAAGATAAACAATAACGTAGATGAATGTTCTCAAATGTCTCCGGAGTCCAGTTACTAAATGGCCACTGTTGATTTTGATCATATAACATTGTAATAGACTGCTTGACTGACACTGATTATGCGGTGTTATTCCCAGTCTCTCTCGTGATATTTTTATCAGTCTAGTGGCTGTTGTCCGCTTCTTCCTACAACTCTTGACAAATATTATTGGCCTTTCAAGATTACTACAACTACTAGTAGAAAATACAGGAGACATTGCACCATGACTCCTTGCATTTTTTGTGGCTACTGCTTCTGGAGAAGCGGTAGCCACTATGTCACCCGGTTTGTAAGTAATGTAAGTAGTCAAATGGATCAGATTACAAATTATCGGATGACCATCGCGGCTCAGCGTTATCTTATCGGAGATTTTATTTAGAATTTTTGCTCAGTTGAACACTTATCTGTTGTCTAATGCAACGGAAAAAAATACCGTATTTTGTCACTTATAAGGCACACTTTTTTTTGGAAGATTAATCACTATTTCGACGAATATTATTCTTGAACTTGGGGTGCGCCTTATATATATAGGCAAATATTTTCCTGAAACAATTTTTAAATTCGCATTTTTCGCTATGATTAAGCACTGACTTTCATAGATATAGTGGTTCCAAATTCACTCTTTAGTTCCCAAGGTGAGGGTAAACATAATTTGATTCAAAACTGGTAATGCAAGATAACAATTTTCAAAACAAAGCCGTATTTGGTAGTATTTGCATATCGCACGTGCTTGAGGTGGCTCAAAATGGTTTCGTTATTTTTAAACACCAACTCTTTGATGGATCGATACTCCCACATTCTTTTTTTTATTTTCTTGAACAAGGTATCAAATAAGTTTCCAATTATTTCTCAACAAGTTGTTTCTAAGAGGCTGTACTGTTGCTGCGGTAAACCTATATGGCAAAACAGTGATCACAACTTGCTGAGAAATAACTGGGAAATTTTTTGATACCATGTTCAAGGAAACAAACGAAAAATTGTGGGAGTATCGATCCATCAAAGAGTTGGTGTTTAAAAATAACAAAACAATTTTGAGCCACCTTAAAAGCACGTGCTCTGTAATGCGACACTTATCGCACTAACATCGCTAAGATTGAGAAATGTAGCGTGTTTCTTTCCAAATTATAGAAACCTTCTTCGTCCATCCATCCTTGTTTGTGCACTGACATTTGACGCCGGTTAACTTGAGTATTCTCGTCGCTGGCAACTCAAACCAAATCGTCATTAAACGTATGTGACAATTTACACTTTTGTGTAATCAAGATGAATCACCTTAAGTTTTATTCGCCAGCAGAAGTGACAATTTCGCTTTAATAGAATCAGGATGTGACTTTTTGCTTTGTTTGGAAACATTTGGTCATTTATTTGGTCACGGGTAAATAAACTTGATAAAATGTGTTCCCTCTACTTTTTCGGTTCTTTATTTATGCACGGCTTTTTCGCACCTGTTTATTCCAACTTCGTTGTTGCTCCGCGTGCACCTAAGGTAGGAGTTCAGTCTTATAAATATATGCATCAATATAAATAATAAGCTCACCTGCGAATTTACACTTCTTGTCGAGTGTACTCAACATAACTTTCCACGGTACAATACGGTACAATAGTCTTTCAACCGTTTACATTTAGAAATAAATTGCTTAGTGCTAAATACCGTCATATCCGTGTTCTTTGTGCTACTCTTATTTTGTCCTGAGGAAGAAGTCTCGCTGATTTTAAGGCTCATTTGCTATTCGAGGACGTTTCCAGTAGACGTATTCGTGGTATCGAAAGTCACAATCCCGGCCGGTGAAAAACAATCGGCTTCTTTGGCCCTTGAAATATACAGGTTTTGTGTCTCGAAAGACATTTTTTGTGTCCGAAAGACATTTTTTGTGTCCATAACAGGGCATTATTTGACTCGATTGTCATGGACGAAGGACACATTCGATTCAGAGAGCACTCTTTTGCTGGAAAACCTCCATAAACGGTCACTAAGAAGCTCGAAAAAAATGGGCTAGGAAAAACACTTCTCACGTCTAAGAGAGCTGTACCTGGTTACAGGTGCAAAATAGCAACAAGTGATCTTAAATAAGTTCACAACTTCTCTTTTGCACTTCCCGCCGAGGGAGTCCAGCGAGGTCGCTCAAATGTTCTAATAGAACCGATGATGACGGAGGGAATCGAAGAAGACATCGGGCAGGATCGAGTGCAACCGAAAGCGTGGAGTGCTTACTTACACCTCTTCGAGCCTCTTCTAGGATGGTAGCCACAAAAAAATACTGCAACTACTATTCACCACACTGCTTTAACTATAAAGAATCCACTTTAGTCACTGTTTTAGCTTATTAAGCAGCAGCCACATGCAGTTCTTGACTGCCTCTTGTTTATGAGATGCCAAAGGAAAGTATTTCCTTGCTGTACTTTGCTCTCACCTTCTTTTTTCTTGTGGTCGTGTTGTTGTAGTTCATCTTGTTTCAGAAACAAGTTACTTCCACAAGCGCTGGAATACTTCAGAAATGTGGCGGCCTTTTTGGAGGTGATCATAGCTTCTTCACGGAGCCGTTTATATTTTCTCCTCGCCAAGAATCCGCGTACAGCTTCGAAAGCAATGAAAAAGAAACAGAAACTTTGGTTTGGTTCGGTGTTGCTTGGATCATGCTTGGTGTCAGAACTGTCACACAAATACTGAGGCTCGGAAAATACCTGAGCTATAACACAGGAAACTATGGCTAGCCGTAGTCTTTAAACATGCTGTATAGCGACTCTAGGGCACCTTAAAAATGCTGGGAACCATAAAAATGCACACCCAGGACTAGCCGCTCTCCAATCAACTAAACAGACAAAAATTTAGCCACGGCTCCTTCTAAAACACGATGAGAACAGAATGCAGGAAATGTAGCGAAAACAAAATTTTATGCATGGACGGCCCGAAAATGTTAACGTTACAAGAGCAAAATGTCTTCCGAGCTCTAATTTGACTTCCTCTATTCAGTAACCGTTTATCCACTATCCAATCTCCTTCACGTTTTGACATTCAGCGACAGAGTGGGTAAGTGTCACAACAGACCAAACACATGTAGTACCTTTCTGTATTGTAATCACAGCCTCTTGAGCTTTTTGCAACTGTTCACCCAACTTTTCTGTGTGCCAGTATTTTAAAAACACTTTGGTTCGCCTGAAAAATTAAGTAAACGCCGGTATAAAATGACTCACTAAAAGTAAGTACGCAACGTGAAAATATGCTACTTAATTTCGTGGTCTAATTTGTTATCTCAAGCTTCCCGCGACAAAGAAATACTTGCAAGGAAGACAGACAAAGAAACAAACGACATATCTGCAACTATTGGAATTTTTTAAAGCAGCTCGGTCAAGATATTTGGGTCATTATTAGAGACAAAAAAATGCATTTAAATAATAGGAAACAGTGAAATAACAACTTGTCAGGGAAGATAAGCACCAAAGAGACAAGAATAAATGCAAATATAGCGAGGATGGTGAAGGATGGAGGGGATTGAAACGGATTACAAAGGACCCTTTTGAAAAATGGAGGCTAGACTTTTCAAAATCCAAAGACCGTGACAGAGCTCCTCCAGTTAAGATGTGAAATGACTCACCCAATCTGCCAGTCCCTCAGTTGTGATTGTTTAAGTATTTGGCGGCAGCTTGATTCGTTAGTCGGTAGGTTGGTTGTGTACAACACAAGTTTGTACCTAAGGCACCAAAAAAGGCGAAAATAAACAAAACAAACACACAAGCGTATCAGTTTTCGTCAGTTCTTTCGAACGGAATTAGATCTTGGTTTTCATTCCATCATAACTGATAATGACAATAACGACCACTGGCAGGTGAAAATCCTGCAGGAAAGCTCCAAAATTTGACAAATACAAACTTAATTGAACTACATTCGATAACCAGCTCCAATGTCATGTGATTTCTCTTGTTTATCTGCACTGCGTTTTCGCCTTCCATTAATTTTAGTCGGCTATTTTTTTTTCACCCTCCTTTATGGTGCGTACATAAGCCTACGCACAATCACTGGACTCGTGGACCAATTATAGCGTGTGGTGAGCCCAGGCACTTTCTTTGTAGGAGGCTATTTATTTATCATTCGGTCTTTAACTGACCTGTCCACAAAGTCAGCGAAAGGAATCCTCACTGCGTAGCCTTCTCTGCGGATACGCGTTGTCTCCAAAATACCAGTGTAGGCCAGCTGGCATTGTAATAAAATAACAGACATAGAAACAAATGCGTTTAACAGATATAGAAACAAATCTCCGATTTTAGTGAAATTTTGTAGTGCGAAACTTGCTTCCCCATCAAATTAGATTATTTTGTGAATCCTACGTGCATATTGGAACAGTTTCAATCAAGTGTCGCAAAACCAAAACCAAATAAATTGCTCTGACCAATCACAACAGACTTGAAAAGTGCAATGAGCCAATCAGAATACGAAGCAATCACATGTAAGCGACGCCCAGCGCGGGAAAACGCGTGTGACCGAGCTACGTTGGTTTCGGTTTTTTCTTTTCATTGGTTGAGAAAGCAGCGCCAGTTTGCCAACAAATCACTGAGCGAGTTAAAGCAAAATCAAAACACTCGCGAATTCCTTTCGACACTCAATTGATAGCAACTATATCGCGATCTGGGGGCCTACTTATAACTTTGTTGCACGTAAAATTTACAGTGCTTGCCGATTTAAATTTTAAGGTGAAAAGCCATTAAAATTAAAAAAATACAAATAAGTGTAAAGCATAAAATCTAATGTGAGCAACCTATTTGTTGATGAATTATCAAAAGCAAAGGAAGGTATTTTTCACGGATGAGTCCTATTCAACCGGGTATCTTCGTCGGATGAACCCTATCAACTGATAGTGTCTCTCTGCGGAGGAACGCAAACACGAAAAACACCAAGGACTGGGTGCGCTTCATTGATGTAAAAAGGAGAATAGAGGCAAATTTGCGAAAAAAATCAGAAATACCACCCAAGATTTACGTATGCAAAGGAATTTTTGCTCTCGCACGGATTGCCATAACCCCGGGGGACTCCCTATAATGGCCTATACGGGGAGGTTCCGCCCGAAAGGGGTACCTTTTTCACTTTTCAGGTATATGAAAGGGTAGGGATTTCACGAGTCGAAGTATATAAAAGGGTAGGGGAATCTGTCATTTAGGTATTGAAAAGGGCCTTTTTACGAACACACCGTCACGTACCTTATGAATGTACTGTTTTAATTCATTGAACGCTGCATGAAAATGACAAGAAGACTTCTTGTTTTAGGTATACGAAAGGGTACCATTTGTCAATGGAAGGTATAAGAAAGGGGTACCTTTTCTGTCAAAAATGGTATATAAAAGGGTAAGAGGTCGGACCTCGGGGTGGAGCCTCCCCGGAGCCTCGCCATAACTTGTCTTCACGAGCCTACAAATGTTGTTCACAGTGTTTGAGAAAACAAAGCACGTATAGTGAACAAAACCATTTGCAGTATTTGCCTCAACAATAGGGAGCTTTAGCAACGACGACGGCAACGGCAACGAGAACGTCACAAAACAATAGGCCTTATGAGCAAAAACAATCGCTCTGCATGTGCGTTTTACAGTTTGGTACATTTCGTTCCCGTCCTCTGCAAAACAACAACGTGAATTGACCAAATCTTAGGTTTTTTTTTCACGGATGACTCCTATTCAACCGGGTATCTTCGTCGGATGAACCCTATCAACTGATAGTGTCTCTCTGCGGAGGAACGCAAACACGAAAAACACCAAGGACTGGGTGCGCTTCATTGATGTAAAAAGGAGAATAGAGGCAAATTTGCGAAAAAAATCAGAAATACCACCCAAGATTTACGTATGCAAAGGAATTTTTGCTCTCGCACGGATACCAAGAACGGGGATGTTATGACATTTTTATGGCATATTTTAATCTGCAAACATAGCAGGCGTTTGTTTTCTCATGTTAGTCCAGCTCTAAGGCTGAGCGAGAGAAATCCACTAAGCATGATCTTATCGAACCACCACAAACGTTTTCACATTACTGCGTTACCACAAACTGAACTTTTATGTTGGCTAAGTTTGCAACATTAAGTTACGATTAACGAAAACCGTCATAAGGGAAAGGAAACACTATCCAGCTTGGTTTATGTTTGTAAAACGACATTACATTGACGTGTTCGAGCAAGCTTTGGAATAACAATACCGAAAAAATATCTTCCGGCGATTTTTGGCCCTGATATCTTGTTGCAATACTACGTAAGAAAGGCCGGAAAAATTACAGCTTGAAGGCGGTGAGAGGCCAAGAACTCGTAAATTGAAACCAAAATAGACTATAGCAAAACCGAATTACCTCCGATCGGATAGAGGTCTAAATCGACGAGTTAAAACTGAATAATCGTGCAACAATGTGGGATATAACTGCGTTAACGCAGTGACTAAAAGTAACGCCTGCGTGTTCTTGAAGTTTTAATAGCGAGCAGCCTAAAAAAATTGCCTCTTAATTATTTTTGTTGAAAGATCGTAACACAGATTCGAAGTCCAATATAATAAAAGACTCTTAGACTATCTTCTTTTCTAATTGCTGAAGTAATATCTGATCGCGAATACGCTTGAAAATCGACCGAGGTTTTCCACAGAATCACCACTGAAAACTATCCTTCAATTTTAAACACCAGAGTTTTGATCAAGATTCTCAAAACATGCGGCCCAAGCTGGGCTGTGACTTCACCAATTACACATAGACAACTGTATGCTCAGATTTAAGGACACAAATTAGTTGGTAGGAAACGCTTCAGCGACGAGAACCAGTGTTTACCAGGATGTAAGAATGCCGGCGCCTAAACT
>JAEMWC010000068.1:512500-515000 GCA_016490735.1 Pachyseris speciosa
TGGTTAGCCCAGTTTTCTTTTTCGATTCCAATAGCCTTTCCTGAGATCTGCTTTTCCCACAGAGTTATAAACGACATAAAAACATTGTAAACTACTGACGACTCATCTCAGGGTTTATGACGACTCATGGTCAACCTTTTTTGCGATCAGAGCAGGGGAATAGTGTTGTGCAAGAGATTAGAAGAAACTTGGTACCTTTTCAGTATTTGGCTTGATGCATCTGATAAAATGAGGGCTGGCAGCAGTCATTCTCTCCATTAGGATCCCTAAAGACGTCTAGGATGATCAAAAACAGCGTTTAAGGTCGATAAAATTGATAACGCGTTACATTCGAACGGCTTGTGGTATAGAGAATCGAATACTTACATGTAGGAGACCAAATTTAATTCCTGAGGGTAAGATATCAATTCATGCCTTGTCAAATACTAGAAATTCTGAGGTCTTGAAGCTCTCGCTTGTAAATGATCGCATCTACGTTTCGTATATTCCTCCCTACCCCTGGGGGGTGGGGGAGGGGGGTATGTGCATGATCACTTTCGGAAAACACCCTGCGAGAGAAAGCTCTCACATTGCGGTTTATTTCATGAGATCCATTTACGAGTTTGCCTGGAAGGAAACAAGCGGTGAGCCCCGCCACAATCCCCTCGAGGCTTACTTGGCTTGTCTCCTGCCTTGTCTCCTGCCCGTAGATAGGGGCCTTTAGATTTCAGTATCGCCGTACGAGTACGAGATCCAGTACGATTACGACTTTCAAATTTCAAACCAGTCACTTCCACAGAACCCTAACTCTTTCTTATTGCTTTCCGGCAGATAAGGAGATTGTAGAAACAAAATGTATGTACGAACTGGTAATGTAAAGCATGCTAACCAGATTTGCAACGCGTACTCGTACTCAAATCTAAAGGTTCCTATATAAAATGCTGTGAAACAAATGGCTCCCAAGACCCCAGTAGGAGAGCTTCTGTAAGACTACAGAGAAATGTTTGTACAACAGAGTCTTCCAAACTGAAGGAAGTAAAAACCTACAGAGATATTGAGGAGAATTACACTGTTGATGATGTTGACCCACCTTGAATTGAGCACCAACTGTTAGCTTCTTAGTGTTGGGCAGCCCCTGACGCATCTTACTTAATTTCTTAGAAAAGAAGAAAGATTTTTACACTAAGGTCTTTGTGTAACGAAACATTTATTAGAAATTATCCCTTTAAAAAGTGCAGTATAGATTCTCGCTTTCTCGAGAAGGGATTATATCGGGCAGGATTTCCTTAAACCTGGGATGCTGTTTACAGTAGCTTAACAACGCCGCTTTCTCCAACAAAGATGTGTTTCTCTGGAGTCTTCGAGAAGGAAGGAGTCCATTGTAAAGCACCGCGTGATCTCGAGCCAAGGCGGTTTCGTGAGATATGGATGCGCCGTGATTTAGAAATGGGAAGCTAATCAGTTCTTGTTATCACCTCACCTTAGTTCTTCGGATGATGTTTCCCTTGCTCATTCGTCCTTGTAGCGCAAGAGTTCCTGTTCTAGTGATCGTTCCTAAAAATGATACGTACGTGGTTTAACATTTGAGAAGAACGCGGACCGAGGCTATCATAAATATTAATTTCGAAATGATTCTTTGACGTTATCCCTAACAATACGGCAAAGGCAAATAATTTTTCCGTGGTAGGGTGTGTTGTCCAAGGCAATATTTGTATTCAAAAATAAAAAGTTGCTCAACATAAGAACATGTTGTGACGTTTTACTCATTTTAAAAAACCTATACGAGCGGAGAGAGAACAAACAAAATACGTTAACCTCTAATTTTGTCCTCTCCTAGTTAAGCAGTCACTTACCGGCAAAGATTGTGGAAATCAAGCTGTTGTTACTTTTCCTCAACATGTCCATTACACCAGGTTGGAGGGTATCACGGTTCTTCTCCAAAAATCCCCGCGCGTCATATTGAACCTGCAGAAGTTGACACATAATCGGTCAGCGATTTCAACCTTCATTTCTACATGTATATTTCAAGGTCTGAGTCGTCAACATTCAACCTTCGAAAGTTAACATAGAATTCGTCACACACGTCTCACTTTCTTACTAGGTTTAGTTCAAAGCTATGAAAAATGTTCCGAAGTTTAACCTGCTGAGGTCAAAACAGAATCAGCCGCAAGGTAACAACTTCCGGTTTCTATTAAAAGTTGAGGACTTTGCCCCATAGCCAAACTAAAAAAAACTACATCGTTTCAAGTTCCGTTTGTATCAGTGAAATCGAACGACAGGTGGAGCATAAAGAAAATACACTGAAAAGGAAAATAAGACATCAGGTAGTTTTCCGTCCCAACCAACTACAATCACTTTATATAGTTATTTAAAAAGGCGCCAATATTTCCTAACGAGTTAACGCCACTTACACCTAATTGCAATAACGTTGTCACAGAAAAAAGCAAAAAGCAAAAAGCCAAATAGGAATTAATTAGGGAAATTTAAATTTCCATTGTTCCTAGGTACTGTACATGAATGA
>JAEMWC010000068.1:520000-570000 GCA_016490735.1 Pachyseris speciosa
CCATATTGACCGGACATTGTCCTTTGACCGGCCGTTATTTTGAGCCCTGACGCTATCTATTACTTGCAAAATGGGGACGAGAACCCACCTGTGGGAAATGGCTGTCCTCATCCAGTAATGCAAGAACACCAATTGGTTTATTGAGAAACAAGTCCTATTGAGAAGAGAAAACAGGGCATCAAACCCTACTTAATCCATGCAACGTCGCCCTATTCCCCACACAAGTAAAAGGAACTGACGATGATGATGATGATGATGATGATGATGATGATTATTATTATTATTATTATTATTGTTAATATTAAGAACAAATTGCAACATTAGATCACGCCTGATGAAGACACTAGACAGGAGTGTCGAAACGTTGGGTCGTGAATTGTAACTTTTTAAGTTACATTCATCAATCTTCAAACTACAGTAGCATCAAACCGTGTCTGATTGTCCACCTGGTTGCAGTGTGAAATTGGACATACCTTAGTTTCATTTAATTTCAACAACTTCATTTTTTAAATTCTTAAAATAACACAAACAAAGCTAAATAGTATTGCTGGTTTTACTAACGTAAAAGGCTTGTTTATGACATAGTGGACCATCATCCTTACCAGTACAGGCTTGTTGTCTGCAAATGTAACACCGGTCCAATCGATTCCTTCTTTTTTATACTCTTCCTGCTCCCACATGAAAATATGCTGAAAACAAAAAGAAAAGAAAAACCGTTTCATGGAAGTTATAGAAAAGTTAAAGATAGGTTTCGAATCGAATGAATGCCAATTTGTTTGCTGCCTTCGTTGTTTATCTGCCAAGATCTGTGCTCCAAAATTTTTCTTCGGCTTGGCTTCAGGCAAAATATTGGTTGCAGTGATACGCCAGCAACACAAAATGTCACAGATCATAGACCCACTCAGACGCGCTGTTGAAGGCGCACAAAATAACATGTGTTTACCTGGTTGAAGAAAAATTGGAGTTGTTCGTTTGCTAGGTTGATACAGGCTTGTTCAAAGCTGTTCTTCTCAAAATGTTCAAAACCAAATATGTCAAGAATACCTGCAAGTTGAAAAACAAAGAATGAAAAGAATAATATTTGTGGTTTCTTGGAATGATGGGCGTCGATGCGTTGTTCTTCCGTATAAGTTAAATCACCCAGAGAATAAGAAGTCTTTGGAACTGTGAACTGAAATATGAGGCTGCCTTGTTAGGCTACCTGAACTGCATGCTGAATGAATGTTTTATTAATTGGTAGCCTTTTTTGCAAAGGTCAGTTTCTTGGTGTCTACTGCATGATCTCCATTTCCTTGATCAGCAGCACAAAATAGCGGAATCTCAAAGTAGACTACGCAGAGACAAGGCAATGCGCATGCGTCTGAGGACTAATATCGATTTTCAATTGCATCACAAAAGTCGAAGCGCATTCGAATCCACGAGGGGGGGGGGGGCAAATGCGCAAACTTGCTTGTGAGTAAGTCAGGATTGGTTTGTGTTTGGCTTCGGCTTCTTATTGGTTGAGAGAACAGCTTTGCTAATTAATCATAAAGCAAAGTAAAGCAGCCCCAGGGCAAACTTTATTTAGACACTCAATTAAAAACCGGGCGCTATATAAGTTTTTCGTTCTAGAATTAAGCACGATGTCTCTAAGGGTCAATTATGCGTCTAAATAAGCCCATTGTTGTTCTCCCCTCCAAAGCCAGTCCAGAGGTAGTACCTATTTCTTTGACTTCGTCTCCCCTTGAGGCCATCGGTGGGGCCAATAACTGATTCACTTTATTGACGATCCAGCCGAAGAGTCGGCCATATAAAGCTTTGGCTGTCGCATCTCGTACATCTGTAAAATACAATTTTAAGACAGAACCAGAGAAGACATTTATATACTACGTCAGCTGTATCAAGTCAAAGGACAGTAGTTGGACTGCGGTGAAGCTATTTACCACTGAAAAATATTTGCAAAGTAACATAAATTGCTTCGAAATCAGCAATGAGATGACATCAAGTGAATTTTCAAGTAAAAACGGGAAACGAAAAAAGCTGTAAACTCATTTTTTTTCTTTTCAGACACAAGAGACGAAGTCAACACTGACGGGGCCGATTGCGGCCATTGCATTCCACTTCCATAGACGAATTAGTGTAACTCAAATGTTCCAAGCGTCATAAACGAATAGATGACGGTCCTTTTAACAGTTAGTGGACCAGCCTTTTAACAGTTAGTGGACCAGGTTGGCGGTAATGGTCTCTTTTATACACGCAATCCTGTTTTTTTGCTTAGAAAATAATCTTTGTTGTCTGTTCAAGTTTATAAATGTGCGCCTAACTAAATGCTGAGGGGGAAGCTAGATCATGGCTCCCATCAGATGTAGAACGGCTGGAACCGGCAGAATTTGCCAGGATAAGCGTTTTGCTGTAAAATGTTACAATATTTAAAACATAAACAACGCACCTGTAGCCAGACTCCCCCCACCCCCTCCCCCAGCCCACACACGCACACCCTGTCTATTTTCATGCTGACAGGTTTCAACGAAATCCGAAACTGTTACAACATTGATTAAGTAAGGGGACGCAAGTAGAGACTGGTGGAAGTGGGAACGTTTTTCAGCATCACATTATACAGAAAGGCGAACTGACCGTCTACACCAAAATGAGTGACAGTCATATGACTAAAGCTCATCCGGTCCACACACACATATATATATTATTACAGATACCAATTATTATCTCACCAACTGCTTGATGGTCTCTCAGTCGTCTCTTAATCACGCTGCCCCGTGTCGTGGTTGAAGTGGAGGTCAGCACTTCTGCCAGTTGCTCTGTGTCCACGCCCACGAGTTTCTGCCAAATAAAACAAAACATGCAAATGACTAAACAGATCACAGGGAATGGGATCGAAAAATGGCTACCGCGATAGAAGTAACTTTGTTGTTGACGACCTCCAGCGTGAGCAGTTTTAAATAGAGTCAGTTACACTACAACCTCGTACACCTCGTACACCGTTTTCCAGTTGTTCTTTTCCAATGAAAATAATTCTCAGACTAAACATCACGTTAAAGTGTGCTTTGTTACTTGCTGTGCGGGTGAAAACGTGGGTTTAAAGTGTGTAGTGTATGGATGCACAACAAAAATGACAAAGAACTGAAAAAGGGAAAAAGCAAACCTAAGAATCTTGTTTTAACGTCACGACTTCGTATTCTCGTCTCCAGTCTTTCGCGCGGCATTGTACCCCACCATGCCAAAAGTGAAATTTCACATTCTTACCGGGCAAAAAAGGTGGGAAGTAAAATTTCCATTCAGAAACACCATAAAGTTGGGATCAAGGAAATAAAACATTTCTGTCATATACACTTTAAGGTGAGTAACAAACAATTCTACACTTACGAGGTTACCAATCTGTATACCCTTGAATGGACTTAAGTTAGCGCAATTGGGAGCAACTTAGCATAGTTTTCAAACACCTTCGAACACGCCCTTTGTTATAAGCGAGACTAACAGTGTTCCAAAACGGTGCGATTATACAGTGGTCAAGATAAACTAACCGCAGCAGTCCTCAGCGGGCCATGAGCTTCTTTCACAATTGCTCCCTCGTTTTCGTCCATCCCAAACGCTATGTTACCAATGTTTAGAAGCCCACCGAGGACTGTCAACATATCCTGCTGCTCCTAAATACGAGAAAAAGTAAGCAGCGACTTCTTTCAGTATGAAGTGCAATCTATACAATGGTTGACTTGTACTATCGTATCTTAATCGATTAACTGGTTTACATGTTTACAACCTCGCACCTACCTATCCAATAAACGATTCCATTTTACACACGAAGTTCACTCGTACGCATGAGAATTACCGACCAACTTTGTAAAAACATGGAATTCTTAGCCTACTGACATCCTTTTTCTCTCGAACCTACCATCGTTCAACAGGTTGCTAAATCATTTTTTAACCAGCCTTTATAGCTAAATTGTTAATTCGTTTGTTTTATATTCAGCTTCTTGCATGTGTTATGTATTAGGCTAAAAGAATATTTATTATTTGTGTAGAGCTCAATTTAAACCAGCTTTGTTGGGCTAAGCATTTCTGTCTAAATATTGCTGATAAATAAATATATCGTCGTCGTTTTAAAATCAGACCCATTCATTATTTGACACATTTTAATTTGACGCATTTGAACTTCCCAGTCCAGAACCCTCTCACTTTATTGCATTTTTTTTGTAGGCAATTTTAACTTTCACATAACATACCGCTGAGTTCCGAAAGTAATTAGCAGGCCTACGGGGCACAACCTTGGGTAGAAGTTACTTTCGAGTAGCTAAAAAAAGTGAGAAATTGAATGAAAAAGTATGGTAACCACAACCGCGGAATAAGTATGACTGTCACTTCGGTTCTCCATTTCCCATTGATTCTTTGGCATTCTTCTACAGTAAAACACTAAGCTGTTCCATCTTCATGGCGCTTGAGGGAACACAGATTTTAATTCACTCGTTTCTTAAGCTCTTTTTTTTTCCACGAGGATATTGCATATACAAGGAATTGCTTGTCACTGTGGTATTTTCGACTCGATCGTTACGTTCGAGGAGCCGTTCCTTTCGGGAATTACTAGAAAGGGTTAGGTCCGAAAATTAACGTTACTTTAGGGGCGGCTACATGCAGAACTTTACGGTATTAGGTGAAAGGGTGAAAGTCATACAGAGTTACCATTTCAACATAAATACGGAGGTGGAAACGTGGTTTAGAGAGAAATATCTGCAAACCCCCCCTCCCCACCCCCCTCAGTCCCCCCCCCCCCCCCCCACCTCAAAAAAAAAAAAAGAAAGAAAAAGGCTCCTTTTATTTGATGATCTACGTCGAACTTGGAATGAATTTCGCCATAACACAAAGAAACAGAGTATTCACAGTACCTCATCAAGGAAGCCCACCACGTCCATAGCATTGAGTAGCTCATCAAACATTGACTTGTTTTTCTTTATTTTCTTTCTAAAAGATGCCGCTCCATCGGAGAGGTAACTGAGTGTGGGGAATAATAAGAAATTAAGTACGAAACAAACAAAGATTTCCCGAGCCGTAATACACAAAAATGAAAGCGAACAAGTTGCGAAGAGTAAGTGAGACACTGAATTGAAAACAATTTACAAATTTCCGGAAATTTTAGATCTTAGGTAGAATTTTAATGAAAAATTATCTTTCATGTGTGCTTTTTTTTATGGTTTTACCTTAGCCTTACCTTTAGATATATACTTTTTGCGATTTTCCCGCTGACTAGCTTGGTGGGCTGGGGGGGAGTGGGGAGCGGGGGAGGAGCATATAACTGGGACAAAAAAAATGTTTCGGAACTACGAGATAAAACGTATCTGAGGAACGATTTAAAGTACTAACATACCATAACATTATATTTATAATACATTTATTGTGCGTCACAATACACGGATAATTTATTTAAAACACATGTATAAAACACTAATGCGACTGGAACAACTGGAACGGAACAGAACGAAAGTAAACAATACAAGACTTAACGTTATCAATTTGCCTGTTTGCCGTGAAACGATCCTCTCGTTGTTATATATGCACGAACATTTGTTTCTTTCAGTGGTATCATTATAATTATTGTTCTAAACTCTACAGCCACTTGTTTATACCTATAACTTTCGAATAAAAATTTTGATGTACAGAAACGCAAAAGGAACGTACTTATACGTTAGATGGGCTTATAAACTGGGGGGGCTTACTTTCAAGGGGCTTATATCTGGAATAATATCTTTGTTAACAAATGGATGGGCTTATAACCGGGGAAGGACCTTTAATGTGGGATTTTACGGTATTAGCTAAACAAAGGGACTTGCAACTGCTGTGGCAGATGGAATGTGATCTATTCCTAGTACAATTATAAATGGATGGTGAAGAAAATTTCGGATTCCTTAAAGCTCACCAGTATTTTTCCGGTTTGGTTAGTCCATACATGGTTTGTTCCTCCGACGACAGGCCAGCAAACAGATAGTAGAATATGTGAAAGTTTTCTTCTCCTCTGCTTTGTCTAACCACTCTGGATTTTTCCAAAAGGTATTCAGAAATCTTAGCACCAATTACTGTAGGACCAATTACAAATTATAAATAATAAACATTAATATTACTGACTGATCCACAAACCCAACGACTAAATGAAAATGTAAACAAACCAGCAAATTAAACGCATGAAAATACTCGTAAAAACAGCGATTGTCTGACTATAGAGGATTAATTCTTTAAACTTGCTAATCAAAGCCCAGGTTTTAACGCTATTATCATTTATAGGAACATACAGTGTAATGTCTTACCCATTCCATGCTGGAATTTCAATTGAATGTATTTTCCAAATCGGCTTGAATTGTCATTCATCAGTGTCTGTGCATTACCAAAAGCTTCAAGAAGAGGATTTACCTGTAGGGGAGTTGAATGGTCTATCAAAATCTGTTAAAGATGCCTGGCCTATAAATTGGAAAACAATAATGTGGCTAATTGTTGTGAGCTATAAAAGGTAAAGGGTTCCCAAAAGAGTGTCAATTATATATCTCTATGGACTTTGACACAAAGTACATTGAAGCTGAAATACATATCAAACAAAAGATTGTTCTGTTCATTTGTTCATTCATCAGGTTTTTGACTCAATCACTCTTTTGTACACAATTGTTTGTTCAGGCACATAATCACTTATTCATTCACTTGTTCACTTTGTACGGTAAAAAAGAGAGAAATTAGCCAGCTAGTTTAATGGCCCAGACACCCACGAGTCTCCTGTACCTCAGTGGTAAAGTGATTGGAAGTCATGGGATTGACTCCTGACTGGGAACGCTGAAATTTTTATGGGCACGTGACTGTGTCCGTTACAGAACAAATTACATCTTTCATTATTGACCATGTTTAAAATAATTTACCATCTCACTTTCACTTACACTAACTGTGAATATGCCCTATGAACATTCTGATCCTAGCAGCATGCAGGGTGATTGCCACCTTAAGCTTGGACCTAGTTTAACGGCCTAAGCTCACACGAGTCTCCTGTAGCTCAGTTATAGTGCATCTGAACTAGTAATTGGAAGGACATAGGTTCGGCTCCTGTTGGGAGAACTCAGAATGTTTTTAGTATGTGTATGTGACCATTACACTCACACTCCAACTGCAAATATGCCAGCTATGATCATTCAGATGTTAGCAGTTTGCAGGATGTTTGTCACATGAGGCTTGTTTTACAGCCTTATTGAGCTCCCACAAGTCTCCACTAGCTCAGTAGTAGAGTATCTGAACTAGTAATTGTAAGATCACAGGTTCGACTCCAGTTGGGAGAACTGTATGTGTCACTGTCATTACCCACCTTCTTTCCATCTTGTTTGACATTAATTTTTCTGTTTGCCTGTGGAAATTCTTGTCATTATGTTTTTACATTACTAATATGTTACTATATTAACAATAAACCAGTACCTGGAGGATTTGCTGCTCCAGCTGTGAGGTTCCTTTAGACAGCTCAACAAGTTGACTGATCAAACGTTTGGCCGATTCTGTTTTGCCAGCCCCACTTTCACCGCTGAAAAAAAATAGGGTCTTCTGGTAGATCATTGGTTGTAGATGAGGTGTTACAGGTTTGTTAAATGGGATGGTAAAACTAGATGTAAAAACAGTTAGATGTGACTAAATGTAATTTAGGCAAGGTTAATCTCGAGCTTTTGCTGCCAATGGTCTCGCCCATTTTTGCAAATGATCTGTGGTGCGCCCCTGGAGCTTGCAGGGCCAGATCACGTACAGCTTTGCACTGTAGCGATCGTTACGGATCAATGCCTTTGTGTACGAATCTTTGCGAATTCATTAGCCTTCATCGGCCTTTTTTCAGCCTTTTGTTCTTCTGTCATGCCTCGCGCAATCCAAAATAGTCAACCGACGTCGAGGTCGAGTCCGATGGGAATCCGCCATTTTTACGTGGTGATAACGGTGTGTCTGTGAGTAGTGCTTCACCACCAAACGCAACTGCAACCACAAATCCACCCTCTCAACCGTCTCCGACGTTTCTGGCCACCGTAGACCAAGCTGTCAAGGCTGCTCTGGCGACGGAACAAGTGTCTGTATCTTGCCCAGCTCCTCCAGCCCTGCCAAACCAAGACCAAATATCGACTGCTAGCTCGTCCAGCGTGGTGGCTTTTGGGGGCGTTCCCTCGCTGCTATCTTCGCAGGCCGCCGCTTTTGCTGCTTCTGGAGGGGGTTTTGCTGGACATTCCGCCTCTGCATGGGGCTCTGCTGCGTAAGGTAGCAATTGTTGTTCCTACTTTTGTCTCCAACTTTTTGCCTCCAAACCCCTCGCACTCACGGTCCATTGCCAACATGGCGACCACGTCGTCCCAGGCCGGATAGCTTTGTGTCCGCTCCCACATTGCCCCAGGTTAGCCTCTCGTTCGCAACTCCGTTCTCCGTGCTGAACTACTCCCTTTATTGACGGTCCAGGCTTCTCCCCGTTTACGCGAAAATAGTCGGCCAAGTAGTGGCGGGAAGTTCGTTGACTTAGGCGACCTTCTTCTGTCGACTGTAGCGTCTGCTGAACCAGAACCCAAGCTACTGTTTGACGGTCGTCTTGTGCTGACCTCTACGCCACAGAAGCCTAAACGCCGCGTTGAGGGCATCGCCACCAGGATGGAGACCTTCTCTGTCTACTGCCTTATCATGATGTCCTTCTTCTCGCATCACGCAAGAGACCTATTGCAATATAAATTGCTTATCCTGAGGACGTACCATCAGTTCAGTGGTAAGGTTTGGCTGGCTTACGACAGAGCGTTCAGGGAGCATGCCACAGCTACCAATGTCGTTGACTGGTCGTCCATAAACGTCCAACTATTTAATTTCCATGCTGCGGGAGCTTCAGCTCGTGGACCTAGTACCTCCTTGGGTCAATGACGAGTACTTGGCCCAGAGGTTTCCTGGAGTAGGGTTGCGGGCCCTTTCAGATCCCCTCCCCTTCCTAACCTTCATAGATGCTTTGGGGTTATTCTCAGAAAGGCTCAACCTGGGAAGTGGCGTTTGATAGTGGATCTCTCATCCCCAGGTAGTGCAAGTGTAAATGATGGGATCGATCCCCATAAGTTTATCTTGCACTACATCACAGCCGACCAGGTCATCCGCATGGTGTCTCGTCTCGGCAGAGGGGTACTTAAGGCTATATTTGATGTTGAGGCAGCCTATCGGAATATTCCATTCCACCCAGCAGACCGGTTTCTCTGAGGAATGAAATGGCGGGAGTCCTGCTATGTTGACTTGACCCTACCATTTGGCCTTCGCTCTACCTCTTACATTTTTAATGCAGTTGCAGATACGGTTGAGTGGATCCTGGTGTACTCATATCAGGTCTCGGACTTACTCCACTATCTCGATGATTTCATCACAGCTGGTCCTCCTGCCTCGTCTCAGTGTGCTAGGAAGCTAAGTACTGCTTTGGCTGTGTGCGAACAGTTAGGCTTACCTCTTCATCTTGTCAAATTCGTGGGCCCTACCCCAGTGCTTACAATTCTTTCTAGTGGTCATCGCTGCTCACGTCTGGGGCCATCAGTGATGCAGGCGGCATGTTTTGTCAATCAAGTGGCTTGCCTTCCAGCTGAGAAGCTTCAGGCCCTGCCGGAGTTGATTGCCTCGTGGTTAGCCTGGACGTGGTGCAACAGACGGGAGCTCGAGTACTTGATTGGTCACCTCCGTCATGCGGCAAAAGTGGTATGGCCCAGTCACACCTTTTTACATCATATTAATCGTATGATTGACCTGTTGTGCTGCTTCCAGCAGAAGGACCACCCTATCCGCCTTATCCGTTCCATTGCGATTTGCAGTGATGGCACTAGTTCCCGATGGAATGCATAGGCTTTTTCCGGGGAATACGCCTACAGCAGAAGTTGAAGTTTCTTTCTGTGCCGCTGGTTCACTGGGTTTTGGCGCGTGTTTAGAGGACAAGTGGTTCACTGGTTCATGGATGTCCTCGCAGCGAGAGCAGTCCATTGCTTAAGGGAACTCTTCCCAGTGGTTATCGCTGTTCATGTCTAGGTGTGATGCACATCCTGAATGCCAGGACATCTAAAGTCCCATGTCGCATGCATTTGCTACGCCCCTTGCTACTGGCAGCTGCCCATCACAGTTTTTCGTTCTCTGCCCAACGTATACCAGGAGTCACTATTTTTCGATTGCTGATGCTCTTTCTCGCTTTCATGAAGGCTTTCGCCGTTTGGCCCCAGAAGCTCATCCTCATCCAACTGCCATTCGTCCACCGCAGCTGTTGGAGGACCCCATCTCCCCACTCTGGAAGCACAGTGCTATTCCTTTTTGCCCAGGGCCTAGCAGCATCTACTCGCAAATCGTATCCTACAGCTCAGTCCCGGTTTATATCCTTCCATCAGTTGGGCAGGATCCAATCGCCCGGTCTCCTTGCCCAGCAGCTGAATGGACACTTTGCTTGTTTGCTACGTTTTTGGCCAGTTCTCTTCAGCATTCTTCAATCAAACTGTATCTCTTTGGTGTTATAGCCCTTCACATCGAACAAGGTTCAGAACTGTATTGAGAACTGTATTCGCTTTCAGCGTGACATACTTGGCATCAAACGCACTCAGGTTTCCCCCTAATCGAGTCCTTTGCCAATTACAGATGGTCTTATGCTGGTCATCTGGAAGTCTTTCAATTTGCAGCTTCCTGATCATGGTACGTTTTGGGCAGCTTGCACGCTGGGGTATTTTGGGTTTCTCCGGTCAGTGGAATTCACAGTCCCTTTGTTCGCGAGTTTCTCACCCTCGGTTCACTTGGGCATGCAGGATATAGCAGTGGAGTCAAGCACAGACCCCTCATGCATTCACATCACCATCAAGGCTTCAAAGACAGATTCGTTCCGCGTTGCTTCGTTGCTGGCTTACTTGCCAATCAGGGGCGATAGGCCAGGCCCTTTGTTCCTATATCAAAACGGGCAACCTTTCTTGCATCCTCTACTCTCCAATTGGCTCTGGCAAATTATGGCCTCTGTAGGAATTGCTGGTACTTTTTCTAGCCACAGCTTCCGAATAGATGCAGTATTCCAGAGCTGGGACGATGGAAAAGCAATGCTTATCAGCGTTACATCAGAACTCCATTTGCAGCCTTAGCATCTCTTTCTCAGAAGCTGGCTTGACCTTTGCTTGCAGAGTTGGCCTTCCTAACTCAATTCTCCAGCCTGTGTCTCCGTCAGCACAGCTCTCATTCCTCCGCTTGCAGATAGGCCTCTTTTCTTTGCCCCTTAATGGGGTCAAGATACCAGTTAGTGGTTTAGCGGTGATTGGAGTCTCTTGGGAAGTTTCACAGTTTCATGTTGCCCAACCATTGGCAACCTCCAGTTTCCAAGCCCTGGAGAAGCAGCCCGGTTGTCATGGATACCTCCCTTTGGCGCCTGGATTACCTCTTCCCCTCTAACTTTTAAGGTGTCAGTTCCCAAGCTCATCAATTGGCAATGAGTTTAAATGTGGTTAAATGTAATTTAGGCAAGGTTAACCTCGAGCTAAAATGCTGCCAGTGGTCTCGCCCATTTTTGCACATGATCTGTTGGGTGCCCGTGGAGTTCACAGGGGCAGATCAGATACAGCTTTCCACTCTAGCGATCATTGTGGATCACAGCATGTGTGCAAATCTTTGTGAATTCATTAGCCCTGCCCTCCCTTCCCAAAGGGCAAGTTGACTTAGGAGGTACAACTGTAAGTATCGGGTTAGGTAAGTATTTCCACTGGATTTAAGTTTCGGTGTGATAGTGCCTGTTGGTGGCTGCTGCTGGGGTTGTTCCCACTTGCCGGGTTTCCCCTCCCTGTGGTGCCTGGATTACTTCAGGCCCTTCCCCACTACCTTTTAAGGTACCAGTTCCCAAGCTCATCACTTGGCAATGAGTTTAATGCATCATCTATTCTCGATGTACATGTAATGGTAGTGCCTAGGTTGGTTAAAATCAGTCAGGTTGAGAGAAGTGTCTGGAGTGGCTCAGCAGGCTGATCCTTGAATTGCAAGGCAGCTACAGTTTTAGTCTCGTCCACAGAGATTACAGATGATGTTGGACTGTCAGTCAAAGGCTTGAGTCTGCTGTCCCTTTCCCTGCTTTCTGTGTTGTCTTCTGTACTCCAATTGTTGATTGTGCTTTTCTTCACCCTTTTTGATTCCACTGCAAAAAGAGTGCCACCAGCTTAATTCTACTTCAGCAGCTGAAAAGAAGCATGATAACCAAGCCTTTTGTCCCACCCCACCCCAGCCACACACATGTACACCCCTTACCCCAAAAAAATATTTGCTTCTCACTACTAGACAGACAGTCATCAATGGTGGAACATTAGACCTCAAGCACTGATATCAAGATATCTACTTGGTTTTCACTTGAGCCAATTCAATTTGCTTCTCACTTCAAGACAGACAGTCACCAGTCATGGTACATTAATCCTAAAGGATGCCAGTCAATACTAAATTGTACTTGGTTTCTACTGTTAACAATTCTAAAGGCACTAAATTTTATTAAGTCGCTGAGTTACTGCAATTATGTGCTCTAACTATGCCAGTTATCATTCACTCATTTCTTAACAGAGTCTTTAAGGCCAGTTAGCACACTACCTATATACATATACATCTTCATTTCATAAAATAATATTAATATTAATTCTTGCAGATGTAATTTAATATGAGTGAAGAACACATAGTTGCTTTACTGGCACTCTCACTCCAAACCAAAACATGTAGAATGACATCACTGGCCTTCCTGTCAATCTTTAATCTGCCACCTGACCTTTTTGGCTTTATCACCCAAACTTGCAAATGACAAAACTTGGTTAAACCCAGATGGTCACTAAATCAAACAAATTTAATCACCTGATAACGCAGCACTGGCTCTTGGGGACAGTTCCTCCAACACCCAGCATTGCCTGATAAGCTGAGTCAGCAATGGCAAAGATGTGAGGAGGCTGGCATGACTTCTGTGTCATTTTATATTTTCCCTGCAGTCTAATTAAAAGCAGAAATCACAACATGCGTACATGTATGATAGACCCATAAAAATGATTATGGAGTATGAGATTGTCATATACAGTTTTGCCTATCATTATAGCATTAAAGAGTGATGTCTTAACCAACCCATGCCATGTTTGATGAAGATCACATGCCAGGTCAGAAATAGCCATTCTGAAAAGGCAGGATCTATGAGAAAAGCTAGTCATAAAGTAAAGAAAGCCTAGACATTCTTAAGGTTTTCCCATTGTATTTTAAACTCCAAATAGCTAGATGTAGCCATCTTGCTTGTTATTGCAAGCCATATGGAATGTTACAGCAGGCACCATGCAGGGGGAGGAGCTGGGGGAGCTTTAGCCCCCCAGTTTTCAACAGAAAAAGCAAGTAATACTAAAAAAATCAAAGTTACTTTTCTATTTAACGTTTTACTGAAAACTGATTCTTCTAACTTGTTTTAAAACACCTCTTTTTTGTTGCTGAAAGTATATAAGTTTCACCACACCATGTTAGTTTTAAATGCTTTACCAGCTATTTTAGAGGACTTTAATTTAAAAATTTTCAGGGGAGCATGCCCCCTGACCCCCCTAGTTGACTCACGCTAATGCATTCAAAGCGAAACCCCCCCAGTTGCAAACTTGCTGCGCAGGCCCTGTACAGTAAGCTTCTCAGCATGAACCACAGTGATAACTACTACAAGGGAAGTAGCAGCTTACCTGAAAACTATCAAATATGTAGGGGAAGCCCATTTTATGATGACTGATCAAGATATATGTATGTTAGATAATAAGATTTTTAACTTGGAAACAAGATGTTAGGTTTCAGTATTTTTTTTCCTGCTAAGTGACATCACATCCAGGAACTGAGTAACCCACGTGAAAATTTGAAGAAAAAAATTAAACAAGCAAAGTCACAATGTCACCATGGCAACAGTCAGCTTTTTTTTTTAAGTCTTGCCTCAAATCTGACTGGATCAGACCACTAGTGGCCTGGCCTTATCTAACTAGACCTTTCAACATTAATAACAATATCATAAGCCATAGCTTAAGGGAGTAATGATCTCACACTTCAAACCTCACATCCCAGGAAACCTTAAAAACAATTCCATGAGACTGACAGCAGGGTTTCAAATAGGAAATATCAAATTTAAAATTGCAGAATTAAAATCATGTGCAAATACACTCTCCCTGAATGCCCAAAAGGGGAGTTTAAAAAGATACGGGCTTAACGCCAAAATCAGCGGGCAGGTGTTTATTAATAGTTTAAAAGTTTCGGTAAGTTAAGCTTAATTAATTTAGCTTGAACTTTAAAGCAATTTAATATATCCACTAGAGCTTCAAATTACTTTTCTACTTACACTCTTGTGGTAAATGTCCAAATTCTTGAATGGATTAAGAGCGATAAGAATATCGCCGACATATGTCTGTGAAGGTCAGGAAGTAAGCTAAGCTGAGTAAGTTTTATCAAAGACAAAAACTGCAAAACGAATAAAAATCATGGCTCGTCGAGGGAAGTTTGATCACTTACATAAATGACATCTCGATTGTATCTCGCCTGCAGCTCTTCGAGGATTATCTCTTCGTTGAGCTCAGACAGGGAAGCCAAATCCTCAACACATCCTCTCTTTGTCTTAGCCATAACTCCAATAAACATTCCTCTTAACATTCCTCTGCATCCCTGCTCGACCCAGGCCCCAAGAACTTTTTTTTTGAGGGATAACTTGCGTTACATACAGTCACGCAATCGCTTTGTCCTTGAAAATTCGCTCAGTGGCTCTGAATTAGCTTTGCTCGTTAAATAAAATGTCAGCTGCATTTTAAAGACCACATTGCAGTAATAGACCATTTTACAGTTCTTTGCTCAGTACCCTGGCCTTTGATTGAATGCAAAGCTAGGGGTGACCTTGTTTTGATACAAACCTACCTTATTATGCTGATTTAACACTAGTTAGCATGAGAAAAACATGATTTACAGAAGGAAAGTAGGTAGGTTTGTAATCAAAACAAGGTCACCCCCAGCCTCACTTTCACCGACAACTGTAAAATGGTCTATTAATAATAACAAATAACAATAATTTGATCAAGTATGCAGTTGAACCTCCCTTTGCTACCACTTTTGAAGCGACTCATTCCAAAATGCCAAAATTGTTCCAGTCAAATCACTGTAATATGGACCTCTGGTAGGCAGCCTCCTATGCTTGGCATCAATGGTGTTTGATTATGGGAGGTTCAACCGTATCTAAAGGCAGAAAAGTTTAGAAAATTACAAAATCAATAAGTACATTTGGCTTCTTGCTCGAAAACCTACCAACAATCAATGAGAAACAAACCTGAAAAATACTTTGCAAGGCCAAAACCTTTTCAGAAGTTTTAAGAAATGGACCCTTGGTGCAACTTAGAAAATGACTTTGGAGTACACACAGAAAAGATGAGACAACTGGCTTTTCAAAGTCATGAAGACACAGAAAAGATGTGTATCTTCTGGCTTTGGAAGTAGCTGAACTGAGCCCTGTAAGATAACCCTTCACAAATAGTGATTTTTTTCTCTGAGTCACAAATAGAGAATTGCTTTTATTAATTCTTGCTCCTCTCATATATACACATGTGATTAGCACTAACATATTACAGCATTACATTAGATTAAACCAGGGCCCAATAATTATGTATCTTTAATGACGGTCAAAACATCTTTTACAGAATCATTGTAACTTGACCACAAAACTATATTTTACAAGGGTGCTCTTTTCCATTATGTGCTTGGACAATAATAATATAATCAACACACAAACTCTTTCTGCACTGAAGAAATATGGAATATTCCTGTTGGCCACATGTGAGGTGCAATGTAATTTTGAAACAAAATATTATAATCATTGTATTTTAACCAACAGGACACTGCACAATTTGGTAACCAAAGTGAAATTTCTCTGTTTCCCTCACAGCTGTTTTCTGGTGAGCTATGAAAGGTCCACAGAGATCCCATTTTGTCTATTAATAGTAGCAAACTTAAAATAATGCACCCGACAAGGACTAATGATGATGAAATAATGTAAACCAACAATTGAAGATGGAAACGAAAAATAACTGGTCTTGGCAAAATTAAACTCTTGAAGAAGCATACAAACCCCAAGGATAACTTAAAAAACTTGAAGACTTTCGTAATTGTGTGACAAAACTGTTTGTCACATTACACCCATCTGTAAGAATTTTTTAAGGCAAGCAAAAACTATGATCAAAATTAATTAATATTATTAATAGTAGTCATCAATGTAACTGTCCACTCCTCCACCAAAACTCAAAACTCTACTATTATTTACAAAGTGCAAAGATATCAGTTACATGTACAAGGAAAGACATTGTGAAATGAACAAACTGTATAATTTGAAAGTAAAGCTACATTGCTGACAAATAAAATGCTACTCATAATAACATTTGTATATATGTAATTATCATTGGCTCAATATGAAAATAACACAATGTTCATTAACTGCAATGACCAGAGATTTAAATTAATGATTTAAATTAATAATGCCCTGATGTTTCAGCAAAAAGAATCAGAAAAAATGACACAAAATATGACAACAAATAAAAGCACACAGCTGAAAACTGAACTCATGAAAAGATAAGTTTTAGACATAATAATAATACAAAAATAATTAGGGCATACATGTCTATCTCAACCATTTTACTGTTAAGTCCAACAGTGAGAACATTTAAAATTCAATGTTAAGCAACTGTACAATATGCAAATAAATTAAACATACTATGTAGGAACCAGTGATTACAACAGCCTTACAATTAAAAATAATCTTAGAACTTTAACAATCAACTACCTAAACTGTATGATACTTAATTCTCATTAAAAGCTATGAATCAAAATTTGTGGGGGAGCATAGTATGCATGTACCCCATTTATCAGTTTGTTACTAGTTCATGTTGAATAAATTGTTTCAGCCTTTCAAGGTATTGACCATACAGTTCAACATCATTATGGCCTGCTCCCTCAACCCAAAGAGGTTCCACTGTTCGTGGGCATCGCTCGTAGATGGCTAATCCATGAGAGAAGTCTATGACTTCATCTTCTGTGCCGTGAATAACCAGTACTGGGGAGACAATTTTTGTCACCTTCTCAATGCTGCAAGGAAAGAGACAAACATTGGTACAAGCTTCTCTGACATCTTCCAAGGGTTTTAAAATATATGCTGTAATAATTAGGGCTAGGAGGAGACAAAGGAAATTAAATTTCAACCTACACTGTAGGTTTTTTAATTTTTACTGGCTACAACAAATACATACATGTAAAACAAAATTACTACCTGGAAAATTCATCAGAGAAAAGAAACAAAATCACTATCTACTGAACTGTGAAAAACTGGATATGCGATCCTGGTTATCACAAAGTGTCTTGCACTTAGCCAAGAATTACATGTACCACTGGTAATTGAAAATCTTGACATCAGTTAAAACACTCTGTCACACTTTGTTTTTTCAACCCACTTCTCAGTGCAATAACTGTCATATTAGTCTGTATTTTAGTTTGAGATATTTCTTTGAAACAAGAAAATAATAGTATTCTTTATTCTCCATCCCTAGATTTGACCACCACAGCATTTGGAAATTTCAAAGGCCTATATTTATGCAACAAGATGAACATTAAACCTATGGTTGCAGCCTTCAATTAACTAAAAGAGAGATACATAGAATGCAGCCTTCAATTAACTAAAAGAGAGATACATAGAATGAATGAGCCCTTTCTGGTCTGGTCTCACTTTTTTGCTCGTTTACGATCTGTCTGATGCTTGTTTCTTAGGGACAAATGTTGCTGTTGCAAAGAAAAAAAGATGAATGGAAAGTGAATTGTCGCTGTCGCAAACTGCCGCGCGTTTTTTGCCAGTTTCTGTTGGTTGTCGATGTTTTGGAAGAAGATCTGTTTTCCCCTTGGAAGGCCTCATGAATACAGTATAAGAGCTGGAAAGTGATTCTCATCCTTGGCCTGTCAATCTTGATTGATTAGCCGCCAGCCCAGTATTAAGAACAGCGTGTGACACTGTATTTTTATGCAGATAAGTTTTTATACAAACATTTTCCTATAATAATTTTGTTAGAACACTATTGTAATTTCTCTGTCTTCTGTTAAATGTTGTAGTGTTGTTTTGTACATTTTCTTCAGAATTCTTATTAAAGGCAAATGTATGTTGTTGTTTGTGTGTTTCTGTATGCATGAGACATTCACGGTTACCGTAGTGTTGGGAATCAGCTGGGATTTCATAATCAATCATGGGAAATAATCAGATTGACCCAACTGATCTATCATCGATTATAATCGGAAAGATCTAGTGATTAGATATTAATAATCCATTTCTTTTTCACCTGTGTACAAGTCAAAGTACCCTTGTGGGCATATTCCTTTCAACATATCTTGTAAATTGCCTGGTCATGTCCAAACTTTTAGCAATATTTACAATTAGGTGCAGCCATGCTGCATTGTGTTTTGGAACATGACAAAAATATGAAACGTAGCAGAAAAAAGCATTCAATGGATAAAAACTGCTGTTATGAAAGACCATTAAAAAGGCAACACACAAGCATTAATATTTTTATCTGTAACCAATTCCTTTTTACTTTTCATTTTTTCGTAAATATAATCAATTGTGAATCATCTATAATTGATTATCACGTTGCTTAAAGTTTTTGATCAATGATCAATTATAAGTGATGATCGGCACACAACTAATTCACAGTACATCTAAACATGTTGTCCCTCATATCTCTGTTATAAAATTACACCAGTTTGATGGGTGTAAAATCTTGAAAAATACAATGTATTTCAAGAGGCTAAGCAAAATGTCAAATATTGCGGCTCAAATCCCCCATGCAGCACCATTATGACAGTGGTAAAAAAATCGTTTCATCTCTCTCACTATGATATTAAGAGAGATGTAATGATTTTTTCTACCTCTGTCACTACAATAATAATTTATATCAAATTTAAATAAAAAATAGAACAATAGCACAAAATAATCAACAGCAGCATAAAGACATTCCTCTCCCATTTTTCAAGAGAAACAGTAGCTACTAAATGGATAGGATTTCATAGAAGGCAGTTGCTACAGGAAGATCAAATGTTTGGAAGTGGAAAAAAATGGCCTGTCAAAAATATTTCTGCATAAGGTGGGAAAAAACTGTAGCAGTAATTGGTGAAAGGTAAAAAAAAACTCAGGTTGTCAGCAGATCATGAAGGAAAATTGCATGGTATATTATCAATTTCATGATGATTACCATGATTATATAACTCCAGATGATTATATAACTCCAGTTAAGTAAAAAAATATCAATGATCATTATTAAAATAAATTGCAAATTTTCAAACATGGTGGGTGGAAATTTGGTGACAAGCAATATCACAAACTTAATGACAAATTAGTATTCCAAAAACCGCTCTTGTTGAAACGTTGCATAAAATTAAGATAGATTTTTTACCATTTTACTTTTGTCAGCTCTTCTGTACTCTGATGTAATGTTTTCAGAATATACTCATAAATATGGCTGCCTTTTCCCTTAGTCTATGAATCTATATAAACTAGATTGTTGTGTTTTACCAAGCTTGAACATTTTCCATTCTTCACCTTGATCCACAAGCTAAGGTTACTGATTAAAACCAATTCTAATACTGCGTTTGTCTTTGAATGTATTCCTACACAACTGGCTTTTACAGCAACACCTTCCAACAAATTTAAAATTATAATTCTAAAGTTCAAAGCAAAAAGGAAAGTTCTTGCTGTAAAAATAAACGAGCTAAAAGTGGAATGGAAACAGGAACTCGATTAACAAAAATTGTTGCTTAACATCTCGTTGTTAAATTTCTAAGAGGTAAACCATAGAAAACCTCACAATGCTCATTGCTACGGTGTAGATCAAGTAGCTTTTCATCAGATCACTTGAGATTAATCTGACATCGGTAAAAAGATAACTAGACAGAGAAAGAAAATCCTTGTCTTATGAATAGCACAGAATTGTTCGTCGATACTGAAGAAAAACTATTGCTTTAGAAGTAGTTTCCTTGTGTGCATGGAAATATGAATAAATTCGATTGTAAACGAACGGGGGTGTTGGCTAGGTTGGAACCAATAAAATAACATTAACAAAAGATTTTGTATAACCCAGCATCGAAGTTTAAGCACTAAGTAAAAGGATTTAGAAAACTGTGGTAAAAATTATGAAGCTACTGTAAGCTTACATTCATAAACGTTCAGACATTTTTTGCGAGCGAGACCGGTACATAATCTTATTTAGCTCACCTGTGTATGTATGCACGGTATGAATGTAAGGACGAATTTTTGAGATGACAAACAGTCCAGAAGACATGAGCCATAAAAAAGGTTCACACTTGGTACGGGACAAATGCGTTCTCGAAGACATGATCGCGTCGATCATGTACTGCGCCATGTGTGAACAATTGCAGCTACCAAGTTTGCAAACTTACCTCGGAAAAGCGTCGAAACACCACGTTCTTTTTGTGTCAGGAAAAGCTACCCTCATACCAGATGTAAGCGGTGAGTGAAGAACTATACCTGCACACTCAAATCGAGATGCCAAATCTACTGTAGGAACAGTACCTATGCTTTGGCCATACACTATAATATTCTCTGGGCTGATTCCATAACGGGTACGTAATGCTTGCCAAGCAGCGTCGATATCGGCGTAAAGATTCGTCTCCGAGGGTCTCCCTTGACTTACACCGTACCCAGAATAATCATAAGAAAATATGTTACAGTTTATCCTTGTTCCTAGGCCGACATAGAAGCTTGACATTTGTCCTAGATCAACGGCGTTCCCGTGACTAAACAGAAGTGTGAATCGAGCGTTCGGAGCACATCGTACGTACATACATCCGATTTGATTTCCTTTACTTGTTTTAGTTGTAAAAACCTCGATACAGTCTAGCTCTTTCTGGCCATACTGCCACTCAGCTTTTTCCGTGAGGTGAAGCCCGAAACTCCCGTCACCCAAATCTTGAAACGAGTATGTCGGTTCAGGGGGAAGGAACGCCAACTTTGCCGCTATCCTGCCAGGGCAAGGAGGACAGCAAAACAGACAGCAAATCTCAGAAAACGAAAGCCCGTTCATCTGGTAACCGCTTGCTTCAAGTGAACCGTTGAAAATAAGATGGAACGATTAAAATCACCCAAATATTCCAATTCAACCACGAACTCCTACCATGTTCGCGTTTCAACGATTCGAGAAATTAGGATTCGAATCCAGTTTCTTCTCTTCTAATGATTTGCTTACATCACAAAGACACCTGTCCCTAGAGACCATGACGTCATCAGCGACCGAGGGTGTAAAATATACTGTCGGCCTGTCGGCCAAACTAATAAAAATAAATACGTACCGTATTTCTAAATGTTCGAAACAACAACTATTCTTTATTTTGCGCTTTGTCCTTTCCTTAGGTTGTACCCGCTAGTTTGCGTTCATTAGTAACGGAAATTTACTAGTATTTCTTATAACAGCACGATCGTGTATGGAAAAAAAAAGGCTCCCATGCCTCAGCTCTGGAGGGATGCCAGCGGAGATTACCGGAAGCATTACCACGTACGTTGCCAAAGAACGTGAATGAACTAAATGCCCTAAATTTTGATGCCGTTACGTCATTCACAGTAAGTAGAAAAGAAAATAATTCTTCATGTTACCGGTATTTGCTCAGGTCAGTTAACTAGACCAATACCATTAGCATTGGGTCGGCATTTTCGTACACGTGACGTCGTCGACGCAACGAGTTTGTCATGCACAGCCAGAAATAATTGATGTAGCATGCGTTGCTGGCGGTATTGTAGGGGCGGGGAGCAAAGTTTTGGCGGCGGTGCCACAAAAAAGCGAGCAGCAAAGCCGCGAGAAGAATGGGGAGGATACTCATCCGGCAAAAACCTCATAACTGACGTCACACATGTAGACTATTGATTCATCGATCTACCGATCCAAACGTGAGGTCAAGATGGCGGGATATTGGCCAAGATCTTTTTCTGCGTCATATGGACCGACACGAAGTCGAGGTCCATAAACACGCAAAAAACGAACGAGGCCAACCGTCCCCATCTTGACCGAACAAGTTTGGTCAATAAAGGGTTTATTATATGACTCAAAGGACGCTATTATTTAAAAGACAGTAAAACGCGGGACGAACGGGTTAGCCCGAGCGGTCAAGATCGCTGAAAGAGCCAGTCATATAATAAATCGATTTAACGATCTGTTTATCTATTGATCCATCGAACTACCAATCCCCCATCCATTAATCCATCGATCCTTGATCTATTGATCCATCCGATACCTCGATCCACTGAATATAAGCACGCTTCCGATATAAGTCATTATAACCCACCGATTAATTTTTGAGCGGCTTTATTGGCTATTTTGGATCACGTGGTGCAAATATCAGGCAATAGAGTGTTTTCATTCCCTTGACTACGGTCATATTGGTTTACTGAAACAAAAGAAAGTATTTGCATAAAAATAGAATTCAAATACCAGAGGATTTAGTTTGAGACACCAACATGACCGCCGTTTCTTTGTTTTGGGACACCAACATGGCCCCCGTGACGTCACGTGAAAACACCCCATATACCTCTTCCGCGTCGATATTTGTCCTTCGATTTTTCCGCGTCGCAAAAAAAGACAAACAAAGCCAACTAAGGCCGCACAGGACACTTAACTCTTACACTCTTACATTTCGGATAAAGAAGTGGTTACTTGTGGTGTACCCCAAGGATCCGTTTTAGGGCCGCTCCTCTTTTTGTTATATGTTAACGATATTCAACATTGCTCCAGAAAACTTAAATTTTTCCTTTTTGCAGATGATACTAATCTCCTTCACTCCCACGAAAATCTCAGAACATTAGAATTAATTGTAAATGCTGAATTGGACAATTTATTTAATTGGCTAACCTCAAATAACCTTACACTTAACATAAAGAAAACAAACTTTATTATTTTTCACCCACACCAAAAAAACTTAATTACCGACCCCAGATTAATATTTTTGAGAGTGAAGAAAATAAGAATGTACCTCTTGAACAAAAGAACTGTATTAATTTCTTGGGTTATTAATTGATGAAAATTTAAGATGGAAAAACCATATTCATGCCCTCACAACAAAAATAAGCAAAACTGTTGGTTTAATTGCGAAATTAAGACATATTGTTCCTAATCGAACCCTTCTTGATATTTATAAGACTCTCATTGCTCCTTATATAACGTATGGACTAACTTCTTTGGGAAATGCATCTAAGACCTTGTTAAATAAAGTACTTGTCCTTCAAAAACGTGCACTCCGTCTTATTCACTTTGCTCAACCAAGGGAGCATGCAATACCCCTCTTCCTGAAAGGAAAACTTCTACCGCTCCAATTCCTATATTATGAGAAAATTGCTAATTTAATGTACAATATCAGTACTAATTCTGCACCGACTAATATTTCAAATTTATTCTCTAAAATTGCCAGTATTCATTCTTACAGCACACGCTCATCAAAATCTAAGCATTTTTTTTACTAAACAATCCGCACTTAATGTTCAAATTAAGGCCTTTTCACGTGTTGGTGTTAAAATCTGGAATGGGATACCAACTAGACTAAAAAACTTATCCAAAAACTCTTTTAAAAAACTATAAGAACAAAACTAATTGAAATACTAGAATCTGAAAACTCATATGTCGAGATAGATACCTTAATTAACATGATGAAAAATTAAATTTCCGACTGGAGTCAAGTTTTAGTCTCTAGCTTTCCCCTTAAGATTTTACCTAGACAGTAATATTTACATGTTGTTAAGCGATTTTTGATTCTGTTTAAAGTAATCGTAAGACGAACCAGTAATAATATTAATAACAATATTAATATTTATAATAGTAATATTTAAGGACTGGTCCGCCTCGATTAGCTGTAAAGCTATTTGCGGCCCAGTCCACCAAGAATTATCCACTTGTAAAAGAGTTGAAATAAACTTGAATAAACTTGAATAAACTTAATTTCATTACGTATGTTAAGAGTATGCACGAACCGTGCGACTAATCACCCGCAACGGTGCACGAAATATTCATGCATGAGAAGAGTTTTTACACCCTAAATTTATTCAATACATTGTGTGTTCGGTGTATTACTAATTACATAGCACATCACATCACATCACATCACATCACAGGTTATCCTCTATCACTAAGTAATACCAGACTACGCTTCTCAATCACAAAACGTGGACACAAACATTGCTTTTCCAATTCTAACTTTAGCAGCCCAAAATATCACGGTAAATCGAGCGATCCGTCTATAAAACGACAATCATGATGTAATTCCATCATCCACCAAGATCCCTGTCAAATTTCAGCGGAATCGACCCTCAAAATTTAGAGATTTGAAGCTTAAGTCTGAAAATGAAACATCTAGGCCCAAAAGTTTGGCTCGATGAATTTATTCATAGGCAAATGTCCTGCGCGACCTTAAAGTTTCTTTAATTTCAAATGGAAGAATCCAATCACAGCTTAAATAAAATAAACTCAACCAATCAATGCAGTTGTTCACGTCATTCGCAATCGTCGTCAGGTCACTTTTTTCAACATTTTCAACTTTCAACTACATGATACGAAACTTAATCGGAGGGTTATAAAATAAATAAACCCCTTTCTGGCTTGCTGGTATATATCAGAGTATAATGTCTTCGTGATAAATTGTCCCCAAATTTTCACAGTTGCCCTCCACTCGAACTTTTCATTTTTCGGACCATCTATCGGCCGAGGACATTATCCTCCGATATATACCAAGCGCCGAAAGGGGTTTATTTACTTAATATGGCTCAATTGATAAAGAGATATGCTATCAATGATATCGTTAAATTCGAGAAAGAAACCGTTAGTCCACGTGTGTGACGTCAATTATGAGGTTTTTACACCGAGGAAGACCCCATTTGTCATCACCTCAGTTCAACTGGAACTTGTGGAACTTGTCGTAGGTAGACAACCGTTTCGGCCTAACAAAGGCCGAAACAGCAGTCCATGGCTGCTAATGTTCAGGCTCAATCTTTACTTGGTAGATTTAAGGGTTAATATAATGCCCGCTACCACGTTGCCTTTTTGCACAATGAGGGGCTTTCAACGTACCTAGACACAAATTTGTGACAAGGATACCTCACAAATTAATGTGATCTGGTAAGTTGAAGCTTCTCTTAGGGCACTAAGGCCACATGGCAGCGGGCATTACCCCTTAAATCAGTCTACCATATCAAAGCCGGCTTGGGCTCAATCTTTGATTTGGTAGATTTAAGATTAAAGCTTTACAATTTCATTAATTTGTGAGTCATTCTTGTCACTCCAAGCCACATCCCACAAGCTTCACGTTTTCATTCCTTGTTTTCTTCGTGTGGGTACTTGAACCTGCATGGGCATTAATGCCCGACATAGCTAATACCCATGCAGCCTCATCAGCATGGCCCATGCTGATGAGGCCTTAAAAGTCCGAAACAGCAGTCCGTGGTAAGCCTAGATACAAATATCGCGATATTTTTTGAGATATTTAAAAGTTTTTGAGAAATTTAGAAAATGTTGAGAAATTTAGAAAAAATGTGATATTTAGAGCAATTATCACAAAAAAGATACTTCATAAGAACAAAAAAAAGGTTTATATTAAATTTTACGAGTTGTTTTCGTGTTTCCCTGTCTGCACAAGCTATAGTTCAGTGAATAACAACATGCCTAGTTGCACGCAAAACTTTGTTTGAAAAGTTGTTGTTTGAAATACATAACACTGTCTTTTAAGATGTTGTAATTCAATAAACTCTTTAACTGTTTATTGCTGTGTTCTGGATCCGTGTTCTGGCAAAGCACTTATGGCAAATTGCAATATTTAATTAATAAACAGAAATTGATGAAATCGAGTTGCTTAGATGTTTTTATTTACTTATTATACCTTAAAATAAACCAGCCCTGCAATATACATCTTTTGCTATTCAAATAATAATGTTTTTTTTTTTTCATTTCTTTAATTGATATAAAGCCAAAAATGGGTCAAATAAACATTAGAAAAAAATGATATTTCTGAGAAATTTAGAAGATTTTTAAAGAAATTTAGACTAAATTCAAAAGAAATTTAGGAATTTTATGAGAATTTCTAGAAAGAAATTTAGAACATTTTTTGCGATATTTGTATCTAGGCCTAGTCCGTGGCTGCTAATGCTCAGGGTCAATCTTTATTTGGTAAGTTAAGGAGTAATGCCCGCTACCACGTGGCCTTATAGCTTAGTGACCAATGAGTGGCTTTCAGCTTACTGACCTAGACACATAAATTTATGAGGTGTTCATGCCACTCCGAGCCACATCCCAAAATCTTCTCATTTTTAGTCCTGGATACGCGAAGCGTGGGAACGAGTATTGTTAGGGGGCAGATTATGCAAATTTGTCACTCACTCAGATGTAAACAAATCGATATGTCAACGGCATACCAATAGATATCGACTTTCCGAAGTATTACCGGAACACCTCTATCGGCTTTCCAAAGTAATGTCTCAGGAGCAACAGTCGAACCGATGAACGGAATGAAAAAGGTAAAGTAACTTTATTTCAGCTCGGATCGAAAGAAGTAAACGGCAAAAGGAACGTCCGATCAAACAGCCGAACGGCGAAAGAAATTATAATCAATATTCCGTCACAAGCGCAGCTTCTCCTTCGTTCATCCAATTCACGATCTGTGGAAAAAATATATGAGCCGTTCTTCCCAAGATATTTTCCAAGTGTGTACAGGAATTGACGACGAAAACTTTTGACACCAATATAGCTGCATTCGCGAAGCCATTTTCAGCGTTGGAAATAACATTCTAACGAAAACAATACAAATTAAATTATTTTTAGGTGGCGCCATCGCGTCTAGCCACAATGTAAACACAAGTTTGCTTTGAGAAATACTCTTCTTTTTAACTAAACGCGCCATTTTTTCAGTAAAAGTTTTGAATGAAACTTGATTATTTTTATATCCAAAAGCATGGCGTCGATGGTTGTTTGTGAAAACGACGGCAAACGTTGCATTTCCGACCGGCAGTAAAAAGCATAATTTGCAGATGTCAAATTTCGGTTGCGTTCACGTTCGTTCGACAGCTTTGTGTAACAATTTTCTCGAAATACTGCAGTGTTTGGCTGGCCTCATTTTGGCGAAATCGTCCTTTCGCCTGAAATTTATCCGACCATACGGACAAGACAGAAACCTTTCAAAAGTAACACATTTTTTTAACTCCCACGATATCTCCCTGCCTCGATAATTCATTCAAACGCGAATATGTAAATATGAACCCCGAGGTTAAATTGTGCTCAAAAGAGCTGGACGTTTCGGAACGCATTAATATGTTGTTTAAACACTTTCGAGAAAGAGTTTTCACCCGTTTAAACTAGTTAAAATGCCATTTTCTCGAGTCACCTTGGCTTAATCCCCCTTATCGCAAATAAGATCACATATACACGACTTCTTCACAGTTGTACTTTGATTATATAATAAATTAAACCTGGTGTCCATATGATCGCAGACGATCGCAAAGAGAATTGTTTCCATATAATCGCATACGATCGCAAATGATCGCAGAGCCGGCTGTAGCCATACATTTCGGTCAACAGAAATGTCAATATTATGGGATAGATTTCGATCGCAGATCGCAGAACTTTGGTTTCCATATGATCGCAGGATCGCAATTGATTGCAGACGATCGCAGGAGATAGAGCATGGTTCTATCTTCTGCGATCGTCTGCGATCGTGATCGCAGGATCGCTGACGATCGCAGACGATCGCAGAAGTGCGTTTCCATATGATCGCAGACGATCGCAGAACTTTTTGCGATCTGCGATCCGTGATCGTCTGCGGTCATATGGAAACCAGCCTTTAATTATCCTGCTTTCAACCTCAACCCCAGGACGTTTTCGTTTTGGGGAATGTACTTCTTTTTTCTAATGTGTTACTTCCGCCGACCGTTACGCGATATTCCCTCAAGTCTTACCATAATGGCTGAAGAAGTTACCGATAGTTCCAACAGGGAACAGTTTGTTATTAATTTTGTATAAGATGGGTGGACGGTGTATTAATGGAACATGAGAACTTCCTTATGAGCTCCAGATTTCTATCGCGTGATAGCTGATGAGGGCGCAGCCCGAATCAGCTATCACGCATAGAAATCGAGAGCGAATATAAACGAATTTTAGTATAAGTCTACTAGTTGTTCAAACTAAACATGTAAATTATCTTAATCCTCCTCGCAGGCACTTCCAAAACGCGAAGAAGGAGCTGCCATTTTATTGACAACCGCTATTCACATGCTCAAAATAGATAGCGAGTAGCGTAACCAATCAGAGAACGGCATTCGTGATAGGACGCTAGTTATACTAATACCAGAAATATTTCTTCACCACTTTTGTACAGTATCTGCGAGATGTCCCTTAAAGTGATGATCCTCATGGTTACTAATCATTAACATAGAGAATTTAAGCAACGAGGAAAACATAGGCTTAATGAGCAAAAACAATCACCCCACACGTGCGTTTTATCGATACACTTGGTAGTTGCCGTCCTTAGCAAAACAGCAACGTGAAATGAGCAAAGTTTATGTTTTTTTTGAGAACGTGAGCGCATGACGGTGAACTCTTCATTTTTTTACAATAAAACCAAACACAATGGAAGAAAACATAGACTAACAATGGACTTGGTACATGGTGCATTGTCGTTTCATAGGCGGATTGCGATTAACGGCGAGATTTTTAGGCTTCTAAAGTTAGACTGACTGTCAAAAAGTAATGTTTGTGTCCGAGTTTTCTGATTGAGAAGCTCAGTAAAGTAAATGGTTTTATTACTAAGTAACGGTATCTTGCGAGACACGTTATCAGTACACGACTAATGAAATTTCGAAACTACTAGGACTGAGCTATTCACTGAAACAAGACGTGATGTTTGAAAAATTCAAAAAGGAAAACTGTGTCCCACTCAATAGACTAATAGACTCTCAGTCTGTGTAAAAGCGATCTAACTCTTGCTTGAAAAGGTCACGGTTTCCTTGACAACAGTTTAAGCGCTTAATACAGTGCCAACACTGGAAATCACTTCGTTTCAGTATCAGATCGACGACGGACAATTAAAATCGGCGCTTTTGAAATTACTCGCAACCATATGTGTGGCGGAATTTACCGCAATACACTCACAGAGAATGGTTTACCGACAGCCGGTAGAATTCACTCTGAACACTGCAAAATGGAGTCTCGTCCATCCTATGCCGTAAATCGAGGGAAAGAAAGTTTTTGGTTGATGATGTCTTCGAAATTACCGTATTTTACTCTGTACTTATTTTCATGTTAATTAAAATGAACTCAGAGGCTGCATTACAACCTGTTTCCTCTGTCCCAGAAGTACTGGACACGGCATTTCAGACGGTTTCAATTTCCAAAAAAAAAAAAAAGAAAGAAAATTCCGGGAAAGCATACACCCGGACCCCGCTACGAGCTTACGCCTTTAGCACTCGTCATACCCATGTTGGCGTAAAAAAAAACATATAACGTTCGCTTCTATATGCAGATTCACTCTGGCACCCTCAATACATTCCCTACACCGCCCCTGTGTACAGGAACCGCGCAGGGGGAGGGGCTGGGGGAGCTAAACCCCCCCCCCCCCCTCGTCACTTTTCAACAGTAAAAAGCACGTAATACTAAAAAAAATCGAAGTTACTTTGTATTTAACGTTTTACCGAAAACTGATTATTCGTGTTTTAAAACACCGCTTTTTTTGTCGCTGAAAACAACTGTTCCTAATAATCTGTGGGACGTTAAAAAACCACATACTGTTTGAAAAGAGCAGGGGACGTAGTGGTGGTATATTTCTATCCGCTGATTTAATCTGTTTTTCACATTCATGCCTGGGTTGGGTGGAGGAAATGGACTGATTGCGGCTGCCTGTCTCATCCCCGGGGTCTCAGCCCCCACAGAAGAATTGTAAATTAAATCGCCATGAGACTCGCGGGTTTTAATTTTTGCGGATTTTGCTAATTGCCCTCGATCCGCAAAAATCAATTTCCGCGAAATAAAACGCCGCATAAATTTACTCCCTTCAGTAAAATAAAGAGCTTTGTTTTTTTTTAAATGTAAAGTTGAGTTGCTGCTATATACACTATGTATATCGGACGTAATGCACCAATCATTTGAAACCCCCGCACCCCCATTCGGGCCTTAGCGGGGGATTGCGGGGACTTTCACTTCAGATACACTCCATTTTGGTTCCCCGGTAGGCGGGGAATTCGCTGGAAGTGATGGTCTTTGCATCCCCTACCAGGGGAATAAGCGAGGCAGTCACTCCTTGGTCAACGGTTTTCATTTTTGCGCTTTATAGTAATTTTGCCTACATTATCGTCGCTTTCTTCACGTACTTGATCGTAGATTCCAGTCTGGATCATTGAAGGGAATTAATTAATGATTAATTCTTTGCAAAGTTTGTTATCGCCATGGTGGACCAAAGAAGGTTGTTGTAGCCGAAGATCTAAAAAGTTTGATCGAAAAAGGTGGGCATATTTTCCATGATATTGTATGCACTTCACTCCTTGTTGTCGAATGAGAATATTGAAAGAATCGTTCCGGCTACTTACGATTGATTTAAGCTTTATTAAGGTGTCTATGACACGAATGTTTTTTAATTTTTATTTTATGTATTTATTTATTTATTTTTGCTTGTTTTCAATCGTTGAACATGTATGGAAAACGACTTGAAGCTTAAAAACTGCTCGAATCTTCGAAAAAGCCATTTTTGAGCGTTAAATTACGCGCTATTTAGCCTCCAAAGTGTCTTGGAGACTGGGATCTAACCTACTGCATCACACTGGGTGTTGCGAAGATGCCATGCTGCCGCTCGGTTCAGTTTTTGGATGAATGAAAATGTCCAACGATACAAATTATTCATCAACGTCGGACTACTAGTGCAACTGGTCATATTGACGCTGTTTCGCTCTTTGTCCGCCCAGTTGACTGTGGATGAGGGTTCACGGTCTTATTTCACAGACATGTGTCACGTGATGTTTTGGCCGCGCGATGAACGGGACACTTCCGAGGCAAAATAGCGCGTATTTTGAACGTGAAAAAAGTTTTTTTTTTTAGGAATTTCAAAGAGTTCTATACATTCAATTCGATTTTGAAGTGTTAAAAATGGGGCAAAAACTTTTCGTGTCATATGCACTTTCATTGTTGTCGAATGAAAATTGAAAGCATTGTTCCAGTATGCATGTGCTTTTAACCCAAATTATTTTTTTATTTTCTGGTAATGACCAGCGAAACGTGTAGTTGTTTGTTGTGTTTCGTTGTCAATTTATCCAGAAGTATCAATGAAATTAGTTTTACAATAACGATATTTGCCTTATTCATTGCGCATTGAGGGGCCTTTGCAAGTAATGTACTGGCCGCTCAAAACTCATTGTGTTTATTTCATGGCTGGCAACAATGTTTTTTTAAACCGTGTTACGCTTGGTGATAATAAGTTGTTTTACAGAGGGAGTACCATTATGTGTGTGGAACAGTGGGGGCGGGAGAATGCACCACTTACTTTTGTCCCCGGGACCAGGGACTTCACTCGCTTTCACTTGCATAAAAAGTGAATGCCCCGCTCAGGCCCGAATCGGAGGGTGGCAGGGGTTTCAAATGACTGGTGCATAAACAAGCAGTGAAATGTCTCTAAGTAGAGCCTGTAGCTTAACAAGTAAGTAAAAGTCCAAAATACAGTATTAAGTTTCCTTCCTTGGTATAGTAATGTTCTGCTTCTTGAACAGAAAATCGCAAAAATTACCCTGGGTGCCAGAGGTTATTTTTTTCCATTTGAAGGAGGAAAATTCCGCGGCCAAGCCGCGTCAATGAGGCGTTCGCTTTGCGTTTAGCGGGTTAACCGCCGAACTCGCTAAGCACCCAACCTCGTTCCCAGGGTCTCTCCTCTTCCCGCCCCCTGGAACGTTCCAGGGGGCGAGAAGAGGAGGGAAGAGGATAGACCCTGGGAACGAGGTTGGCTAAGCACCCAGGGTTCCCAACAGAAATGCTTTGGAAGGACAATTCAGTAGTCGTAAGTAAAGTATAATCTTAATTCTCATTCCCATTCCACAAGCGTTCAATATGGCGGAGCGTTGTTTTTCATTTACATGTAGCTTTTGATGACAGGATTATTCCATCTGATCACCTCGGGTTCATCTACACAAGCGTTCTCTGCCACTGCTACTGTAGAAAGCTTCGAAATGCCGACTGTTGTGCTCCTCGATGTTTCTCTTTCCATGCTACGGCGTGTGAAAACGCCAGACGAAGAATTTGTAGAGCGCAAGCACCTGGCCATTCGTGGTCTGCATACCTTTTTTGACTTCTTATCCAGCAAATTCAAGCTGGAATTTTCAGCTTTATTGGCTTTTTCTTCGCTCTGGGAGATAGTTGTACCGTTTACGAGAGATTATCAGTCCCTGAAGCAGGGCTGTATAACTGTCGACACGTATGACAAGACGAGCTTTGACAACGGTTTCAGTGGAGTCGTTGGTCACGTTATTGAAGAATGGGGTACCTCTGTACCGTGCCAAGTGATTCTAGTTACCGATGGACGCACAGGATCAGGGCAGGGCTCTTTGAAAGATCTTCTGGATGGTAAAAGAAGCAGCAATCCTGATCAACCAACCCCTTTTCCGATACCTTTCCCCTGCAAGATACATGTTGTGTGCATCGCAACCTCCAATGAATTAGGTGCAGATTTAATGCTGTTTCAAAGGCTTTGTGATTCAACCGGTGTAGGAGGCAGTGTTTATGTCCCTGATGCACCACTAAATGTCCAATCAGTTCAGAATGTGTTTACCCGACTTGCACAAACACACTACATTGGCTATGAAGGAACTCTGTCTTGTGGACATTTGCAATCCAAGATTACATTGTCCCCTCCACCTGACTTCACAAGCATACTTGAAACATGTAAGAAAACCAGTGGTCAAGAGCTAAAGAACAGAAGACTGCCGAATGAACTGTGTATATGTGGGTTTCTTGATGTAGCAGACATTGGAAGCCCTCCCCATTTATCTCGACATCTCGTGATACCTGTACCGTCAATATCAGGAGAAGTTAAAGATAAAGAAGGCGGCAAAGAAGCTATCAAAGAGGGTGATGAAGATGGAAAGACCCCTTCTTTCTGTGTGCTGTTGCATGGAAGTCTGAAGGTTGAGAAGATGGTTGCTATTGTTTCTTTAGAGTAAGTACAGGTCTATAAATATTGTAGCTTATTAACAGGCACAGAAATACTGTCAATATCACTTTGTTGTGCATTATTGTGAGCACTGAAGGAGAGTACACTGTATCTCAACTTAACTGACCAAAGCGTGAAGTAAACTACAGGGTTGTGGACTGATAAGCACAAGAAACAAAACACACAAAACGAAACAAAGGGCATCAGTTAACTCTCTTTTCTCACTCTGGTCACTATGTTTGTTACTCTTGTTTTCATGTTCTGTGATCCATCAATCCTCTGGAGAGGCAAACAGATGCAAAAAAAACTTGTTTACTTGTCAAAGGGGTCTCCCTTTGACGAGTAACCCAGGTATAACTAATAATTAGTTATACCTGGGTTACTCGTCAAAGGGAGACCCCTTTGACAAGTAAACATGTCATCAATTATTGATGACATTGACAACATCAGTGACATCAATGAGTAACTGATACATGTACATATCATGTAGGTAATCGATGGGTAATCAGTTGATTAGTCATTCATTATTGCTGATGATCTATGAGTAATGGATTACTAATCGATAGGCCACAAAATTTTCAGTCATCAATTAGTCATTGATTGCATTGATCATTCATTGATTTCATTCATTACTTTGAATGTCCTTTAGTGTAGAAGTATTTACATTAACGGGAATGCCAGTTATAAAGAAAAATACACACAACGAAGATAAAAGAATCACAAATGAAAATGTTGCTTCAAGAAAGCAAGAAATCTGTAATACTTGCGCAGTATAATACTTGATGAGTAATCAATTGGTACTCGATGAGTAATCAATAGGTTACAATGAGTAATCAATAACATCAATGGGTAATCAATGACATCAATGAGAAATTGATGAGTAATCGATAGGCCACAAAATTATTGGGCTTAGATTACTCATTGATTGCTCCGGAAAGGGTTAAGGGAGGTAGTTTTTTTAATAGTCTGCAAGCAGTTTCATATCCCCAGAAGACCTCAGAAGCAGCAGGCAAGTTGTAAGGTAAAGAAAAAGTTGTTTTTGTGCAGTTGGCAAGTTGTAAGGTAAAGAAAAAGTTGTTTTTGTTTTTTATTAGATTATAGTTTTGGTCGGGAGAGTAGCAAAAAGATCGCAATTCTTAACAAGGTTATGACATTTTTTAATACGTGTCAATGTTGCAAACTGTAGAGCTCTAAAACCAAAATTAATATGCCATCTTGTTAATCACCATTGTAATGATGTTGACATCAAACTAGTGTTTCTTAAGTTTAAATTAAGAAACCTTTTCTCAGTCTCTAGAGAACTTTGTTCACATGTTGTATAAATTCACTTGTGCATGCTACAGTGCTTGCTATGTATATCAGCAAAACTTGCTGACATTTCTCTACACGTCAGTGAACATCTCTCTTCTGGGAGGTGCTCTCACAACTACAAAGCTTGGAACCTTGTTGTAAATCTTGTTTAGATTGCTTTAAAATCCTTGATTCTGCCCCCACCAAATTTCAATGTAAGGTGGGAGTACACCTGAACACAGTTTTAATGTGGATTTAATGTTAATAACTCGTTCACATTTCAAGCAATCAAAAATAATTTACTACACTCTTTTCACGAACCTTTGTTGTGGGGTATTTTGGGAGGAGATAATTTTTCTCAAAGGATTAGTTAAATTTAGGGAAATAGGAGGTACCCCCACCTTAAAGGTAGACAATTAGAAAGCTTTTATTGACATTTATCTCCAATTGCTAGATATATATCTGTTTGATATATAGATATCTGTAGATGTTCATGCTAATAAGAGTCTCAAATGAGAAAGCATCAAGAGTTTGACAAACAAACTCCACACCATGAATGGTTCCAGGAAATAGCCGCCACCCCCCCCCCCCCCCCCCCCCCTGCAAGGGCATGAGGAATTCTGAGGGTAGGGGGTCTCAAAATCATAGGTTTTAAAAATGGAGGACTGTGCAAAGCTAAGTAGCTAAGTTAGAATTTCATAAAGGCAATATTTTCTGGAACAACACAATCCAGACCCAAAATTGAACTGGCAATTTTCCACTGAAAAGTCTGATGGAAAATCCAAAGCACTAGCCAGTAAGCTGTGCCTCCACAATCAAAGCATAACCTAGCTTACACCTAATTTACCTCATCCATAGCTCAGACTGGTTTGGAATGCTCCACTCATGGGCTGACAGCAAGAAGAAATCCAATCTTGTTTTGACCACATTCAGTCCTGGAGAGAACATTCCCTGGCTCGGAAACATGCAGAAACTAGGCCCTGCAGCCGAGTTTGATACCAATCCATACCAGGCAGCAGATAATGACGAGGCTGAGATCACGCCCTTTCCAGTCATGCCAAGCCAAAGGAGAAGCTATAATTCACAAGCCAATGTTGTCTGGATCAAACCTAGTGGATTGCAGGTCCTTTTAATTTTGTTAGCAAGAAGAGTCTGCCAAAAATTATTTAGAACTGGTAGATCAAAGTTGTAATAAGAAATTATTACAAATAAATCACAGACTATATTTAGTGCATGGTAGAGTCGAAGTTCATTATTAAAAGTAATGACCATGTTAAGGAAAAATGCAATTTAATCAAAAGTTCCTTTTACAGTTCCAGTTCCAGTTTACATGTTCCTCAATAAGGTTATTGCAGTGCAACACATTCATCTGAGTGCATTTCAAATCTGTCTAGAATGGTAGTTATCATTAGTTGTAATACCACCAATAATAAAATTATTAGTTTCTGCGCACTCTCAAACTGTTACACTTGAAATGACACAAAAACAGCTGGCTTATGTTAGATGATTATCCCTTGTGATCAGTATTCATGCACAGTTTTACCGACTAGAACAAAACGAACAAGGGCGTTGAATTTTCCTGTATACATTTTAATCTACACCACTACCATTCTTTGATCACCAGTTGCTGCTATTTAATTTTGTGCGGAATTAAATGAGAGGCTTAACTTGCATCTTGATGGCTTGCCAGTATACTGTACAAGTACAAGTACGAGATCCAGTATGAGTATGACTTTCAAATTTTAAACCAGTCACCTCCACAGAACCTTCACTCTTCCTTATTGCTTTAAAAAGTCATTAATAATTCATGAAGGAAATACAAAAGAAATTAATTTTTAATGAGTGTCTGTATATCTGATAAAGACTTGGCTAAATTTTACATCCAATTTTCTAGGCCAAAATAACCCAAAATCTAAATTTTGTTGTAAGAATGGATAGATGTACAGTAAAGTTTTTTAAGCCATTCAATAAAATTGCAATTTGTGTTTTATCAAGTCCTAAAACACTCGGCTGCGCCTCATGTTTCAAACTTGATAAAACACTCCTGCTCATTTATTAAACATTACTTAAAAGCAGATAAAGAGATTGTTTTTAGTAGCAACTAATTAATTTATGTGCAAAGTTACGATGTAAAGCACACAAACTTACTCATGCTCAATCTCGTACTCGTACTCAAATCTAAAGGTTCCTGTCTTGATTGCCAAACAAATTAAATGGTACCATTGGAGAGCAGTGAGAACAGTTTGCATTTTGATACTACAGCATTCAGTGTATGTCTCCCTGGGCCACCTGAAAACTGTGACTTCTTCAATTTTATTCTAAAAAATAATATTACTGCAAATGGCATTATTGTTTACTATTGTTTTTATTTTAGTCGGATGTCCAAAAGCTGTTGCGGTATGCTAAGAGACTTCCTGAGAAACAGGGGCAGTTTTACAAGGTGGGTGATTGATTGATTCATGATTGAGTTATCAATTGATGAATCGGCAAGTAATTGATTGATTCATTCATTGATCAATCAATCAATGGATTGGTTGGTGGGTGGATGGATAGATGGATCGATTGGCTGATTGACTGATTTGCTAATACCTGGTACATGTAAACAGTCGAGAGGACCAGCCTAACCCAAATTAATATAAACCAAAGCTCAAACCACAATAATATTGAAATAAGAAGTTAAACCTAGACAAGGTTAACAAGGACTCCTGCAGAGAATTATGGTGGCAGCATTTGAGGCACATGAGGCAGTTTTTTTTAAGTGAGCCAGTATGTTGTCTACATTAAAGACATTATACAGGCAAGGATGATACTTGTAATAACTGTTTTAATTTATTCTTCAAACTGTAAGTTTCTCTTTCACTGTTATGTGCAACCACATGAAAAATTTGTAAAATGTTTTTTTAGGAACTGAATAGACTCCGGCGTGCTGCCTTGTGCTACAGTTATGTGGGTTTGCTGGATGTATTGGCAAGCATGTTGGATAAAGAATGCCAAAAGGCCACTACCAAAGTAGCTCGCCAATTACGACATGCTTCTGAGAGCCTTAAAGCTGTACCAAGTATGGATTTGAGCAAGCCTGTCACTCCACTATTAGATTAGGTAGCCAGAGGACAATTTGTTGTGCAAAGGTATTTACATTTTATTAATTTTACAAAGCACAGAATGAACTTATTGTTCTCTGTAGCATATATGTAGGTATAAACATAGGATGCATTTCTCAAAACTCCTGAGAACATTTTGGGCCTGAAAAGACTACTTTACATCTGCAGTGTGCTCTTTCAGAAATCCAGTTGTTATACATTGCAAATGATTATTAATATTATTTTTCAAAGTAAAATTTTGAAAGTTGAACAAGATGAAGAAGTTAACTGGCCTTAGTTTTCAATTGAAAATGGATGTAAAAACCCCATGGAAAAATTGTTACAACATTGCTCTTTGGACAACAAAGATTGGACATGGAGGAGTGCTGATAAAGTAGCTTTCAACTGAGTGTTTTGAGAATATGTTTACATGTATGTCCTTCAAAATAAAAATCAACCCTGAATTTTCTTTTGCTACTTTGGTAATAACTATAATTATACAATGTAGATCATGTCTTCCCCCTCCCCACCCCCCTTGCACTGTTGAGTTTTGATGGCCTAACAAAGCAAGAATAGTCTGTGAATGATGGCCCAAGTTTTTAACATTGTCTAGGGGAAGGGGGAGAAAATAATTAACTCAAGAAAGACACTAAAAAGAGAACATGTGGTATTGTTGACCAAACAAAACGTTACCATCCCCTCAAAGGTGGATCTTACATTATTTGCTCTCACACAACATCCAGACTTAGGTTTTGGTGAATTTTAGAGAAGACTATAAAGGAAAGAAATAATTTGTGTTGGAAAAAATAAGGCATGACCCTGTGAGGGTGTTAAGTAGTGAGAAAGTTCTGTCTACACTCCTATTAATTTATTCAAATATGAGGCAAAGTGGAGTCATCTACAGTGGTGTGGTGTACATGTTAGTAGTATTTTGTAGAGCAAACTGATGTTGGGCAAAGTCATCATGTAGCAAAGTGACCATAAACCATACTGGGACTAACTTTAAAAGCAGACTAGCATTCCACATGGGAGTTCTGGAGTACAGGTACCAACTTAAATGTTGGTACCTGTACCATTGAAGTGATGTCTCAATTCTGATTGTCAGCCAGATGGAAAACACCCCTCTTGCTCCTTAACCTAACAGAAATTTATCAGAGTAAATGAACTTTAAGTTGAAATCCTTATTTCTTTATCCCATCAAACCATTGAATGAAAAATGCTGGATGTTTGTTTCAGTTTAACAAAATTGATATGTACATCCAAAAAATACAGTCTCAAACCTTGCTTTTATTAAAATATAAAATGTCAACTGATACAGTTTAATGGCAGACATTTGAGGTGCTTTGGAATTAACAAGCCCTACCCAATAACATTAACATCCTGAGTAATGTTCTAGCTTTTTTGGATGATAATCTGGCTAGAACAAAGCCAAACGTTCTTGTCAAATCACTACAATGTTTAGATTGATCTAAATAAATTATTCATCTCTCCAATTAGACCTAAACTACATTGTGATATTTTTTTTCTTTTTTGGTCTAAAGAGTCCTTTACTAGCCTACCACTGTTTAAGTTAACTTATTTTTGTACCATGCCGCTAAAAAATAACACTATCCTTGAAGATAAATTATTATGTGTTGTTCTTTAGTGGACATAGTGCAATGAGACATCAATGTTTCATGTCTACTGGTAATCAAATCTTTCTGTTATAGTTACCAATTTTTACATGGAATAAATTCTTGTTTTTCCTGACCATGTTTACTTTTCCTTCCTTTCCTTGAGGATAAATTAAAGCAAAGCTCCTTTACAAGGTGCCTTGATACACTTTAAGTTCAATATGAGCTTTAAGGTGGCTCAAAATGGTTTTGTTATTTTCAAACACCAACTCTTTGATGGATTGATACTCCAACCCACAATTTTTCATTTGTTTCCTTGAACATAGTATCAAAAATTTTCCCAATTATTTCTCAACAAGTTCAACACTGTTTTGACATATAAAGTTACCATAGCAACAGTACAGCCTCTTAGAAACACCCCATTTTGTCCCCCAGTTTTTGTTATTGAATTGCAATCAGTATATGAAGATTCATCTTTCAGCAAAGTTTTTAAAAAAATGGTACATAGGGTCAGAGCCACCTTAATGTAATTTTTCAATAACTTAAAGTGGCTCTGAATCCCACAGATTTTTTTAAAACTCTGCAGAAAAAATAAGGGTGTTTCTAAGAGCCTGTACTGTTGCTATGGTAACCTTACGTGCCAATAACTTGTGGAGAAATAATTGGGAAATGTTTTGATACCATGTTCAAGAAAACAAACAAAAAACTGTGGGAGTATCGATCCATCAAAGAGTTGGTGTTTAAAAATAACGAAACCATTATGAGCCACCTTAAGGCCGTGGTGCTTTGCATATGAGTGTGTCTGGGAGAAATGTGTAATGAGGTATCAACTAAGGTGAGAGACATACATGTATTACTTTATGTATTTGAAAACTGCCTAAAAACCACAACCACATTTCTTTAACCAAACTTGATTCCTTGTGCCAAAGGGAGGTCTTTACTGAAGTTTATTGTGCTGAAAAAGAAAAAAAGTAGGATCTTTTAGTCACTCTAAATCAAACTCGGGTTAATTCTCACTGGCAGTGAATTCTGAATTCACAACTCTTCAACAGGATTTTTCACACTAAATTGTGATTCCCTTTAAACTGTGCACGATTCCTTAATCCTTTAATTCTTACATACCGGTAATCACTCAAAAAATTACATGATTGGATATATGGCAGTGTCTCCAGTGAAAATGTGAGTTTTATGTGGTTTTATTTTCTCCTAAACAAGCATTCACTTATTATAGCCAGTAGCAGTCCTCCTCATTGTGTTGAGAGATTTAAACCGCTGTCAGCAAAATGAGTTCTTGCAACTAGAGGTAGCTACCAGTATGTACAAAAATTTGGCAATTCTCTTCAGTGAAATCATTTCAGTGAGCTTTGATGTCTGTCCCTGTTGTGATTTCTTTTCATGTCATGCATAGAAAACATGATTTTTGTCCAATCAAGTTCCTAGCTAAAACAAAGCCTATGGTACATTACGTGTACCATGTCCGAACAATAAATAACTTTGCATTTAACACAATGACCAGAGTATTAAGGTCGGCACACACGAGGGGACTAGTCCCTGCGACTAGTCCCTGCAACTAGTCCCCTGAAGAGTTTACACAAAGGGACTGGTCGCAGGGACTAGTCCCACGAACAGTTCACACGCAGGGACCAGCATAATTTGAGGGGACAAGTCCCTGCGACTTGTCCCACGAATGGTTTGAATTCGTGGGACAAGTCAATTTGGTCCCTGCGACTAGATTTTGTAATTGAATGGGTAGTTCACACGAAGGGACTTGGTCCCCGGGACTAGTCGTGGGGACTAGTCGCAGGGACTAGTCCCTCCGTGTGTGCCGACCTTTATGATCAGAAATCAATTTCTTTGTAATTACCATGTTGACCTCCTCATGTAAGCTTTCCATGCATCACTGCCAGACTCTCGCCCACCTCCTGTGTGTTTCTCACCACCTAGCAACATGACAAACACAAGCCATGCATTGTTTGTTTATACAGCATACAGTCAACCCTCTGTTTACAGACACCTTTAACCTCTCATACTGTAAGCAGGCACCAAAGAGCAGTCCCAACTGCTGAAACTCAGCTTATTAATAAACCGCAATGATTCGATTTTGCGCCCTCCTTCCAATAAGCACCCCCTTTTGAATAAGCGCCCCCTTCAAATGTGTTTTTGAATTTTGTATACCATGCCAGAAATAGGAAACACCTTTTAAACCAGGAAAACGGCGATCCTAAAACGGGCATCATATGGAATTTTGTGGCTATTGCTCATGGGGTCGTTCTGGCCATGAAGGATGCAAGGACATACATTGTCAAAACTATTGGCGTAGAAGTAGATTAAAATTCCCTCATGTTAACTGAACATTCACTGTATGTTCGTTACCATTACAGTTTCTGTTATTCCTTTTTAACTAAATATTGCTGAAGTTTTGTTTTGAACATTCGGTTGTTTCTCAAAAAAGAAATAAGCGTCCTGTCCCGAATAAGCGCCCTCCCTTGAGGTGCCAAAAGTAAGTAAGCGCCCTGGGCGCTAATTGAATCATTATGGTATATAACTTCTTGTATAATAATTATACAATAATTATAATTATACAGACACCTTCCCTTTGATAATCCCAGAATCCCACAACCAATTTCAATTTATCACCTTTGCCCAAAGTGTGTTGATCATGAGTTGGTGGTATTTATTAGTTGGTTTAAATTATTAATTTTTGTGTAGGTTAGCAATTGCATGTCACAAAACCAAAACCAAAGTATCTAATACATTTTATCATTATTATGTACTCAGCTTAATCTCAACTCAGTCATCAACATTACAAACAACCAATCACAATTTGAACAAAATACTGACAATAATTAACTGATTCTAAGCACAGGAAAATAATGTGGTTCTCAAATCAGAGTGTACTAAAGCATAATGAAAACAGGAATAACTCAACGCAACTGTAAACTGCTCTTGGCCACAGTATACAAGGGAACATACTGTAAATTATCTATATCACACTCACCAAATGCACCTCCAATCTCTGCTCCGCTTGTAGGAATGTTGACATTCACAATTCCACAGTCAGAACCCAAAGGACTGCAAAACCATACACAGGATCAACATAAGAACAACACAAAAATACTGGGACATCTGATAATTATGTTATTTAAGACTCAAATCTTTAAGCAGAGCACAGATGCTCTACTAATTGGGGAGACTAAATCAAATCAACTTTAAATCAAGTAGAAATCAAATCAAATCAAATAAAACATTCAAAGACATTTAGTTTTTGTGGAGAGGGGAAAACTGGAGTACCTGGAGAAAAAGTTCCTCTTGGAGCAGAGAAGAGAACCAACAAACTCAGCTGACTTATATGACACAGAGTCCAGGAATCAAACCTGGGACACATTGGTGGAAGGTGAGTGCTCTCACCACTGTGCCAACCCTGCTCCCCTTTATAAAGGGGCTATATGTCGTGCGTGTTTCTGTCTTTGGGTGACGATTGAGTTAAAGATATTATTTTAATTAATACACAAACTGGCCCTAGAACTCCAACAGAAAGGGAAAGTTAATTCTCAAAAGAAGAGTAAAGAAGATAGCTTAAACTTGAATTAAACAACAGGCTGAACCCACTTTTTGAGTTTTTCTGATTTCATCCTGACCATCGATCTGCAGTCAAAGGCATTAATTTTATTTACAGTTCCACTGCACTAGTGGTTAGAGTAGTTTTGAACAAAAATGGAGCATTAGTTTGGTTTCCCATCTGTACATGTACAAACATCTCTTGCAGCTTGTTAAATTGATACCAAAAAATGTGTGATGCACTCCTTTAAGGACATCAGACAAGTACAGTGAAGTTACAGCTTACCCCATCCAGTTAAACACTTTGGCAATGTCCTTTGTGAATATGCTGCTGGACAATCCTTGTTTTACTTCGTTGTTCATACTAACAGCTTCTTCAAAGCTCTAACAACAATTAAAGTGCTGCTAATTATTCTTATTGAAATGTACTGGCTACATCAATAATTAGTGCAATTGCAACTGGTAATGACGGTCATTAATGCAAGTGCGGCCGCAACACTACTAGAACAGAGACCTGAAAAAAATTCAGGTTCTGAGCGGGATTCAAATTATCTATTTTATAATTAATTAAATGCTTTTGCCTTGCTTTAATTTGTTTTGTTCATTTTTTATTAAATTATTATTGTTACTTATTTATTTTACTTGTAACCTTCCATAATATATTTATAATCAATTTTGTATGATGCTCTATGATTGGCACATCATGGGTGTACAATTAACACTGAGTTCAAGTTAACAAATTATAAGAATTGAAAAACTTCAATAGAAAATTCACTTCCTCATGTACTATACAAAATCTTGGCTTGAATCCATGATTCTTGAAATACAGCTGCATAATTATGATATCATACACTCCAAGTACACACAATGTATGGCACAGTTTGTTTCTCCATTTACTGGTTAGAATAAAACCTTCATTAGCAGTAGCAAATGAATAATAAGTCACATACACACCTTGCACTTGAGAACATAGAGAACAGGTACAAAAGATTCTCTATGCACAATTTCTGCATCGTGGGCGAGATCAGTCACAACTGTAGGCTCAACATAGAAGCCAGGTTTGTCTAAGACCTACAAATCACACAATAATAAAGTCAAACAGTTGCTTTTTGGATTAAACTACACCAAGCTGTTTTCACATTCCTCAATGTGGGATCTCAGAAATTTTTTGTTCTTCCAGTTAGGCCAGACAATAATTATATACACTGTATAATAATGGTCATGATGATAATGATGTTGACAAAGGCAATGGATATGGTGATATGGTGGATAAGGTGGCATGCGATAATGCTGTGATGGTAATAAAGATGATAATGAAGGTGAAAGTGATGATAGCATACTGGTGATCACATCAATAATAAGGCTGAGGATGACCCGTAACAGTGATGGTGATGTTTGGTTATATGAGTGGTTTTCAATTGAGTGTCGTAAAACCAAAGTAATTACTCTGACCAATCACAACAGTTCAAGCAACACAATGAGGCAATCAGAATACGAAGCAATTACATGTAGCCGGCGCAAGAACATACAAGTGTGCAAGTCACGATTGGTTTGGGTTTTTCTTTTCATTGGTTGAGAAAAAGGCACAAATTTTTCTGGCCAATGATCACAGAATGAAGCAATGCAAAACCAGAATTACTTTCGACACTCAATTGAAAACCACTAGTGGTAGTGTAATTAAAACAGTGGCAATGCATGGTGATGATGATGACAAGGCAACTATGAAAAACTGCAACCATGAGATGTTGGTAATCAATGTGAAAGTCATCATTCGATTGATTACAAGTTCAAGAAATTGTCCCATGGGGAGGGGGGGAGGGAAAACGAGAACTGAATGACAAGATTGCACGTGACTAGAGACTAACTGAGCACAAGGAGACGCAAACATGAGATGTAGTTGCGCAATGCGATCACGGTCAATAATTAACCTATTCGATTGTAATCAAAACTCCAAATTATCAACCCTGTAAATCATGAAATATTATAAGTGATTCAGATGAGGACACATTTGGGCAAAACAAAACTTTATTGATTACAAGTTCAAAAAATTGTCCCCAAAATTATTAAAACGAATTGACCCAAACATGTCAGTGAAAAAAAAATTTTTGTTTAAATTGAAAAGGAAAAACAAACAAATGAATATGTAGGAATAAACCTACAGACTAGTATGACGTGAAGAGTCAAGACTTTTAAGTGTTTGTGAACAGGCCCGCAGCCATAATGTCAGCCACCTTTAAACGAGTGGATAGGGGCAATGATAAATAAGCTTGATATGTATCTGAACGCCAACCCCCGTGAAGCTTGATTAAACGCTCTGGAAAACCAGCTTGATAGGCGTAAGTAGCCCTGCCTTGCCTGAAACTGTGGGGGAAGTAGTTGGTGGAATCCATACCGAGGCAAGAGATAAGACGCTTGAGAGAAGTAGCGAAGTAGGCAGCAGGGAGTGGAGTGAAACCTGGACATTGATCCATTGGAAGGCAGAACAATGGAGCAACAGTAGGGGCAGGAACCAAGACGAAATAATGGCGAATAGCTGAGATGGGGCAAAGTAACGAGTGGGGAATGCTAGGCAATGGAATGAGGTGAACTCCTTCTTTAAACTGCCATGTTTTAGACCACTTTTATATACATAAAAGGGCACCAGAGTCAGTAAATTTGATGTCATGGCGACCCAGCTGTAGATTAGAATTGAACGAAAAGGCTGAAGCGGCGACCAGATTTGACTTGCGCAGAAAGGAGAAGAATGCCATGGTAAACAGGGCCCACAGAGCTGCGTGAGATGGTGCAGTCAGGTCTAAAGAATGACAGATGGCAACCAAAATGTCTGGCGTGATGGGATGTTTCTGGCATGAAGAGGTACCCAGCATACACTTAAGCCCTCTCTTGGTGAAATTCAAAGTGAAGCTGTTAAAGGACTCTGTAGGAAATCCCTGGTAAAGGTGTAGAAGGCGAACAGCATTCAAGTGGTTCATGATGTAGTTAAAAGAGGAAGTTCTACACGAGAAGAAAGAAACATACGTAGAAAGTGTTTGTGGTGACACTGGTAGAGGATCTAAAGTGAAGTGATCGCAGAAGTGGATAAAAGATTTCCATTGAGAACATAAGTTCTGCTATGCTCTTACCTTTCCACCACATGCAATCTTTCCCCCCTGCATGAAAGCAAATAATTTATTATGAATAAATATGGAGACAATGATGCATACTATCAGCTAATTAAACACACACTCATTAGGTTCAAAACTAAAACCTATCGCACACAGAGAGAAACACTATCCACTATACAAGACTACATCAATATTATTCTCAAATCAAATTTGTTTTATGGTTTGGTGGTACAACCCACCAAAACACAAAACAGAATAAACTGATAATGTCTGGTCTAGTACTTCAGATATTCCACCTTGATTTCCCTTGATTGTATAGAATTCCCTCCATCACACCCCAAAATGATATTTTGTTTTAGTGGACAGTGTCTTGTATACCCCCCAATGCTCAACCAAGGCGGGTCTTTAAGTCTTTTGACCACTTTGCTCCTTAAATTGTCCTTTCAATGAGATTCAACACTTGCTTTTGCTCTTTAGAAAGAGATTAATAATTTAATTATTATTATTAATGATAAGTTTAAATTAATTCAAACAAACATCTTCAGACATTTTCAATTTGCCACCAAGCTTAAGGAGAAAATTAATGTCTCTTATATAATTATGCTGGATCAAAACCAAAGATAAATTCAAAAATGAGAATTAGTTATGACATGTGTACACAGATTATAATAATATTTTGCAACTAACCTGGTTCTTGGCATCGTCAACAGCTTTCTTGAAAATGTCAACAGCCATTTCTGAATGAACTGGACCATAAAGAGTACCCTCTGGGGAAAGATTGAGCATAAGTTGTAAGCTTTGACTATCAATCAAAAAGGGCTTTTCTTCAACCAAATTAACAACAAACATAGTGATAAACAGTGCAATAATTGCTATAGTTATATAGCTGACGTTTTTCCCACTACAGCGCGCCCATTTATTGGCTAGTTCATGGTCACATGACATCCAACAATGAAACTGTTTCCCACCAAATGTCATGAGTTGGCAACATTGCGAAAACTATGATGTCAAACGGGAAACAGTTCACTGTTACCTGCAACATACACCGTATTCACAAATGGCAGATGCGCGGGAAAAACTGGTACCTAACCATGAAAACGAGGCGTTATGGGATAAACAAATTTACAGAAACAGAGTTTCAGTAGACATACAGATAGTTCAGTGCTGATATTGCTTTAGTTAATAAGCTTTGTGCGGAGTTCTTTTACCGATTAACAAGTTTCTTGGGATATCCTCAAGTTCTAACGTTTATTGCTGTGTCCCTCTTTGCAACCAAAAGGGAAATGTAGATCCTCAAGGAAACAGAGTAGGATTTTTTTCAGTTTCCTGATGGAGCAAACCTGTCTCAAGCAATGGCTACTAAAAATCTGAAGAGATGTTGGCCCGAACATTTCAATAACTAAACATACCAAGGTCTGCTCGCTGCATTTTCGTAAAGAAGAAATAAAAACAGGTCCAGGGGGCAAGAAAACTGATTTAGGAAGGAGTGATTCCTTCAAAGTTTGCATTGAGTACTACTCCGCAGAAAAGATCACCACCATTCAACAGAACAAGTGAACCGATTCCTGAAAAAAAGAAAGCGACTTGAAGAGCTATGCGTAAGTAAAGAAGGTTACGATGTGGACCAAAACCTCAGTGTATCGGTGGCTTCCTCAGCCTGTACTAGTACAACGGAAGGAAGATTAGCGTCCACAGTGGAGGATGCGGTTTTGAACGAGCTCGATAGTGCTGAATCACAAGAATCATTGAAAGTCTATCTGTTGCAACCTCAGCAAGAAATTGCTCGTTTAAACGAAGAAGTATATCGAATTTGAAAACATGTCTAGCTACCATTGAAGCTGAACTGATGAAATCAAAGGAAGAAATTAAGCGCCGATCCGAGGAAAACAGCACCTTAAAATCATGTAGGTTTTGCATAAACAATCTGTCAGAAAACGATTCCATTTCATTTTACACTGGGTTCGATCCCAAACAGACATTTCAGGCATGCTCTCATATCTAAAAGCAGGGGAAAACGGTGAAAACATTCGTTACTGGCGTTCTGTCGAAATAAAGGTGGACGAAAATTTTTACGAAGACAACAATAAAAAAAATGATTGTAACAAAACCTGGGCGAAGAAGAACCCTCAAGGCGGAGGAAGAATTTTTCTTAGTCATGTGCCGACTGCGGCTGGGATTTCATGAGAAACATTTGTCATTTTTATTTGGCATCTCTCAGCCAACTGTTAGCAGGATTTTCATTTCCTGGATCAACTTTATATTTCTTTGTTTTGGCACTATAAATATTTGGCCGAGCCGGAAAGAAGTCAACAAAACCACACCTGAAGATTTCAAGGTTAAATAGGCCAATCACACCGGTGTGATCTTTGATTGTACAGAAATAAAATGCCAAATGCCAAGCAGCCTTCTTCTTAAAAGTAAACTATTTAGCTCTTACAAGAATCACACAACGCTTAAAGGGCTAATTGGGATTGCCCCTTGTGGAGCAATAACATTCACCAGCCAACTGAATACTGGCAGTATTTCCGATAGAGAGATTGTTGAAAGAAGTGGTATCCTGGACTTACGCTTTAGTGAGGGTGATGACATAATGGCTGGCAAAGGGTTCACAATCGAAGACCTTCTTCCCCTTGGAGTGTCATTAAATATACACCCATCTCTTGGCCAAGCTCAGCAGATGTCACCAGAGGATGAACAACAACAACAACAACACTTTATTTTCACATTTCCTTCTTACATCACATTAAAATATATTTGTATGGGTAGTTAAATTAAAGGCATTAAGGTATTTGTAGGTTAAAACACAAGTTTACTTATTGCTTCTTTACATATCCACATGGAGAGAGCTATTAACAAGATCCAAAACTTCCATATCTGGGAGAAAGTTACACCTCTGTCTTTTTTTCCTGTCATTAATCAAATGTGGGCAGTCTGCACTGTCTTGTGTAATGTCCAGGACCCTATCATTAGTATATCTGCATAATACATACTAATATTAGACCTAAACAAGAGGCCTGGTCATTGACTTATACTTCATTTTTTGCAAGAGCTGGAAAGTTTATCACTGACAACTCACTACTGTTGTAAGTGTATTGTGTAGGTTACATTTTGTCATTGACTTTAAAATGAGATTAACTACTCTGGGCTACTAAAGTGTTAACACTGTTTTCCAGACGGACGTTTGTTTCTTAACCTAGTATGACCCATCTGCTTGAATGTGGTTAACTCACTCCTCCACTATAAACTTCAATACAGTTTAGTCAAATCTATATCACACACAAATTATAGCAAGAAGCCGGAAAGTTGATATACAGTATAAGTTACTCTGTAGTTTATAAGGCATCAGTTACAGCATATTTATTGAAGTGTGTCCAATAATAGATCAGAAGCTTCCCCTCCAGCTCCTGCCAGTACTCAGGATCAAAGGGAACTCTCTCTATAGACATATTCTTGGTAAAAATCACAAATTCGCACCAATCAGCACCAGTTATCCCCATTTGCCCTTGGACTTGTGCATAATAAGGATGGGCTACTTTCAATTTACACTTCCCATCAACGTTCTCACAACAAAAACTGGAGTCTGAACAAACATCCAAAGGAGATACAAGAAACTTTGTCTCTAGACATTTAAAACAGAATGATTACTTTTACCTAAGTGCTTTCCACTGTTTTCGATAAATCGATTCATTTCAGCTTCGCTTAAAAGTGGCATTTTCTCTAAACGATTTCCCCAGTGATTTTGAGGAAAACACACATCAGACAAAACTGCAGTGATGACAGTAGAGCAAGTGGAAATGTTTTCGTCAGCTAAAGGATTCTGCTTGGCATGTTTTCATTTCGAATAAAGTAAATTCGGGTCAGGATCCAAAAGAAAAACATCTTTTCCTTGATTTATGTACCCTTCAACACTAAAAACAGAAAAAAAAACATAAAGTAATAAGCTTGAATCTAGCAAAACAAACCAGCCGAACCACAATGTCCTCTCTCATCGATCGCCAAAAATAATGTAACTACTTACCGCTTAACAAGTTGAGCTTTTGTGCGTAGTCCTTTCGCTGGATCCTTTCTACATTTTAGCCAAAAACGTAACTCTTCATTTTCAACTCTGCTGGATTTCTTCCAGCTAAAGATGACCCGGAAACATCGTC
>JAEMWC010000068.1:575000-600000 GCA_016490735.1 Pachyseris speciosa
TTTTTAAGAACATTTTTCTTTTATTCTTTTGTTGTTCTTTAAAACAGAAAGACTGTATTTTAATTTCAGTATGCTGTCATACAGCATTTTGCTATTTAAAAAATTACTCCAGATTAAACACTGGCATTTTGTTCCAGTCGCAATAGTCAATTTGTTCCACAAAAACACTTCTAACAGTTTTACAAAGTTTTAAATTGATAACTCAAATTTAAAAGTTCTGTAAAGTAAATAAGCTTACTGTTTCAACAGAGGCCGTGAAGAACATAAAATTACCGTATCCAACCTGGCTTCATAAGTCTCTTTTCCTTCGGAAGGACAGCAATTATCAAGTTATTGACAAGTATAGACTGAAGTTGATGGAAAGTTTTTTACCATACGTATTGTCGATTAAAGATTGTTTGTGATTGTCAAAGTTGTGTATCGAATGCTCAGGCATCTTTTAGTTTAATAATTTTATAGGACTCATTGGTTTTTGGATTGGAACTCATTCAGGTTCTGGACTGGGCTCATGATTTTTCATGAGATGAGTCCCTATAGGACTAAACACAGCAATTTGTATCAAAATCACTGTGGCATGTTTAATCAATATTGTTGAGGACGGTTCAGTGTCACTGTAAATCAAATTAAATGTAGCTTCTGTATGACTACAGTAATATTAAATAAATACATTAATTTTACAATTAACTTCATTGCCACATTTATCTAAAGCTACATTCAAATTATTTGCATTCAGGAATTTATTCAACAATTAATATTAATGAAACACTGCTGAAATAACTCAGTTGCCACTGTTAACTTAATTAAGTCCTCAAAGGTTTGCTCTACTCTCACTAATTTTCAACTTTGAAAGTAACCATTTGCACAAAAATGAGCACATAAGCTGGTGGTTCTGAGGCATTGACATTTCTTACATTCTGCTTTCACTTTTTTCATGCCCCCCCCCCCTTGCTATCTGAAATTCCAAAATGCTCAATGCCCCCTTGCCCTAGGAATTCCAAGCATTCACTTTTCATTTTAACAAAGTCAAGTTCAAGCAACATTTCTTCCCAATTAAATATTTTATTAGAGGAGAGGTTATCAAAACAATCAGACAATAACAATAACAATCAGAGAATAAAGGCAGTGAAATAATTATTATTTCACTGCCTTTATTCTCAAGACCTCCATCACAGAAACAAACCGAACAAACAATTATGACAACATTTATTGTATAATAATTACTAATAAGAAGTTAGATGCAGTTAATCACTGCGTGCACTTTCAGGATTAGCATCGTTTTGAACCAAATACACTTGCTTGAGGTTGGCAGAACCACACCTTGTGATTGGTTAGTAAATTCAGTCATGCTACTTTCTCAACCAAAACCAATAATATTGCTTGTGATTTACCACATTAATCTTCCTGCAATTAACAGGTTGCATGTGTTTTCTTTGTATTCTGATTGGTTCATTGCATTCTTTATGTCACTTTAATTTGTACATGTAATTGGTGAAGCAACTATACTTTCAATTGGTTTAAATTGTTTCAACTACATAACACTCATTAAAATCCACTCTTGACTAATTCCTTCAATTCAATTTTGTAGTCAAAATACCTACCCGATATCTCCACCTCCACAAACCAGTGAGCATACAGCTCCTGGAACAGAATTGCGCACCAACACATCACTTACAATCCTGAAAAAAAAAAAAGGTTAAAATGAAGTCAACAGGGTACAAGGGGGTGTCATCAGGGTATCAGGTCATCAGTCAACAGGGTACAAGGGGATGTCATCAGGAAGCTTATACTCACACCCTTGCATTGCACAACCAGCTTAACATTATTGTTTTGGTAGTGGAAGAAAACAACAGTACATGCCATGTACAACAGACTAGGGAAGCAACCATCAAGGTCGCATCAGACTCAGGGTTCTCTGCTATATCCATCATGCACAGTTCAGGTGTTAAGGGTAATTTACCATTCACATTGACAGCCCCTGAGATATACATGCATGTAAGTATAATGTGATCATTAGAATAAAATAATTCTCTCTCAGTTAATAAGACAGTTAGTACAGTAAATCAGTAAATTTATTTCATGAAAAAACATCACACTTCATGCGAGCTCCCTGGGAAACTAAATCAATGAAAATTTTATAGACATATCAAGTCCATTCCTAATTCCACATTTGAGGCAAAATCTTGTACTACTGCACATAATACTAAACAGTGTGTGGTAAACTTTGGCCAGAACACTATAAACATCCTCTCAGCACAGGTCCTGGCAGTACTATTTATATACATGTATCATGTCTCTAGCTTTTTTTATACTTACTTTGTGATAGCAACACTTGTTAAAGGAGTTGACGGAGCACCTTTCCTGTGAATTAACATTCCACTGAATTTAGTTTTTAGATGCTGTGCAGATACTGTTAAGTAGAAGTTAAATGATGATGACCATACAACACTAATACCAAGGACAAAATAAAATAAGTCTCGGTTTCACTATTTCTTATAGATGCACAGCTCAGAATTATGAAGCACATGTACATACACTGTATAATTATGCATGTGTGTCATAGTTTGTTTATGCTAAAAAAAGTTGCAGTTTTTATTCACACACATGCAGACTCACCATCCTTCAGATGTCAATATTTTGGCTTGTTAAGCTACATTCTAATTGAAGGGCTGAGAGCATAACCGGAACCGACCCAAATGACTTTTAGGGCCTTTTTTGTATATGCTTTTTCTTGAAAAAGAGTGGAAAATTATTGGGCAATTTTGCTTTCAGTCCTTCAATTAAAAGCTAGAACATGGTGTTGCTTTGTTATCTTTTTCCACAAAAACTAGAATCAAATGTATGTTTGAAGTCAAGAAAAAACTGCTAAAGGCATCCAAGGTTCACCACCTTTTTTTTCTTGACCTCAAGCATATATACACAGATTATTTTCTAAGTGAACAATCCTCTAAAATCCATCCTTTAAAATTATTGGTGAGCACATACATTATAATTACCGCAAATAATGATGACAATGACATAATTTATAATAATTATGTCTTTTCTAAACTAATAAAAAAAGCCAATCAGCTAATTGAAGGGCTCAGTGGAAGAAGGGCATAAGTGACGATTTTGGTTATTTTGCTGACGTCCTCCAAATGAGCTGAAGTTTTGCATGTGGCCTTTGATACATTAGAAAAACATTGCCCTATATTTCTTTCGCTTTTTTTACGCTCAGTTTTCGAGAAAACGCGGACCAAAATACGCATTCTACACGTCACTTAGCACAGTCTTCCACCAAGCCCTTCTTATGAAAACTAAGCACCAAATGTTCGTAATTGGCTTAAGACAACACGGAACGTCTCTGCTCAATAAGCCATAATGTGCTATATGACTTTTTGACTCATAAACAGCACACAAGGTGCCCAGCTGACTTGGAAATATGCCGGGTCTACTTGTTTTCTTGAATGCAGCACTTACTACAGGTGTTACTACCCGTGTTTTGCTTAATCGTAGCGCTCAACAAGCTTGCTTGGCTCAGAAACAGTCCACAACATTCTTGGTTGACTTAAAACAGCACACAGAAGCCTTGGTTAACCTTAAGTCAGCGCGCAAAGAGTTTGTCTGACTTGAAAACAGCATTCAAGGGGTTAGTGCTAACGTTAATTAAGTTAGACTTAACGGCGTTATTTGCATGTTCTGAAATTGAATCGTTAATGTCCTGTCATGCGTCACACAACTTGAAATACATTTTGCTGTTTATCTCGCGTGAAAATACTTCTTGCTGACGTTTAGCTTGCATGAAAATGCTCTTTGGTGATGTTTACAAGCCTCCACGGAAGCGAAATAACCGAGGTCATCGCGGCAAAGTGATTTATGTGTTGATGTTCGCCAGCATGTTTTAACCGGTTTACAAAACACCACACGATAACGAATGCATTTTCGCTTTTGGTATTTGCCACACGCGTCAACTTTTCCTTGCATTAAATTCAGGATACTCGTCGTAAACGGACGGACTTTTCATCTTGCCGGTTTCCCTGTCTTCAATGATTTCTCCGTAATGTTTCCGAAGTGAAAATAATCTATAGTACGCGTAGTCTGAGCGGATTTAATCCCGTTACGTCACCCGCGGGAACTTTTCACTGTGACAGCGCCCTCTGTGGCCGCAATGAATTGTGGGAGAAAACTATGGCCTCCAAGCGCGGACAACTCTCATCAAACATCGGAGATTTTCAGCCTAAAGTCCAAAAACACCTCTTGTTTTCCGAACTTTTAGCACGGTAACCTTTGACAGACGGTCCGAGACTAGCAACGGAGGGCCGCTTTTAAGACGAGAGTTGCTTTCAGACTTTTTATCGCCTGGCCCCTTAATCTGTACTCCAAAACAGAGGGATTTCATGATTTGGAAAGCACAGAGAAAACTTCTTTGGATTCTTTCAGAGAAGCTAGTGGCTTGCGGGTAATTCAAGACTTCATGATGTCTTTTTTACCACCAGGCGAGCAGGCAAACACTCGGGCGTAATGCGATTAAATGGAACTCAGTACCGATCGAGCTGACCTCAACCGCGTAAGTTTCGTATCAGTGAATCGATGTTTTAACCGCTAAACTTATAGTCTACGTCACACTATCAAACAATAAGTCCCTGCCAATCATTTCATGTCCAGTTTCAGTAATCCAAGCAGGAAAAACTGTGCTAAGTGACGCGTAGAATGCGTATTTTGGTCCGCGTTTTCTCGAAAACTGAGCGTAAAAAAAGCGAAAAGAATATAGGGCAATGTTTTTCTAATGTATCAAAGGCCACATGCAAAACTTCAGCTCATTTGGAGGACGTCAGCAAAATAACCAAAATCGTCACTTATGCCCTTCTTCCACTGAGCCCTTCAATTATCCAAAGGTCAACTGGTGTTAACCAGTGACCAGTGTACCTAACAATAATAGCATAATAATTTATTATTAAAGACTAAAAACTACTTATTGCTATATTATTAACACATACCACAGGTTAACGTTTCCACACACCATACTAATGCTACTGTTCCAGCCGAAAACAGCACAAGGAAAGTTGAAAGCTGTGATGACACCCACCAGACCAACTGGATTCCACTGTTCAAGGAGAGTATGGCCAGGACCTGACATGTGTAGCAAATAAACAAAATATCCAGAGTGAAGAGTCACTACCTGTAGCTCACTGGGTTACCAGACACTCCAGTCTTATTACCAACAAAGGATAAAAGGACTAAACTGTAGCGCCTTGTGGGCGGGACTGGAAGTTGAAAACAAAATTTAGGTGCTATCAACTGTTGAGTTAGTAACTATTGATGAAGCAAATTGACCATCCAAAAGAGATGTAATAAAAAACTGAAGTTTTGAGTGTTCATCTGTCATCACAGTAAATCACTATAATTGATAATCATTGTGAAAGCTCTTTTTTAACAGCTGCTAATTTACCTTAAAGTGCTACTACAATCAGAAAATCACCTGTCTTTTTTCTTCAAATTTCGAAAGTGTGTTTGCTTAACAAACAACTTGCAAAATTTCAAGCTTTAATTTAGAGAAGTCAGTTTTTTTTTATTTTGACTGAAATATTTCTATTTAGTGATCCATCACAAAATCTTGAGAGAACTGGATCAAGGACAAAATGACGTAGAAAGCTCAAAAGAGTGAGATTGCAGTGTGTGTAAACCCAACTGATTTAGTATGCAGCATGGGAATTTTGAGCTTTCAGACTCTCAAATTGGTGTTTTGCAAACTTAATAAGCTGCATTCAAACACTGCAATTCAAACCACTGAGTAAATGACGTCATTTTATCCTGGATCCAGCTCTCCAAGGCCTAATCAGTCAGTTATGAATGTGAGTAATGGCGGACTGTTAAATTAAAAGGTTGTACTCGAAGTAAACAGTCTTCTGCTTGAAATTAAAGCTTGAAATTTCATGAGTCGGGTCGAGCAAACACACTTTCGAAATTTGAAGAAAAAAGACGTCAAGTGATTTTCCGATCGTAGTTGCACTTTTAGGTTTAGTTTTCAACTCAGGTGATAACAAATAAAATTCAATGTTACTAGCAAAGATCATGACAAACCATTTAAAAAGTTATTATATGCTACAAAAATTTGCAAAAAGAGTGGTTCAGAACACTTTTACAAAGGAAGGCAAGTTTGGATGTTGTAATAATATTATCACCATGAACACCCCATTTATACCAACATACAGATTGCAAATTTCAGATGTCCCTGATTCAAACTTGCAATGCCAGTACTATAGCGAAAAAAAAAGTACCGTATTTTCCCGTGTATAAGTCGACCCTACTTTTTGAGACCAAAAGTTGAGATTTTACTAATTTATGGTGTACAAACTGAGTTCAAAATCCTTAGAAGTTCGTTGCACAAAAGTTCCATGTAGAAAAAAATCGCATTGATCGAGTGACATGGAGTGACACACTTCAGCGAGAATATCGTTGAAAACCTCCAAAATTCAATGCCATACCTTCAACGTAAAAGTATTTTAACGAACACTGTAACAAAATTTTTTGAACCTTTTTAAGCAAAAACAAACTCAAGACACTTCAAAAACACAAAAGAATGAAGTTGTACTAAACAACGCACCATCTTCCATGACCGTGGTAACCTGGTAATGAACCCACAACCTAAGTGAGGTTACCAAGCTAGCGAGCTAGCGACGTGACGTGGTTGAGAGATACCGTAACACAATTAACTCACAGGATATGTGGATACTTCTGTGGAGAAGACAAGCTTAAAGTAGGGTATGTGAAACAACAAACAGGCTAAGTGTGATGTCAATGAAGACCGAACGTAGCGCGCGAGTGATCATGACACAAATCATGGAACAACCAATTGTATTTCTAAACATTTTCTCTATTCAATACTGTGCCACTTGCCATTAAATATTGTTCTTTAAACTACTTGTGTTGTTTCCCTTTTGTTCTTCACGTTGGAGTCTACTGTTACGCTAATGACTGTTTTTTATCCACTCGCTGAATGACCGTTGAGTTTTGACCCGTGTATAAGTCGAGGTCAACTTTTTGAAGTGATTTTCAAGACTTAGAAGGTCGACTTATTCACCGGAAAATACGGTAATTCTGAATTTGGTACTCTTCGATGACATGTAGTATTTAATATTTATTTTCTCGACAGTTCAGATAATATAATTTATTGCATCATTTGATGATAATATTTAGAGAACATCAACTCATCCAACTGCTCTCACAGGACAATGTACATGGTGGTGTGTACTGTGAACACTAAGAAATTATTTCTGGAATGTTTATTGCTCTTGAACCAATCAGCTCCATGATCAAACCACAAGAAGAAACCACTAACCACAAATTAACCCTTTCACTCCCGACTTTTTGTACGTCTTTTTTATAATTCCAGAGGGTCCGAGGTCAAGTCAATTTCATTATTCCATATAAGGGGTTACCATGGAGATTTTGCTGGTCCACAAAAGGCTCTATCTTTCATCTCACACTCATCAGCTAGCTGCCGCATGTTTACAAACGTTCATTGAAGCTAACAATTTGGCAGGTATTTGATTTATAAGTGTGTTTTTCGAGCCATTTTCCACCTCAAAACCCCCCTGCCTGGCATGATAAAGCTGGGTTGGTGGGTGAGGCAATCCTCTAAAAGAAAACAGAGGTGAGTGGTTGATTGAGTCATGGCAATTCACAAAACATTAAGTTGTGTTCCTAGCCATTCTGTGAGTGGATTCTGGGACCTTGCATGGCAATTTTAGCAAGTTTTGACTTGTAAATAATGCAATCTGTACAATATTATTTTGTCAGCAGGAGTGTGTGGTTCAACACTTAATATAAGAAAATAATTATCTGAAATGGAAATTGGTGGACTCCTACGCTGCCATTATCCAAGAATTTCCAAGAGTTCCTTTGGGTCAAAAAGGCAAATTACAGACCAGTGAGTGCAAGTGAAATCAAAAACATCTACCTTGCGCTAAACAAGTGAGCAAGAAAATGTGGAACAGATTTCAAGAAGTGGAGTCGAAGTCTGCTGCCAACATAGAATTTTAGCTTCAAAAGATATTTTTGTCTGAAAAACTTGAACGCAAAGTTGCTTATTTCTGATGTTGTGAAAGGGCATTCAAAGCCAACATTTTTTGTTTCTAACAAAATAAACAGTCATATTGAAGAAATTTGTGAGTTTTGGTCAGTTTACGGAGTAGTGAGGTATATGTAACTGAGCACTTGGCAATAAGAATGGTTCATTTTAACCATATCACAGGATTTGGGAAAGTTGCAGGTTTTCAAAGCAGTAACGGTGTTTATTGGCGACTATAGTCGCCACTGGCAGTGAAAGGGTCAAAGGTGACTTACATAGCAGGTTCAGTGTAGCTATCTTTTCTCTGATTGGTTTTCTTTCAACATTCCAGAAATATTTCTACTCTTCATGGTTTTCACAAAAATATATACCAAAAATTGATATACTGTATTTCCTCATATAAGCACCCATGCTCAAATAAACACCCTACCCTGAATAACCACCCATCCCCTCAACCAAAATAGCAAATAAGCGTTCCCCTCCCCTCCCCCCCTCCCCCTCACTTTCTTAAAACGTAGGGATACAAGGAAAACCTGTTTCTATTGTCACTTTATTTGCAATCTTTTAAGCTTCAATTACACCAGCTATTTTCCATAAGTCCCATCCAGTTATTTCTATCTCCTCGTGATTGCAGAGTTCTAAACTTAATAACCCCCCCTCCCCCCCCCCCCACCCCCCATCAATTAAGCACCCTCCTTTGAATACGTGCCTCCTCTTTTGGTCAAAATTTTAAATAAGCATGCTTATTCGAGAAAATATGATAGATAAATTTCTTACGTTCTGAAGGCAACACTTTTCCATCAATCATCCTGGACAGGCCAACAGCATAATCACATATGTCAACATACTCCTGTACCTCTCCAATTCCTTCAGCCTTAATCTTTCCCACTTCAAGAGCAACCTGCAAGATTAAGTTAATTATTGACTTGTAGCATGTATACCTTGTACCTAATTAGACTTTGATAGAGCTCACCAGTTTTCCGAGGTTCTCCAAGTTGTCCCTTAATGCTTGTCCAATCTGTCGAACAATTTCACCACGCTTTGGCGCAGGTGTCTGGAAAATGACACATATGGTACCACAGTTTTTCATGGTTGTCAACCCTGCCTACATGTAACTTATGAAAATAAAAATTTCACAATGACTTGCGACAATGATGACAAGACATCATGATTGGTTAAAGGAAATAATTTCCCAGCTTCTTTATTTTATCACATCTGATAGTCAATCATGCTCTCATCTAATCAATCACCTACTAGAGGATTTTCCAGGATTTGTTTGTAAAGGATTGTAATTTTTCAATTTGTTATGTGATGAAAAATATTAAGAAGAATTCAGATCCTACCAGTATGCAGGTCATTTGTCACCCCAGATCTAGGTTTAATAATGGCCTAGCGCACACGAGTCTCCCGTAGCTCAGTTGTAGAGCATTCAAACCAGTAATCGAAAGGGCATAGGTTTGACTCTTGAGTTGGGAGAACTCAGAATTTTGTTTTTCTGAGCATGCATTCACGATTATGTCCATCAAAGAATAATACAGCTTTCGAGAAGTGGAATTTTTTCTACTTTCACCTATCAAAATAAAATTAATAAGAAGCAGTTGATTTTAATCTAGCAGACTATACCACTAAACTTTCATTGTTAAATCATCGTAGTTATGAAGTGTCATTTATACCATGGCCCAAGATTTCCAGGCATCCTTTGCACACTTCACCGTTTCATTGTAGTCTTCCATAGAACCCTAAAATGCAAAACAACAACTGATTGACAGTTGACATCATATATGTTACAGGTTAAATTTGATCTCAGGTAATTTTTTATTTAACCTAGGTCAAAAATATGAAATTCCTTTGTCTCCTAAGCCTAATAATTAGGAGACATTAATTATACAAAGGAATTTCATTTTAACCTCAGTTAAATAGAAAAATAACCTGAGATCCAATTTAACCTGTAACATATAAACCATTCATCAGTAATTAATGAAATAGCCATTGTGAAGAGGTTATTTTGGCATCTGGCACATCATGCTTTAGTGGCCGTGGCTGTTAAAGCAATAGGGAATGTGTGGTGAAGAAGTGGCTATAAGTAGACTACAGTGTAGGTTCGACTGTATATCTTTTAGCTTACAGCTTAAAAACAACAATCTTTATTGTTGAAAATAGTTAATGTTTGTCACTGACTTGTAATCTTTAGGCGGTTCTTTGAGACATTTCGGCTAACTCTTAAGCCTTCATCAGTTATAAGGATGCTTGATGTTGTAATGCCTGATTTAAAATAACTGAAACTAAATCTAAATCTAACACTAAATTTAAAACTAAATCACGCATTACAACATCAAGGGTCCTTATAAGTGATGAAGGCTTAAGAGTTAGCCAAAACATCTTAAAGAACCACCTTAAGATTACAAGTCAGTGACAAAAATTAACTATTTTCAACGATGCCATCTCCTGACTGCAGCTATTCAATATTTAACAACAATCTTTATTATTTATACCTTTTTCTACTATTAGCGTTACATTTTTAAATGAATTTTAGAGCTATAAAAGGGGAAAAGAAAAGCTAAACTATTACAATTTACAGGTGTCTAGGGGCTAAATAAACAAAAGTTTTCTAACTAGCCCCTAGCTCAGGAATTAGGTAATCAAACAAATTGTAACGGCTACAACAACAACAGATAGACACATTTAAAAACTAAGACAAAAAATAAGCACAGATATAGGCAGTCATTGGCATAATTTTACTTATAATACTAGACTGAGTTTTAAGAAGAAATTCTTTTAATTTGCCAGGAAAGGTAAAAGTGTTAAGAATTTTCAAGCTAGTTGGAAGATATTGCCAAAGGTCAACTACAATTGGTTCTTGTGCACAGCTTATAAAAATTTTTATTAGTGGCATATCTCGTATTATAACTATGAATATCATTAGCATACTGAAAATAGTTTTCAAAGATATGTCATAGTTAATAGAGGGAGACCCTCTACTAACTATGGATATGTGGTAGTAATTTGCTATGCCAACGATGTGCAAATCAGTTTGGGGATGGGGGTGGGGATGGGGGAGAGTTTCTTCCTACCACTTGAAATCGTACCCCCTTGTAATTGGGGTAAAGTACACCCCCTGCAGCCGGATGGTTCCAACTGAACAAGGGCCAGGACTTCCTGATTGGCCCGTAACTCACACCGTCTCATAACTGCGTTCACACTTTTTTCTTGTTTGGTGTGACTCAACCGACCACGATAATCTATTTATCGAGACACCAACTATCTAACCACGTGGAAGTATCCTTTACTCGTGCCCGGCAGTGAGTTTTTCACGAACAGAACCAAAGTTTGAAAAGATACGCGGTTCTTACTTGACGAACTCTTGCGATTGGCCGTCCATTTGAGGGGCACGTTGAGGTGACAGTCTAGGAAAAAAAACAACAGTGAGATACTTATGTTCAACAGACTGCGTAAAACACTGATAAAAGGCCACAATACCTCTCCGTTGCCGCCCCATGAGCCATTAAATACGCCGTCGTTTTCTGCTTTCAGACCAAGATCTTTCAGCCAGGAATACTTCGCTTCATCGATCAATAGACTCCCATCCTGTGCAGAGCAGAAAGAAGCTCTACTTAAGCACAAATAGATGGAGCGAAATGCTAACCTTTTCGGACAGAATGCCAGAACACGTACCGCCATTTTTGAAGAGCTGAATCGTTACCAGGTCACTCCCGCTTGTTAGTACACTCGGTAAGAACTAAACAGCCAGAAAAACAGTCAATAAACAGAAGAAAAGCTTCGGGGACTAAGCAAAACTGTGCAGTTTGCAAGAAAAACTTGAATTTTTAAATACTGAAGTCAGAGAAATATAACACGCAGCTTTTGATGAAAAAAAGAACCACGTGATCATTTCAGGGGGGTGTTTGTGGGGCGGTAAAAAGGCGTCAGTTCGTTCCCAGGCTGCTGTCTTTCTTCAATCCACTTGGTGTTCGAGGAAGCCACGTAGAACGGAGCAATTTCCCAGAGGTAAGTAAACTCAATTTAATAGAAGTCTTTAAGGCCTTATTTTAGGGCTAAGTGTTACTTATGTTTAATTCGCAGACATGTAGCGTTCTCGGAGATCTTGTGCCTGTTTTTCTCGTGAGCTGATGTAAACTTTTAAGCTTATTTTATTTATGCTTTTTATATTTATTCCCAACTGAACTCTTGCAACGTGAACTTAATTCTGTGGATTACAGACAGAGATCTGTATGTTTTTACTTATGACTATTATAACTGGCCAATGTACCTGTAATACTTTATTTAGAAATAACATTAATTTTAATTTTGTTCTGTTCTGTTGTTCTAAGGTTCGTCATGGCGGCTGCGATAGACACAAACTGCATGACATTGACTCGCTTCGTGCTTACAGAGCAACGAAAGATTCCAGGAGCAACAGGCGACCTCACGCAGCTTCTAAATGCTATTTGCTGCGCAATCAAAGCAGTTTCTTCAGCTGTTAGAAAGGCGGGAATAGCTCAACTGTGAGTTAATGACTCAACACAATTTTTTGAAGAATTTGACCATTCAAGCGTGACCTGGACTTTGAACCATGCCCAACAGAGGGGTGCCGGCCGGGGGATGTGACGGTCACGCGTATGCATGTTTGAAATCAAGAGACTAAGTGACCTATTTCATGTTGAAAACAAATAAGTTATTTAAGATAAAATAGAATTAGAAAAAATGAGAATGATGGGCTGAAAGCAAGTTTGTCTAGTTTGAAGATTTAAAGCCTATTGCAAAGTTATAGCTTCACAAAGTTGGGAAATTTTACAGACACTTGGAGGGGGGACAAGTTTGTGCCCCCCTGGTTATTCAAGATGTTATGTATTTTGTGCCCTCTTATTATGCAAGATGTGAGTCACAAACTTGGCCATTTTACTAATTTTAAGGTGCTCTTTCTAGCAGTATCATTAGATTTTTGCTACCTGGAAAATTTAACAATTCATTCATTATTATTATCGTTATTATTATTATTATTATTATTATTATTATTATTATTATTAAATTGTATAAAAATGTGATTTTGATACCATCTCTTCTCAACGGTTCTCTGATGGACTTTCATCAGAAGTTCTCAACCCAAAGTTTAAGTTCAGTTGTCAGCAGGAGGTCAGGTAGAACAAGGAAATTTAGGCAGAGACAAAAAAAACTCCTTGAGTCCTGTGGGCTAAATGAACCTATCATCTGTCGCTCCAGTCAATGGAGCTACTATGGGATCAAGGTGCAGTTCTTGGTAATATCATATTTCCTTGGATAAGCACCACGCTCAACTAAGCAGCCTCGCCCAAATAAGCGCCCATCCCTGTTGGCCAAAATAGCAAATAAGTGCCCAGCTTGAATAAGTGCCCTCTCTTGAGTTTTGGTCAAAAATTTATTTGGGGAAATACGGTATAGTAATAGGTTAAGGCTAGGGACTTGCAAGGCAGGCACTCATTGAACTTGCTATAATGATAATAAGATAATAATTGTGATTAATTCTCACAGCTGAGACATAAAATTGAAAATTCCCATGTCCTGCTTTTGGTTAACACAGCAGTCATGTTACCTGAAGTGGTGGTGTTCCTAGCCAAGAATTACATAATGGACACAAAATAATTAAGTTTCTTTGTAGGTATGGTATTGCAGGAGATGTCAATGTATCAGGAGACCAGCAGCAAAAACTGGATGTCATGGCAAACGAGTTGTTTATCAACATGCTGAAATCGTCCTACACAACATGCCTGTTGGTTTCGGAAGAAGATGAGAAAGTCATTGAAGTTGAGACCAACCAGCAGGGCAAATACATGGTGTTCTTCGACCCCTTAGATGGCTCTTCGAACATTGAATGTCTTGCAGCTATTGGCTCTATCTTTGGTGTTTCCAAGAAGGTATGAATTTTTTTGGTTAAAAAATCTCATATTTACAGTGTACATGTACATGTATATAATATTATTCACTCGTGTACTCTTAAGTTCCTGGCAAGTACTTTGTTAGACAATAATATTATATTTTCATATATCGCATTACTTAAACCCCAGAACCTTAATGATAATAATAGCTCAATTTGTACATCTTAAAATTAACCCATGGGTATTAAAATTCTGACCCTTATTTTTGCAAAGGCCTTTTCAGAGAGGGCTTATCACTGGAGAAATTTTTGTGTTTCAAAATTAGTTACGCCACACCACAGTTTCTTTAGAAAGTGACCCTGTGATGTCATGAGGTGACTTTTCTGGTAAAGCTCAGCTTTTAGCTAAGATCTGATCTGGTACAGTGAAGACCCTTTCTAGTTACATGTACCTCCAGGGTGTGATCCTGTAAACGAAGTGCTTCCATGTGATTTCAAAAACAAATGACTGTTATATTTGTTCATAGACACATGATGGGCCAGCGACACAAGAGGATGCTCTGCAACCAGGCAGGAATTTTGTGGCAGCTGGGTATGCATTATACGGCAGTGCAACTATGGTGGTAATCACAACTGGAAATGGAGTTAATGGATTTACACTTGATCCAGTAAGTTTATGAAAGACAACTGGCTCATGGTTGATTCAAGACTTTGGCAGAGACTAGCTCAGTGCTGCCATTTTCTCTGGGCCCAAGACCTTTTGTGGCTTACAAAAGAAATTGAAAGGCACTGAAAGAGTTTTGAAACAAAGAATAAATAGCAAACATTGGATTAAATTTGGTGAGGTGCTTGTTTTTTCAAAAGCACTATCTTCAGTGACCTTGTAACAACTTGAACTGCAGTTGATGAGCATCCCTGAAGTGAATATAGGTGCGCTAATGTTATGTCTGTTATACCTAATTTGAATACTAGGCAACCCACTTTCCTGGGATTTTGGGTCAGTAGTTGTTTGGGTTCAGTTGAAAAAACAGTGAGAATAGTTTGGTGGTAAATAATTTATTAGAGACAATAATATTAATGCAGTGTCTTATTTTAAAGTATCCACCAGGACATTAATCTCTAGTTCTGGCATGCATTTGTGTTACAGCATGTTCACCTCAAGCATTGATACATGTAGAATAAGAGTTTAAATGTTATATATCTGTATAACATCTCCGTCAATAAATGTTAATTTTTGTTGTGTTTTATGTTAGTCAATAGGGGAATTCATTTTGACCCATCCTGATATCAAAATGAAACCACGTGGCAAGCCAATTTACAGTGTGAATGAGGGGAATGCATGCATGTTTGATGATTCAGTCACAAAATATTTAGAATCAATCAAATTTCCAAAGGTAAGGGTCTTTTTAATAAGGTGTTTTAATATAAAAAGGTACTCAATTCAAGATAGCCATTAGTTGTGACAGATCCAACACTGACAATGAAATGTGGTTATTCACAAGTGTGTCACATGTAATCAAGTCTAAGAATTATTAATTTTAACGATCTTTTAGTTACTTTGCATACTTTGCATACTTTCTTTCTTTATCGAGATTGTCTGCAAAACAAGGGATTCTTTTAAGGTGGCTGGTATCAGTTGTCAGCTTTTTCATGACGTAAACTTTGAGAGAACAGAACATGCACTTAACTGACTGCCACTAACCGTTATGCGTACATGCACGGGTACCTACTGTAGCTTTGTTTGCAGTCCACACGCCAAGTTGATTTCAGTATGGTGGATGTTTATAGTCCACAGTTGTTGTTTTTACTGTTTGGCCAAACGTTTGGGCTCACTTAAAAGAATTTCTCCACTTTTTGTGGCTTGACTATAAGCATGTTTATGTTAAATAACACCAAGCAAAAGCGTAGAATTGACTAAATTGCTCTCAGAACACATGTCAACTGCATGCAATTCTGACACAAGTGCAGACATGATTCACTACAAACAACAGGAGGTGGTGAAGCATACCAGTAGAAATAATAGAATGTTGAGATGTATTACCTGTAAGTAAAATTGAAGTGCTATCCCACTTTTGCAGTTTTTCAATTACTTTCCGGCTCCTTATCCTTCCAGTTCCCGACACGATCAATCACAGTAGAGGTGGTAATTATCTCTTTGGAACTTCAATATGCATTATCAATCTCCGGAAACAAATTAACTTAACTTGAATTAACTTAAGTCAATCAAGTACATACGGTCTCAGATAAATTTGAATTTCTTTTTGAACAGGACAAATGTAGCCTTGCTCAAAGAAAGCCTTGTGCCGCCATATTTTATTTGTTTGTCAAATCCCGCACATATAAAGTGTGACCCGCACACTAGTGGCAAGAATCTCCACGCAAGTAAAACTGGTACCAGCCACCTTAAGGCTGGTACTTTATAAAAGAGAACTTCCTATGATTTGCTTTTTCCCAAACAGGGCTAAAATACTTTTGTATCATGACTAATTTCAACACTGTTGCAAAGTTATCATGTAAAAGTTCCTGAACAGTGATACTTCAACTCTGCTGTAAAATTTGAGAACACTACATTACATATTTTGGAAGTTGCTGTTCATTTGTTAATCTAACCCTGCCAATTAAAGCTATTTCTGTTTAATATTAATCTTGTAGATAAATGTGATGAACATATCTTCATGACCATATACCATATACCTTTTGGTGACTTCTCTCTACACTTTTTATCACCTAGTTTTTCCAAACAAAGATTATTTTCCCGTAGTGAAAGTAGCTGAGGTCTGGAGGGCTAATTTTCTTTAAATTCTGGAACAGTTGAATTTATAAAAGATCTAATTACCCCTACCTGGACATCCATCCTTGAATTGTGTTTTATTTTAGGATGGCAAGACACCATATGCTGCACGTTATGTGGGCTCCATGGTGTCAGACATGCACAGGACATTAGTGTATGGAGGAATCTTTATGTACCCTGGAAACAAGAAGAGTCCAAGAGGAAAGGTACTGTATTAACCCCAAATGAATGACCAGTAATATAATTTATGACAGTAAATAATTTCTAAGGTGTGAATTGTGATCAAAGTTTTGGCATTAAACAGAAATTGCCACTGTTTCTCCTTTTCAAACTTAATAATAATTCATCAGTTCTTTATTGTGAACTTTGAATGGCTGTTTTTTAATTATTTTATAGATGGGTTTAGAATGTGTCCCTTCCCCTTACACCACTGCTCAGTGTAAAGAAAAATGTTGTGACTCATAGAAAAAGATGTCAAATACTGCTTAACCCCAAGGCCAGAACTATTTCCTGCTCACCTCAGTCAGTTCTGGTTAGAGTGCTGGATTTGTAATAGGGAGGTCCTGTATTAAGTAATCCATTTTCATTTGGCTACTAGGAATTGGTTAATGTAACCTGGAATAGTTTGATGATCATCCCATGTGAAGCATTTTAGACCACACTTGTGAATAGAGAACTGGTCAGCCTCCTGCTGCATGGGATTGTTATAAACAAAGGGCTTTCTCCCAAAGGGATGTATATCGCTTTTTAGCCTTAAAATCCAAATCTGTCTAACTTTGCTGTATTTTGGCTTCGGAATAAATTATTTCTGGACTTGTTTTGTTATTTCAGCAAATTAAGATATGGCTTTTGGCCTAAACTGAACCAACTGAAATGTTGCATTGTTGATTTCTGATCTGAACACCAAAAGAAACGAAATTAACCATGCATCAGAACGTTTTTACTTCTCTTTCTTGAGATTGGCACAAGTAAGAAGCATTTTTGCAAGTGCCATTTAAAATAGTTGTTTACAGTGTAATAGGCCACCATCTTGATTTTTCAAACCATGGAGACTGAATCAAAGGGGACGGCATTTGCTTCTCTCCATAAGCTCCTTGTTCACAATCCTGGATCGTTTTTGTTAAATTACTCGGCCTTCGCTCGCCCCAGAATACGCCTGCATGCGCTTTGCTATTGTGCTCTGTGATTTGCTAACAAATTGCCACTACTCTCTCAACCAGTAAGAAGTCAAACTACAGCCATCCACGTGGCATTGGTGACATGCATGCAAAGTGACTTTGTTTTGAATTCTGATTGGTTTGTTAGCCCGGTTAATCCTCTTGTGATTGGCCAACAAATTGCCACTACTCTCTCAACCAGTAAGAAGTCAAACTACAGCCAACCACGTGGCATTGGTGACATGCATGCAAAGTGACTTTGTGTTGAATTCTGATTGGTTTGTTAGCCCGGTGATTGGCTAACAAATTGCCACTACTCTCTCAACCAGTAAGAAGTCAAACTACAGCCAACCACGTGGCATTGGTGACATGCATGCAAAGTGACTTTGTTTTGAATTCTGATTGGTTTGTTAGCCCGGTTAATCCTCTTGTGATTGGCCAGATTGATGCTCTTGTATTTGACCTCTTGTACCTTGTTCATCATTTAGTTTTGTTTGATTTTCCTTTGTTTAGCTGAGGCTTCTGTATGAATGTGCACCGATGGCGTATATCATAGAACAAGCAGGAGGGATGGCAAGTGACGGCACACAACCAGTCCTGGATGTTAAACCAACGAAGCTTCATGAGCGGTGTCCAATTTTCATCGGCTCAGCGGAAGATGTCAAAGATTATCTTAAGTTTACAAAGTCTTCATAGACACTAACTATAAACCCTGCATTCCTGTAGTGGCTGCCCCGTCCCGACATCCGTTTTCGATCGCTTGTATTTGAGAACAGTTTTTCTTTAATCCGGGTAAGCCTTCTGGCAACACGCAGCGAAAGCGCATATTTTTCAAAACGCAGCCTAAAGTAGAGATTCTTGAAAACGGAGATCTGTCGTATACGTGTAGACGGTGAGAAATTGACTGCTTGTAGACCCTTTCTGGGTAGTGGGGGGCTCACGCCAATAGCGCGGCGAGACTGGCGAAACCTGAAATGAATGCGCTCACGCCTCTCAATTTAAGTGTACATAAAAGTCGATTTAACAAATGGAATGTGGTTTAGCGTTGTCTGTACTCTTATCGACAACAATATTTGTCATCAAAGTGGTAAAAATTTGTTGCGGACCACAACATTTTGACCACTGTCATGACGAATATCGTTGTCGATAAGTGTACAGACAACGGTAAACCACATTCCATTTGTTAAATCGACTTTCATGTACACTTAAATGTTATATCCACGTTTCAAAACAACATTTGGAAGCTTGTAATTATTTCCAACAATTTAGCGTGAATTTGTTGTAAGAGTGGAGGTTCCCTTTAAAAGGAACTGCCAACATTCTACGGTAGAAACGATGACATGAACATCAAGAAAATTCACCGCCAAGTAGCGTTTTTGGTTGTTTTTAATCGTTTACGAGTGGGCAGTGAAGCAAATGAAAACCGGTAAGTGTTTGAGAAAATTCGTTTTCAGACAAAAACGATCAAATGCATGTTTGTGGAGTCATGGGACCGTAATTTTTTTTTGGTTGAAAGTCTTCTGGTACTGCAGCCATTCAGTAAGTGCACATTCACAGATCACCCACTTGCATTAGCTCAAAATGAGAAAAGTAATAAAATTTCGCAAGACATGTGGTGTGTGGTTTTCGTGTCCAAAGTAATTCTCCTTTGCTTCGGTTTACTTCGCTCTGTGATGTTAGTATAGCAATGAAAACTTGCAAATCCGAAAACCACTGCAAACTTTCTCTTCCAGTTAATTGTTAGAACAAGCAAAGCGTTTCGCGTCCAGGTCCTCATGTTCCCAAAACAACAATGTAATTGAAACCACTTCTTCAAGGTTTTGAACAACGAGAACGTGGCCGCACGACAATGAAGTTCTTTGCCTTTCTGAATTAGAACGCCATAAGTCAGGCAATTAGCCGAGTGCTGGAACTTCCCTTCAAACCTTCAAGCCTTTGCTACCAAGTTTTCTTCCAGGATAATTCGTCCACAGTGTAGGAGTGTGGACCAGGTTGCATTAATCACTGAGTAGTGTAGATCGAATATCAATTCAGTGCTAAGTGACGTTTTAATTTCTGCCCCAGTTCGGCCCGGTGTTTCACATTACACACACAAAACCTGGATATCGAGGAAATCAGTCGCTTTTCCGCAATTAGTCATGGAAACACTGAACAACGAAGTGAATTCACAATGAATGGAGAATTAAAATCATGCAGGGGCTTGGCTTGCCTGTTTTCGGAAAATCAGCTGTAGCAACCACGGCTTTATCACCCTTCCATGGAAATCGCCCGGCTAATGAATATTCAGTAATACTGATCAGTAATAGATAACTCTCCGGAGAAATGTTTAAACAGCTGAACAACCAGTAATTTTGCTAAATATGCTTATATAGGAATAGATTGGAGGGAAAAAGCAGAACTAAATATCACGGTCAACATTCTGTTTCAGGTGCTGTTCAGTTAGAATTGAGTAGGCACTCACTGGCTGTAGGGGAAACCGGCAGATGACTAACAGTCCTGCAGTTTTTTAATCATGCACAAAGGCCTCCCCTTTCACAAATGATTTGCAGTCATATTTTGCGTTAATTGACCATGTATACCTGTGAGTTGATGAGGTAAATCGGCCACCGTTATCATTGACGGAGCCTGGGGCTAACGCTTGAACGTTCAGCTTTTGAATATCTTTACTGTGGCCAATTTTGCTTCTTAACTCGGCTGACGAAACCAAACATTCCTATCTTTTCATGAATAACGTTGTTGGACTGAACTACATCCTCACAATAAAAGCAACACAACATTTTGTTTCTTTTTTCCCTTTACAAGAGAAACGTTAAGACACTAGAAAGATGCGTGCTGTAGCGATCTTACTACTGTTAGCCATTTCCCTTGCTGTTGCACTGAGAGTACTATTCCATTTATCAGTTATCAAAACATGATTGACGTCAATAGAACACATGAACATTAATACAGTTTATAATTATTCAGAGTATTGCTATGAAATCCTTAAATAAAATCCAAAGAACAGGTCCTTAATGAGTCTGGTATCCCATCAGTGCTATGTGGTCAGTTACGAGTTCCACATGCACTTGTGGAATTTTTAAACAGCAACAGTGAATTTGAGTGCACATGACTGCAATGGTCAGGTAGCAATTGCACAGGCAAGTGAACGGTATAATGGTTTATAAAACTGATGATATTCGACTTGAAGGGAACCAATCAGAACGCAAGCTGCTTCATATTTATGAGCTGTCTATCCAACAATAATGTGATACACTGTTTATAAGTGTTTGCAGAGGGAGACGAGCAAAGCTGTTGTAAATCTCAAGGTAAGGAAGAAAAAATCCTTTAGGAATAGCTTAGAAAACTCTGAAAAGACTTTTACTACTAGATTAACTAAGGGCCTTGTTGCCTTCGGGTGTGGCTCACTCATTTTGGTTATGGTTCAACTGAATACTCTCTATTTGCTATAATTTTGATTAAATTCACTGTTCCTGGGGCAATATTTTTACCACCATAAAATCCTTGCCGAGTTATCACTCCGAAGACGTATTCAGTTTTCACGCAAGAAAATTAGAGCTTCGGTTTGCAGAGTTCACTGAACGAAATCAATGACTGAAAAACCTGTCAAGAAAACTAAACATAAACTGTTAGTAAGCCTTTAGTGATATAGTGTAAAGCGCTCATCATTCAATCGGCCTCAAACAAGATAGTTGCTTTTCAAGGTCATTTTTTTTGAGACGTGTATAAAACAAAAAGCGCCCAAAAACGAACAGCAAAGTTTATTCTAAAAATCTGAGGGTTTTTAAGGGTGAATCAAGGGAAGAACTGCCCCTGAAGGCCAGCAAGCAAAATTTATAACGGCGTAAGTTTATCGGCTCAGTTTGTTGTGGACAATTAAGTGGTGTAACTTAAGTGGACTTCTGGAAACAGAAATGAACGTTTTTACATTGCCGTTGGAAGCTCTAATAGTTTGATTAGCCGAGAAAACTGTTGATGCTAGGGACGTGTGGAAAATAAATCTGCAACTTGAAGTGTTACACGCTACTCAAATTAACCACGAATGTTTGAATTTGCATTCTTGGAGCGTTGATCAGTTTTGTTTTTAACCCTGAAGAGTCTTTTAACAAAAGCCGGAGCGAGAAACTGATCGTGCAGTTGGACTCCATCTACGACGATAACAATTGAGCAAAATAGAAAGAAATAGATTACGTCATCAACTGATGGGAACTTTGAACTAGCAGCTGTGTTTTTTTCTCACAGTAAGGTGTTTTACAATTATAGCTGGACTAAGAAATTTAGGGAGGTTCACCGTTATTTATTATTACTACTATTTTTTTTTCATTAAGTTATACTGTTCTACTGATCTCCGTTTGGAAAATGAAAAGTGAAGACAAAGAAAGATATGCTTTCCCATATAGTGAAGAAACCCAGTTTTGGAGAATATTGGCAGTTTTTACTGATTGCATTCCCTTCATGGCCAGAATTAAATTTCACGCACGCGCAGTAGCTATTGACACTTAGAAAAAAACTACGAACACAAACAATAGAATTTTACAGAGATATGTGAGAAGGCACAACTTCTACAATAAATAGCACGAGCTGCAACAAAGATAGACAATTTGTTCGATCTCATATTGAAAGTGTAACGTGTTTAGATATTAGTTTCGGCAAAATTGAATTCGCAGATTTAAGTTTCGCACTTCCCAGCAAAAAAGTACAAAACAATATATTTTACCTCCGTCTTCCATACAAATGTCTATAAAGTCGACCATAGCGCTCCAAAATGCCACTTTTCGTTGGTTCATGACGACAACACAATTGACAAATTCGCATTTGTTCGGTCCGAAACTTCAAGAAGACATTCGTCTCTTTCACATTTCAGTGTTTTCGTCCTCTGAAAATGCATCCTCGTCCTTCCCATCTCATCCAAACAAAGGTAAAAGTTCGGCTCGTAATGCAAACACACGGTAGCGTGACGACTTCAATCATTCGAGGATCCCTGCGTGTTAAAATACTGTCTTCACTTCAGAACATCTTCGTTCATTTTTCGCCGCCATGTTGCTCTAATAACTTGGTGTAGGCCTAAGTACTAGTTTATTGCTTTAGTACAGGACTAATGATTGGTCCTATTGTATGGCCACCATAGTGATTATATAAGAAAACCCATTATTGGTGAAATAAACAAACAAGGTAAAATTGCCGCGAAATATAAATAAGTATGACTTATGAATGACTTGTACACATGACTAAGAATATAAACTGTTGAGGTATTATTTAATTTATTTTTTTGTAATCCATACCTCGTCTTTATCGTTCAACTTTTTCGTACAAAACGATCGAAGCTGTGTTATCTCATCGCTAGAGCCTGCGTCTCGGTCAGCGGTGCCGCGTGCAAAAGTGAAATGAATTTCTGACCATGGAAAGCCTTCTGCTGCCTAGAAGCCATTTTTACCTTTGCTGGCAGAAAATCACATAATTTATGAAGGCGGAGTCCTTCGTATCACTTTGTTTTCGAAGATCTAAGGGCAACTACTGCACAAGATTGAAGATCTGACTCCGCAGTTTGAGATTTTTGAACTCTTCAGTTTACTCCAAAGAAACTGTGTATAATCAGGGGCACCCAACGCGGTGAGCCAAATCAACCAAAAGCTGTAGAGAGAGGCAGTTTTAAATACCTTGCTGATGGTGTTTGAAGTCTGTCTAAAGTGATGTTTTCGTTAGCTTTAGAAGAATTTGATCTATTCCGATTCCTTAGCTGAAATTTTAATTGCCCGAAAATGTTAGGAAACAAAATCTTCCTTGAGAAAATGCTAGCTCAAATGAATTTTTCGCAAACTTTTTATGAAACTATTTTTTTCCCGAAAATTCTAGCTGACGTTTCTGACTGCCAAAAACAGCAATTACGACCTTTCCGAAAACATCAGAGGTTATGATTTCCCCATTTCGAATCTTTTAGGCACGTTTCAGTTACGAAAATTCGAATGTACTCGAAAGCCAAAGGAGAACCAACCTCCACCGAACAGATATCTACCGAAACTTGTCGTTGGGTGCCCCTGTAAAATCGAAGACATTTAGAATCTGCTCAGTACTGATTTTAAACTCGTTTGATAAATTGCCCAAATTTTGCGTCACTTATGCTCCTTGCTCAATCAGTTAATAAGAAAAAGGCCGTGACTAGTCTTGTCATCAGCCAGAATCTTAGTTTCCTCGTGTTTTTCCAGTCAACTGAGTTATGGATAGAAGGATAGAAAAACAAGAAACCGCAAACTATGAATGTCTTCGTGCTTTTAAATTAATAAGTACTTTGAAAGTGCGCTTTGGCAAAGTAATTTGCGTAAAAGTCGTTAGAATTAGGCAATTATTTGAGAGGTTACCGACCTATTTGAGCAGCTGAACAACCAGTTGTGTATTGGGAAACCAACAATTGAACTAATGTGGAAAGACGTTTAGGACAGTGATGGAGGAAAAGAGCCTTAAATTAAGCAAGGTAATATTTTGTTCTTCTTTGCACAGAACGGACAACAAGTTTTTCAAGATGCGTGTAGCAGTGATCCTACTCCTGCTCGGACTTTCCGTTACCATGGCGTTTGTAATAGAAGACGTCGAGCCGGATTCCAGCGGAGAGAATCAGGATGAGCCGGCTGTAGTCGAGCGTGAACAGGATAATAAGGTAGACAGTATCAGAAACAACAACTGATGAGATGTCCTGAATGCTGGGATTTAATTGGTTTATTCTGATTTGAAGTCCCTTAAAAATAATTTTGCGAGCAAACTATGACGAAACAACTACCATAAATCTTTTCTAAGTAAAGAATGACGACGTTCACGTTGCGTGACGAATCTGTGACCGAAAGTCTGAAATGCGGTGCAAAAAAAAGCTGTAACTGACACCCAGAAAGAAAGTGGATGGGAAAACCACTTTTCCTTAATTTTAAATAGATATTAGGGGGAAAATATATAAAGCGGGATCAGGGTCAAAATTCAGTTTCTAGCAGCAACAGGCACAACAAAAAAACTAGTCACCTTAATGGGAACAGGCACAGCGTATCAGGAACAGGCACAGCGAACAGATACAGATCATTGAAAATTTGGTTTATCAACGGAGTTGATAATGTAAATTGACCACCGTACAGGGATTCGATTAGCTGACGTTTCGAGCGTTAGCCCTTCGTCGGAGC
>JAEMWC010000068.1:602500-637500 GCA_016490735.1 Pachyseris speciosa
TACTCTACGAATAGACATTGAAAACTCGAAAAAAACTGTAATTTTGAAAATACAGTAATAACACTTCATTTCTGACCACATTCATGCTCCTCGTCACTGGAAATGATATCATTGTTTTTTCCTTCCTAATCTAGCAACTCCAGAACTCTTTTGGAACCCTATCACTGATAAACAGTGAGTGTAACAGTCGAACGATCAAACGGTTTGAAAACCCGTTTATATAAGACACATTGAAGAATCTCTTTTGACAGTTGCGGAAAAACTGGAAAAGAAGTACCCGTATAACATGAAGTGTGCTGTGCCTGTTCGCGATACGCTGTGCCTGTTCGCGATACGCTGTGCCTGTTCCCGATACGCTTTGCCTGTTCGCGATACGCTGTGCCTGTTCCTGATACGCTGTGCTTGTTCCTGATACGCTGTGCCTACTCACGATACGCTGTGCCTGTTCCTGATACGTTGTGCCTGTTCCCATTAAGGTGACTAGTTTTTTGTTGTGCCTGTTGCTGCTAGAAACTGAATTTTGACCTGATCCCGCTTTATAGAAAAATTAATGCGTGGGCTATTCAAGAGCGCAATTTTTATGAGTTTATTTTTGATGGATATCACCAGAAGTTTAAGTTTCTGTTACTGACAGTGCAGGCCAATTCTTTTAAGGCGTTCTGGGGGAATAAAGAGAACCAAGCGGCTTTCTTCTCGCTCGCTCCCAAAATGCTCTAAAAAGCGTTAAGCCTGCTCTCCAAACTACACTGATTTCTTTGTCGAACTCGCATGTGAGAATTTGTTATCAAAAATTTCAGTGTTGCGGCTGTTTCTTGAGGGAGCGATTTTGATTTTCACTAGGCTAGACGGTCGCCGGAATTTCCATGATGATTTTTTGTTTACCTGTGTCCGGAATCAAAATAAGTCTTGAAAGATAATGATGAAAAAAGCAAAAGAAACACAGTAGCGTGGTAAGAATTGAAGACGTCATTGCTAATCAGGAACCTCGAACTAACCTTGGAATCGACAGAGGAACATAAAGCCCAACCAAACCGGACTGAAATGTTTGGTGACCACACATGCTGATTTTTGAAGCCGGACGGTTAAAACAAACGAAGATCAAACATTCAGACGCAAGGAGTTATTGGTCGTCTTTCGACCGGAAATATGTCCCACAGTTATGGGTTTTGTTCAGTAAGATCGATTATCCATTTCTTCCTCCCTCCATCTCCTTGGTTTCGTTTAAATTTGTTTGTTATTATTATTATTATTGTTATTATTATTATTATTATTATTATTATTCAATTTCGCCATTTTGACAATCAGCAGAACGAATGAGATAGCGCAACACGCATGCACACCCTAAAAATGTTTGTTATAGCTGGTATTCTTGACGAAACGAGCGACTCTCCGGAAAGATCCGATAGGTTGACGATTCTGATTGGCTTTTTCAAACAATTCAAATAAACGGAAGTAAAACAGAACTCTTACAAACTCTTACGCGGAGCGAGCATGCGCAGTTCAGCCCGAAGTCCAATAATTCGGATCTTTCCAGGGTCGATCGTTTCCCGACCGCTGGTCAAGGGAAACGCAGACCCTGGGTACGAAGTTGTATAGCTGGCCAAACGAACCAAACGTCACCTATCAAACACGAGAACAAAAAAAATGTTTTACGTTGTTTGATAGAATGTTTGATGAAGTTCAAATTTATCTCACACGCCCAAACACAATCAAATAGCCAAATTAAACAAGGTGGTCAAACGGTAAAATGTTTGGTTATCAAACAGTGTTTGACGATGTTTGGTCGCCAAACATTTCCCATTTGGCCAGGGATTAAATATTATTCACAAGTTGGTAATTGATCCTGAATTATTAATGCGTCCTCCATACCGACTAGGATCACCCAGGGTAAAGTTTTTACGCAGTTGAAAGCTAGCGACCTCTTTGGTACCCTGACGGTTAGTTTAGTCAGTAAACGTGTTTCAAATAACATACTGATTTGACGTATTTAATTGTAAAATTTCTATGGCCTCCATTCAGATCAACAGCCTTCAAGGAGGGATCTTCGAAGATCTCGACAAAAGAGAAATGTTGAAGGGCTCCAAACTGCAGTGGCAGTAAATGCTGCATCGGCCTGATAGGTTATTAGGTTTGCACGGTAAGCAAATGGTACTAACTAGATAGTTTAAAGAGAGACACGGTTCAGTCCAGGACAGGCTGTACAAGATGAACCTGAGGGACTGGTAACTAGTATGTACACGCATTTCATGTGAGATGCACATTGATTGCAGTCTTTCTCGAGCAGCAGGAATGAAGAGTAGTCCCTTGACGGACAAGTTTACTGAGTCACTTCTTACCGAGTCAACCCCCAACTTTCATGCGACTGAGTTACCCGCAGAGGAAAGATTATGTAATCACAATTGTAAAATTCAGTCCGTTTTATATCAGCGAATAAGAATAGTGTTGTGGAATTAAAATGTATCCAGGCTAGTGCGTACAGTGAAATACCTGAATATCAGTGGGCACTCCTGTAAGGCAGACACATCTCCAAAGCGGACACCTTGGCTTCGCCCCGGCCGAATCGTCCCACACTGTTGTTAATAACGAAACTCTCTCTAAGGCGAACACCTCTCTAAGGCGGACACTGTTGAGTTCACTATATACGCTTTTCAATTCAAGCGTCTTACTCTATTAAGTTCCTTCAGTTTGAATGGGAAGAGAGGAGCACTTCTTAATATCATTGGATCTGAAATGTTTTTTCTTTGTCTTTTTTTTTTTCTTTCATTTGCAGACTAAGTGCATCACTCGTCGTTTCAAGCATTTACCGACGTTTATGTGGCTGAGGACAACTTTAAAAAATAGTTTTAAGTTTTTGCGTACTGGGAGTAGACTAACAAAGAAATCAGAATAATAGAGCAGATTGAAATTAAACTTCGCGGTTTTAATTGCTCGAACAGTGAGTAGATTAATTTTTGCCTTCCGTTCGATCTTGGTTATTTTAACCGAGTTTTCTGGGCGGGGAGGTGGGGACTATCTTACCTGTCGCCTGTAGTACTTTACTTATGGAAAGAAGAGCGTCAAGTACAAGAAAAACAAGTGCAAGAGTTGCAGAACTCGATATCTCGTCCAGAGAAATAATTTTGTGTTTACATCATTCTTTTTAAGGTGGAACACAAATCCTTATGTTCTTTGCTTACATTTCGGAATGACTTTTTCCCGTAATGTTGCCAGTAACATTTGTTATAGCAGTGAGTCGAGAAAAAATATCCATGGATGCACAACACAGTCGCCTGTAGGCGATCACGATGGGTTACTCCTACTAAAAATGTTGCGTCACAAAGAGTATTATTGCCACGTGCGTCCCAAAGACTTTCTAGCTTCAGTTAAGTTGCCGGATGATGTACGTTGCGTACCGTCTTGGACTAGGTTATTCAATTCTCAATTCAATTCCTTCATTTATTCACGCTATAAAGGGCATTTAAATACAATTTATAAGCTAAAGGAATGAAAGTCATGGGTTATTGAAAATGTTTTTGTGCTCCACCTGTTAGTTGAATCACCTGTATAAGTTTCAACGAACACACAGAGCACAAAAATATTTCAATAACTCAATTTAGTAACTTCATCGGACATGGTAGTATAACATTTTTAAATCATATATAGTCCAGTGTCACTATTAAGTAAAAACAAAAACAAACAAAGGAATCTTCAAAATTATGGAATCAAACAATAATATCACGGTTATCTGCTCATTCCATTTATACGCCCCAGCGTACGATGTCAATATCATTTTCGTCAAGTTAAGTTTAAAGGAGTCCAGGAAAGACTCTGTTAGCCAGCTATATATTAAAAGAGCCACCCTCCCCCCACCCCCAGTTTTAAACCCGTTGGGATTTGTAAGTGGAAAATGCAACTCTTTCTCGTTGACTTTTTCGCATGGAAAACAAAGCCGGCAAAACAGAAGGAAATGCTGTAAGAACTGAAGCAAGTCTCTGAAAAGAGTGAATAAGCAGTAGCTGAAAACATACATACATACATCTTCCTCGGCTCACACTTTTTTTAATGAAATGTAGGAGACTAATTCTATGTGATTGTCTTATTTTTCTCATTTTACATTTTTTAACACATATATTTATTCTATATATATTCATCACTCACGGGTATATTACGGACCAACCAAATGACCAGCTCCCAGCTGGCTTGTTAGCTCAGTTGTATGGTAGAGCACTGCACTGGTATCGCAGAGGTCGTGGGTTAGACTCCCGTATAAGCCTGAATTATTTTCAGGCTTTATTTTCACAACTGCTTAGGTAGTACAGTGCGACCTCTATAAGCGGCCACCCTCGGGACTTTGAAATGTGGCCGCTTAATAGAGGTTGGCCGTGTGAGAGAAGTACAATGTAAATTGGGTAGAAATGGCAGTCAACGTGATTTATTGACTCCATATAGCAAAATGCTTGTTGAAAAGTGAAGATACATTCAAATATCATTGTAACAAAACATCAAGTGCCCTGTATTGGCGCATTTCCAGTCCGTGTAAAGTCGTGCTGTACTTCTAACACAGAGGGCATGCTACTTGAAGTACAGTACAGGTGTTGCCTATGTGCAGAATATTCAATGTGCTAATCTTATCTATGTAACAAAACCAAGTTTCTTAGACCCTTTTTTACATCCTGAACAGTCTGTGAATTCTGTAGTTCAAAAAATTGACGGACGATTTGCTTAAAATAATCTGTCACTGCTGTTTGACGCTGTGGAGCGCGAAGTTATCAGTAAAGAAAAGATCAAGGCAAGGTCCGCGCGAAAAAGATTTGTTCCTGTAACTTGTGACATGTGATTACCGGAGATCAAATTGCACGTCTATTCTTATTGCGGTCTTCCTGTCCCCATTTCGCTTGAAAAGATAATTTTCTGGCCGCTTAACAGAGGTAAAAAAACAATATAATTGCATCAGTAAAAAGGTAGCCGCGGCCGCTTAATAGAGGTATCCAATACAGCATTTTAGTGAAAAATAATTCGGGACTTAAGAAAGCGGCCGTTTAATGGAGGGTGGCCGCTTAATAGGTGGCCGCTTAACAGAGGTCGCACTGTAACTAAGTTTTCCGTTGTTGAAATATGGAAAGAAAGCGTGGAGATCAGCCATATTAATTTGTCTTTGTTTGTACAGTTTTCAAATACAAATGAATGAAGCAGTACACTGGCCACATTTTACGTCAAGCCATCTGAGAATATGTGTTATCCTTAAGCTAAAAGAAGAAAGAAGAAACTTATAAAAGCAATGACTGAAAACTCAGGGCACGCGCAGCAAGTTTGCAATTGGGGGGGAGGGGAGGAACTTCGAAAGTTTTAAGGCGTCAACTAGGGGGGCCGGGGGCATGTTCCCCGAGAAAATTTTTAAATTAAAGTCCTGAAATGGCTTTAAATGCATCTAAAACTAACATGATGTGGTGAAACTTAGATACTTTCAGCGACAAAAAAGCGGTGTTTTAAAACAAGAATGTAATTACCTTTTTGCTCAACTAATCATAACTGGCAAATCAGTAAGGTGTCCACAAAGCTCAACGGCAACATACGATTGCCCTCCAGACATTGTACTGTTGCAAGGGGGGGTGGTGTAAAGCCCCCCAGACCCTCCCCCTGCGCGGTCCCTGAAAGTATAAGCATAGAGAATGAAGTGGGTCTCTAAACAGTTCTTGATACCACGTGAGCTTGAGCAGTGGCGCATTGTTGAAGTGTTTGAACTTTACAGCACAACGAAATATACCACTATTTAATTTAGCGGTGAATAACAACGTGAATAGCACAGGTGTCCCAAGCTCAACAAAGGTGGCGCGAAAAGATGTTGTTATGTTACACCGTAATAAAAAGTTTTGTGCGGGAAACAAACAGAAAATACCACACTTTCTTAATAAAATCAACTTACCTCGATACACTGTTGTACTCTTTATTGTCTAATAGTTTTCAGGCTGGTTTTTAGCGATTTTAGCCGGATTTTCGCCGTTTGGGTTTCCTAACGATAATAAAAATGCATTTGTGGACATGGCTAGGAGAAGATAAGCAAACGACCCGGGTTCGAGGCCCACTCTATACAGTTATTTTTCTTTAACCCATTGGCGCCCACCCGTTTTTACGTTTTCAGAGTGATTTTTCACCTATAAACGATCCATAGCATTTCGTGGCTCTTTATTTGAAACTACCATGGAAAAGGGGTGCTGTCCTAAGGCACTGGAGGCTCAAGGTTTCTGAAAACGTCATTCTGACGTAGCTCTTTTTCATCGGTGGAGCTACAACAATGGCCCAAATTCGGTTTGCTTGCGATTTTTGCTAAGTTTACAACCATTTTTCATCTGTAGTGGCTGCCTGATGAGCATCATTAAGCGTGACGGTAGCTAAGAGTCCAATTTCTCAAAGAATCGAGCAAGGTGATGTACTTTGTTGTCGAATTTGGCTTGTTACTCGACGAACTGGAAATTTGGCCGGTCGGACACTTAGTACCTTTGGGACTCGACTATTGATGAATTTCTCGACCTACCGCCGCACATTTTGGAATTTGTGAGCACTGAAGATGACCACAAGAAGGAATTTTTGGCGGTAGGTCGGAGTGGCTGTAGACTTAGTTTATATGTGAAAGAATTGGGGGAAGGAACAGGCGCTGTCAAAAATTCTCGTTATTTCCCAGCATGCAATGCGGTCGAGAAGAATATGAACAAAAAAAGGCATTTCTAAGCTAGAACAAGGACTGAATTTTGTCATGATGGTTGAAGTTTGGTTTTACGACAATGATTTCTTTAAAAAACTCAACGGCAAAAAGGGGCATTTTCGTTGTTTCTCTTTGACGTTAAAAGCGGTCAGTTTCGTTCTTGCCCAAACTCAAAAGGCCATATTTGGTAAAAATCGCTACGTTTCTTGCGTTTATTGGATATCCAAATTTAAAGGACATCCCATTTCGTGCTCACAACTGACAGTTAAGGCAATATTCGTGCGATTGAGAAAGTTGCAAGGTTTTGAAGCATGGGAGTCTTGTGCGGCCAGTTTTGGCCGGCACGGGCGCCAATGGGTTAAAGCATGAAAGAAAAAGGTCCTTTTGAACGTTGTGAACGAGTGCTAACCCTTTCAGTTGTAGGGGTCACGCATGAATGACCTGCATAATCCGAGTGCGAAATCCATAAATCTCATAAATGCGGCACATACACACACACACACACACACACACACACACACACACACACACACACACACACACACACACACACACACACACACACGCATACATACATACATACATACATACATACATAACTTTATTTCAATTCGGATTATAGAGTAGCAAAGAAATATGCTAGTATCTCCGTATATACTCTAAAATAACAAATTACACAGTAACTACGATATTAAATTACAATAACTTGGATAATATAATATTACGATATATAGATAACAAAAGTATGTACAACAAGATAAGGCATAATAAAAACTAAAACAGATACGATTTGATATTATCCCTGAAGTTAGTTATGCTGAGTGCAGTTCTAAGTTCATCGGTTAAGATGTTCCAGTATTTAGTAGCAGCGAATGTAAATGAATTTTTGCCATAGTTTGTGGTATTAACACGAGGTTGGTACAACTTATTTATACCTCTTAGCCCTTGGGTATTGTAACATACAGAAGCCATGTTGTTTATTGCTTGAGTCCTGTGAGCATGCGCCGCAAGTTTATACCGCTGGCCGGTATCGACCTAATGGCAGAGAGGACAGTGTTCTTAAAACTACAAAGCACTGTACACATATTTGTACAAATCTATAAGTCAAGTCTTTGAGGGCAGCGAACGGCGCGACCACTCCTGGTTGTGTACGGCTCGTCTGGCTGGGAGGTTTCAGCACTGGAGGTTGTGGCAGGTTCCTGTTGTTGACTTGATGGACTGTCGCAGAGTTCCGTGGGCGGTGAGGAAGACATAGCGTTGTTGAGATGGGGTGTACTGTCACCTGCTGTGAGGTCTGAGTGGTGTTCAGTAGTATTGGCCGCTTCGGTTGATCGGCGCAAGTGACTCCGGTTGCGGCGGTACTCGTGCCCACCTGACTGCACAATGTAAGAACGTGGGATGACGTGTCGTTTGACAAGGATAGCAGGGTTCCACAGTTTGGATCTTGGGCTGGGTACCATTCTCACTTGGTCACCTGGGCGCAGGGGCGGAAGATCACTTGCAGATTTGCTGTCATGGTAGAATTTCTGATTTGCTTTCTGCTGGTTCAGACGTTGCATGACGTCTTGGCGGCTGCATGCTGTGGGTGTGAGTAACTCACGAGGAGAGGGGAGTTTGTTTCTCGGGCGTCTGCCCATCAGTAGCTGTGCTGGTGACAGGTTGACTCCTTCCAGTGGGGTTGTCCTGTAATTCAGGAGGGCAAGTTGCTTATCAGCGGCTTTCCTCCAGAGATGCTTTACTGTCTGCATGGCACTGCTCTTTCGACCTCACCATTGGCACTGGGAAGATGGGGACTCGAAGTCTTGTGGGCAATGCCGTATTCTTTGCAGAATCTTGCAAAATCCTTAGAAGCGAACTGCGGACCCACATCACTTCGGATCCCTTCAGGTATGCCATGTCTGCTGAATTGCGCCTTCAGTACTTCTATGGTTGCTTTACTTCCCAGGTCCTGTAGCCTGTCCACTTCAATAAACTTCGAGTAGTAGTCGACTGTCAGCAAATAGGTTTTGGACTCAAACTCGAAGAGGTCTGTCCCCACCGTTATGAAGGGTAACCCGGGAGTTTCTGTTGGTATTAGCGGCTTGGAGGGTTGTTTTCTTTGAAAGTTGGCACACTTGGTACAGTTCTTAACAGTTTCCTCAATGTCGGAGTTCATAGCTGGCCAACATAACAATTCACGAGCACGCTGTTTGCATTTGATTATACCCAAGTGTGACTCATGGACAAGGTTGAGCATTTGTCGTCGTAGACTGGGGGGCACTATGATTCGCACTCCTTTGTAAATGATTCCATCGTATACGGCTATTTCGCTTCTAGAGTCCCAATACGGGCGCAGTGATGCAGGTACTTCCTGTCGAACGTTTGGCCAGCCATTCAAGATTATTGTTTGTAGCTGGTTTAGCTCACGCTGAGTGTGCCCTTGCAATTCAGTATATTTGTCTTCGGTGATGGATAGGAAGTCCAGAGTGCTTACTTGTTCCAGGTCAGTGATCTCGGGATTGGGTGTGTCAGGCAGATATGCTCTTGACAGAGTGTCGGGTAGATACATTTCTTTGCCCTTGCGGTACTTACGATGAGGTCATACCACTGAAGGTTTAGTATCATTCTCTGTAGCCGTATTGGTGCTGCCAGAAGTGGTTTCTTCAGGTTCTGTTCGAGGGGCTTGTGATCATTGTACACGGTCACTTCCTTGCCGAAGATGTAAGGATGGAACTTCTTGCATGCATGCACGATGGACAGCATTTCTTTCTCTATATGTGTAACGTCCTTCGACGTTGGTTAAGGAAGGTGAGGAATAGGCAATAGGCTGGCCGTCTTGGATGAGTACCGCACCGAGGCCATGCTGGCTTGCGTCACACTGTATTTCCACAGGCTTATTGACGCCGAAGTATTTCAGTACTGGTTGACTGCAACATTGTTCTTTCAGTTTAAGGAAAGCCTCTTCTTGAGCTGGTTGCCAATCAAACAAGGAGTTTGTCTTCAGTAGCTGTCTGAGTGGGGCGTCCAACTCACTCAGGTTGGGAATGTACTTTGCAAGGTAGGTGACAAATCCTAGGAATCGTTTGACATCGTCTTTGTTCTTTGGGGTGGGCATGGCACGGACAGCTGCTACCTTCGATGGGTCTGGCTTCAATCCTTCAGATGTCAGGAGGTGTCCAATGTATGGGACGGCTGGTTGTCTGATTAAGCACTTCTGAAGATTTAGCTTCAAGTTGTAGCTGGTTGCTCTTTCGATGACCTTGTGAAGCACTGCGTCATGATGTTCAGCCCTTGAACCTGCGATTAGAATGTCATCCATAATAGCTGTGGCTCCCTCTATCCCTTCCAGCATCTGATTTATGATTCTCTGAAAAATTTCGGGCGCGCTCTTGATTCCAAACGGAAGTCTTGACCACCTGTACCTGCCGAGTGGCGTATTGAACGTTGTGAGCAGTCAAGAGGCTTCGTCAAGCTTGATTTGGAGGAAACCACTTTTCACGTCCAACTTGGAGAATATCTTGGCATCAGGTATTGTGCTGATGACTTCTTCTATGGTTTTCATAGGATGATGCTCAAAGTGTCTTAAAGTGTCCCGTTCTCCATGTGTCACAAAACTGTTACTATTTTGTTAAGAAATATGGTTTGGGGACACTTTGTGATGTCTATCACAAGGTATCATGAATCTCATTATGTCGGAGTATTGGACAACCTTCAATTGTCGAACGACTCGCCTGTATTTTGTTTGCGTAATTTGAGCTTGTGCCTTGCGATGCGCTTGTTTTTTCGCGGTCGTACGTAAGCTTCAAGTTTGTCTCCGAATGGAGGCGTGGGTTCGTATCCCACTTCTGACACCATGTAACATACAGAAGCCATGTTGTTTATTGCTTGAGTCCTGTGAGCATGCGCTGGCCGGTATCGGCCGCATACGTTACAGGTATTACATCTCGAAATAATTAAGGATCTGATATAAGCAGGTGTTAAAGCTTGAAGTGCTTTATAGACCATTATAAGCATGTCTTGTAACCTTCTTGTTTGTAAAGTTGTCATATTGAGATTGTTGAGCAGAGTTTCGTACGTGTTGTTATTATCATCAGAAATAAGACGCAAAGCCTGCTTGTTTAGCAATTCTAATTTTTGTGCGTTTCTGACTCCGCAAAAGTGCAACACAACTACAATATAGAAAGTATGGCATGATGAAAGCTTTAGTACAACCTTGTTTTAGTATTACTGGATACAATATTTCTGAAACGCTTAATAACCTTAAGCTGCTAACACGATCACAGATGTCGGAAACATGTTTACTAAACGTTAATTTACTGTCTAAGTTAAGCCCTAATAAGTGAATTTGATCTTCTTTGTTAATTTCAACATCACCGACTTTAAAATTATATTTATGACTAGTTTCTCCAAGGATCATTACTTGAAATTTCTCAGGATTAGCTTTTAGCACAACTTCGATTTACCGCAAACAACATTGAATTATAGCGCTTTAAAATTTGCATTGGTCTGACGCACACGAAACGTTTGCCCGCAAAATCAAAGTACAACTGTGAAGAAGTCGTGGATATGTGACCTTATTTGCGATAAGGGAGATTAAGCCAAGGTGACTCGAGAAAACGGCGCTTTAACTAGTTTAAACGCGTAAAAACTATTTCTGGAAAGTGTTTAAACAACTTTTTAATGTGTTTAAACGGCCAGCTCTTTTGAGCATCAATTTTTTGTTCATGAGGTTAACGCAATTTAACCTCGGGGTGTATATTTACATATTCGCTTTTCAATGAATTATCGAGGCAGGGAGATATCGTGGGAGTTAAAACAATGTGCTCCTTTTGAAAGCTGAACAGGTTTCTGTCTTGTCCGTACGGTCGGCCCGCAAAATCTAGGCGGCTCAGCGGAAAAGAAATTAAAATGAAAAGAAAAGAAAGGAAGGAGAGAGAAGAGAGAAGTCTGTCCTTCTTATATCGGACGCATTGTGCTTAGCTTGTTTTGGAGTCTATTTGTTCACAGTGTATATCCGTAGACCCCTATCAGATCAACAAATAACCCTTTAAAATTACAAAACTGCTTTACAGCTCAACCTATGGATATCTGATACATTGCGAAGAAACAGACACGAGCCGATGAATGATGCCTGTTGTCACGTATAGGAAAACGTCGATTCACCTTACATGATACCTTACCCCTGATACCTTACCCCTGATACCTTACCCCTGATAGGGGTCTACGGATATACTACGGGGCCTACATCACATTATTTACCCTCGGATTTTAGAGTAGCTTGTGCAGCTAATATCTCCGAGCATTTAATCATCAGATGAGAGATAGACCACCACACCGGGAACTACGTCCCCTACTCTTTTCCCACAGAATCAATTGTGAAGAGTTGTGAGACGGGGCCTACGGTTTATCGTCCTTATCCGAGAAGACTAGAAAGTCTAACCATTTGCAGATGTTATTACAAAGGCAGCAGTTTCTCCTCAATTATTTAAAGACCCTGAGTGTTGGTCCGACCGGGGTTTGAACCACCGACCTCCCGCACGCTAGTCCGGTGCTCTACCACTGAGCTAACCGGTCGGCGGTTACCTTGTGTCTTTGAACTCTGAATAACTAATATGTTAAAAGAAGTGTCCATACGAATGTTTGCAAGTTCAACAGCGAGAAGAAAGCTTTTTAACATGACCGAACTTAAGTCCAGATGTTTTGAATTAAACTGCCGTGTTTCCCCGTGGCCGCTCCATACTAAACTAATTTTGAGCGGTTGTACGTTTTGTTAATAGAGAAAGTACGGGACATCACACACCCCTGAGGCTTTGACAGGTAGTTTATTTACTATTTTTTCTCAATATCTCAATTTCTGGTCATTAGTTTTTGAATGATAAGCAATTTTAGTTTTACTTACGTGACGTGAAACTGACCGCAGAAACCTTACTCTCTTTATTATGTTTCAAATGACGTATTTGTAAACAGATTTTTTCTCCACACATTTCATCGAGACTCTATTAACGTTTATGCGAAAAAATCCTACATCGTTTGATAAGCGTTTCCTTTCTCAAACACTTAGCAGAAATATTCATCGAAGTGAAAACAAGTGTGCTTAGTTTTTTGCAATAAATACACTATCTTTACCTCATTAGCTTGGCTGAACCTCAGTGGTCTGGAGGTCATTGTTACTGCCTCTGGTGTAAATATAACCCGCGTTCGACACCTATCGTGGGTTTTTTCCTTTTCTTTCTTTCTGTCTTTTTTTTTTTTTTTTTTTCGTCTCTCTTTTTCTTCTTCTTTTATAAATATTTTTTTTACAATTGTTATTATTATTGTTCTCAATGGTTGAGCTGTAAAGCAATTTTGTAATTTTAAAGGGTTATATGATGATCTGATAGGGGTCTACGGATATACACTGCAAAGAAATAGACTAAGCTAAGCGCAATGCGTCCGATGTAAGAAAGACAGACTTCTCTCTATTCTTTTGTTTAGCGCTAAATTAAGGATACCATACTGTTTTTTGCAAGCCCGAGTTTAGGCTGATTGTAGCCTCTTGTTTACATAAAGCTGTCGAACGAACGCAACCGAAATTTGACGACATATGCAAATTAGACTTTTTACTGCCGGTGACGAAATGCCAATGCAACATTTGCCGTCGTTTTCTTAAATAACCATTGATGCCATGTTTTTGGATATTAAGTTTCATTCAAAACGTTTCTGAAAAAATGGCGCGTTTAGTTAAAACGAAGAGTATTTCTCGAAGCAAACTTGTGTTTACATTGTGGCTAGACGCGATGGCGCCACAAAAAAATAATTTGACCTTAGATTGCGTTGTTCTCGTTAGAATATTATTTCCAATGCTGAAAATGGCTTCGCGAATGCAACTATATTTGTGTCAAAAGTTTCCGTCATCAATTTCTGAGCACACTTGGAAATTGAATTGGATGAAAGTAGGAGAAGCTGCTCTTGTGACGAAATATTGTTTATAATTTCTTTCGCCGTCTGGCTGTTTGATCGAACGTTCCTTTTGTCGTTTATTCGTTCGATCCGAGCCGAAAAAAAGTTACTTTACTTTACTTTTTTCATTCCGTTCATCGGTTCGACTGTTGCTCCTTAGACATACTTCGGAAAGCCGATAGAGGTGTTCCGCCAATATTTCGGAAAATCGATATCTATTTTGTCTGCCGTTGACATATCGATTTGTTTACATCTGAGTGAGTGACAAATTTGCATAATCTGACCCCCCAACAACAGTCGTTCCTACGCTTCGCGTTAACGCGTATCCACGACTAAAAAGCGCCACAGGTGAGCCCCAGCTTACGCTCGGTTGCCAATGGTAATTACTGGGACCGAATAAAGGAACCATTTCCAACATGGCGGACACCGAGACGCAAGATGGGTTCCGTACAAGCTCCTTGAATGATCCAGATGACGCAGAGAATAGGTTGGTTTGTAAAATACGTTATCACTTCCCTTGGAAATAGACATTTTAATGCCGGGTGAATTTTTCTTGGTAATCTAGTGCTTCCTAAACTTTTTTTTTCTTTTTTGCACGCTCGTAATCGATATCTCTGCAGTGATGAATTGTCTGTGCTTACAAGTGAAGTTGTCAGTGGCGTGGAATCCATCACGAAAACACTTTCAAAGCTCGGTGGGTATCTTTTTAACACGAGAAGATTAAATTGAGTGTTTGAGATCCGTACAATTTTACAGTGAATGACTATGTGAATGATCATCGCAGTTAATAACGTTATGAACACTACTTACACTGTAAGCAGTAGTGAAAATAAAGCCTGAAAAAAAAGTTCTGGCTTGTACGGCGGTTTGAACCCATGAACTCTGCGATCCCTGTGCAGTGCTCTACCAACTGAGCTAACAAAGCCAACTGGGAGCTAGTCATTTTGTTGGTTCGTAATACACCCATGAGTGATGAATATGCAAGAATGAATATATGAAAATCATATATTTGAACTGCAGATTAAATAATGAATATGTGAGTGATCATCATGAAGTTTCTGACTGGATTTCAAGATAACTGGCCTTTTCCAAAATGAGCGGACATCTGTTACTATCACTATGGTAACAGCTGTTGCTTGGAAAGCAATGAGAAAACAATTTTTGATCAAACAGCAAAAAGATGTTTTAATGTCAAGGAAATTGAAGCTTGTCTTCTATAGGATATTTTGATTTCAACAGGTACACCCCAACGTAAAAAAGACAACTGATGCGAGCCTCCTTAACATGTGCACTCAATCACGGTAACCTATTTTTCAGGTGCCAATGAACCTCAGTACAACTGGGAGGACATTACAAATGACTTTACAACTGCTGTATCTGGTAAGGTAGAGCATATTTCTGTTCATCACATCTTCCGTTAGTTCTTTGATTAAACTTTTAACAAAACAAACAAATAAAACATGTGGATGTGATCTTCAATCAGTTATAGAGTAAGAGTCTTATGTTGTTCAATCTAATTGTGCGAAGCTGAAATGTGTTATTAAAAGTTTGTTCATTATTTTGTTGCAGAGTTGAAACTGGGTGAGCTTGTGCACGATAACATGTAAGTGAATTATTGATCAGACTGAAAATTAACTTAATGGTACACTGTACATGTAGATATGAAATGTTATGATGTGGCATGCTTCAATCTTGGACAAAACTACTTGAGAAAGTAGGCCTCTTGGGGACCAAAACTTCTTCTCCAGTACAGCTGTATGTGTGGGTCAACAGTATTCCAAAAGTAAGTTCCCATCCACCCTCCCCCTATTCAATGTTGAAGTTGGGAGGCTGTCATTGTCAGAGAAACAGTTAGGAGGCAGCAAACAACATCTAATTTTTTAGGGGGGTGGGGTGCTTGAAACTCAGTTGATTATTCTTTGCAAGTAAGAAAGGTTTCTAAGTTCAATTTTCTAAACAGTTTTGTCCAACATTGTTGATTCGCACATTGCTGATATGAAAGTGGCTTATTTTACATGATTTGGGTATACCATTCAAAAGGGATGAGCAGTCAATTTATGTGATTGCTTGCGAATGCTCTTTGAGACCTGGTTATACAAGGCCAGGGTTGTTAAACAAAGATCAGTTTTGAAGTATGTGTAAAGGTCTGATGTTGGAACGTAACTGACTGTTGTTTAACCCATTGGTGCCCATGCTGGCCAAAACTGGCCGCACAAGACTCCCATGCTTCAAAACAATGCAACTTTCTCAATCGTATGAATATTGCCTTAACTGTCAGTTGTGAGCACGAAATGGAATGTCCTTTAAATTTGGATATCCAATAAACACAAGAAACGTAGCGATTTTTACCAGATATGGCCTTTTGAGTTTGGACAAGAACGAAACTGACCATTTTTAACGTCAAAGAGAAACAACGAAAATGCTCCTTTTTGCCTTTACGTTTTTTGGAGAAATCATCGTCGAAAAACCAAACTTCAACCATCATAACAAAATTCAGTCTTTGTTCTAGCTTAGAAATGACTTTTTTGTTCATATTCTTCTCCCAAGCGTAGATACAGCCTTTTGTTCCAGTGCATTTGGGCCTTCCTGCCATTTTCAACATCTCGACAGCATTGCATGCTGGGAAATAACGAGAATTTTTGACAGCGCCTGTTCCTTCCCCCAATTCTTTCACGTATAAACTAAGTCTACAGCCACTCTGACCTACCACCAAAAATTTGTGCTTGTGGTCATCTTCAGTGCTCTCAAATTTCAAAATACAAACTGTATGCGGCGGTAGGTTTAGAAATTCATCAATAGTCGAGTCCCAAAGGTACTAAGTGTTCGACCGGCCAAATTCCCAGTTCATCAAGTAACAAGCCAAATTTGACAACGTTCTTTGAGAAAGTGGACTCTTAGCTACCGTCACGCTTAGTGATGCTCATCAGGCAGCCACTAAAGATGAAAAATGGCTGTAAACTTGGCAAAAATCGCAAGCAAACTGAACTTGGACTGTTCTTGTAGCTCCACAGATGAAAAATAGCTACGTCAGAATGATGTTTTCAGAAACCTTGACCCTCCAGTGCTTTAGGACAGCACCACTTTTCCATGGTACTTTCAAATAAAGAGTTACGAAATGCTATGGATCGTTTAGAGGTGGAAAATCACTCTGAAAACGTAAAAACGGCTGGTAGCCAATGGGTTAAATAAATGCCATCTCCTTTAAAAACTGGCAATGTCTAGTCAGTTATATTTCACCTGTCTACCTTTGGGCATGCAGGCTTACTACCAAGATATTGATTGTTCTGAGGTTTAATTGCCACAAACCATATTTAAAGTTCTAATTAATGTCTATCGTGGTGTGCTAGGCAATGTACATGTATTTAGTTGGCAAGAAATGAACAGAAGAATGTATTCAGTAATCCAAGAAAAAAATTTTTTTGGACTGCAGAAGATCATGATAGTGTGATGAGTTTAATGTTTTCTTCTTTGCTTTCTCTCCATTTAGATTTGGCTTATTTGAAGCCATGTCAGCAATTGAGATGATGGACCCCAAAATGGATGCAGGGATGCTGTGCAACAAGGCCAAGAAAGTGCTTCAATTTGAGGCAGCAGTGAAGGCAAGCATTAAAAATAAGTCCCACGGCATGATTGATGGATATAATATACAACTTGTACAATGATAAATTTATGGTTTAATGTAAATTTCTTACCATAGTCACGATTTTGCAACTCTTTATTCAAAGGCTGATGTTGTGAAAATCAAAGATTTTTCTGCTGAAGAGTGGATAGGTATCATGGATGAGTTGATGGCATGCTTGGTAGGTGCATATTAATTCATAACAAACAGAAGTTAAGACACAGGGTTGTTATTAGAAGTAGAGATGCAGGTTCTGGCACCCTTGTACTCTGACCACAGTACCCACCTTTGCCATTAAGAAATTGAAAGCAGCAACCCAAAAACATCTCAGGGCTACTAACCTATCTCAAATCCTATAACCTCCTATTTCTACAATTAATGAAACCCCTGAAGACGAGAAGAAAACCTGCTGTAGATTCACCAGTAAACCATCTGATATCAAAACTGAAGGCATTACTTTTTAAATGAAAGTTATTCACTGTTTATGAATGTTCATGTTACAATAATAATTATTGTAACAACCCTGCTCACTGGTTTCATTATATTCCTTCATTTCTTCGCACAGGTGACTTGGCTTGATGGCCATTCTTTAGTGCAGACTGTGTTCACATGTCTCTATATGCATAACCCCTTTATCATTGAGGATCCTTGTCTTAAGGTGATTATGGGCTGTTTTGGGTGGTATGAGTTTGTTGTACTGTTATTTAAAGTATTTTATTTAACAATTCATATTTCTTTTTATTGGAGTGTAATCCTCAGATTTAAAAGTTAGGCCTACATGTACATACAGCATGTTGATTTGTTTCTTATTTTTAAAAGATGTGTGAGTGCTATTATTTTTAAAATTAATATATTGACTGATAGAGTCACTTACTCATTGAAGAGCTACATGTAGATTTATGGTAATGGTACTTTTAAATTAGATCTAAGAACTTCACTTTTGTTGTATTCTAGTTGAATGTACATGTAGTTACAAAAATTATTTATCTTTCAGGCTTTCTGTATTGCTATGTTGAAGACATGTGACACCATAAAAACTATCGTTAACAGAGCTCAAGTGTTTGAAGAGGTACATCACCCAATTGTTGTTGTTTCTTGTACACAGTACATTATTTTATACTTGACATTTTATGGTATGCAGTGTTGGCAAAAAATAACTTTAGGCATTTGTTCTTTCTAGTATTTAAAACTTACTACAGCTATACTTTTTTCTGTTTTTGCTGCTTTATAGGAAGATTTTCAAGCAATTACTTATGGTTTTAAAATGGCATCTAATGTTACAGAGACAAGAGCAGCAGGTTTGTGTTGTAAATTTTAAATTAAAGAGTACCAATTCAGTTATGTGCAACAGCAGAGTAACTGTGAAGAAAAGCTGCTCTCAACCAACTGCTGGCCAACTGTCAACTGACATTTGACTAACACACAACTGTCTGGTTATCAGCAAGTTACAGTACAGCTCAAAGGTAAGCGTCCACGTTAACGCGCTTCAAACGAGTTAGTTAGAAATGCGTTAACGCAAGTCCGTTTATCTAACGCGCTTCAAAAGCGCGCTTGAAGCACAACTCATTAGTATGTATAAGCTGGCGTATTGTATCTGTTTACGACAAAATAACTCTTAGCCAAAGTCATTAGTGAAAGCTCATTCAATGTTTGAGCGTTGAAAACGCCATTATGTTTCGAGGTTTGAAAAGTCTGGCCAAACAAGGGATACATCTGTTAACGTCAGAGTTTTGGAACTGGCACGAATTAAGCAAATGTTGTCGTCGAATAAACATGAAGAGAAATACAATTGTAGCATTTCCAGTCCTATTTCTGGCCGCAGTTTGCTTATTTTGGCTTATTTCTTTTGTTTGTGGAAACAATGTTGGACAAAGGAAACTCAAGCACTGAATAACAAAAGAGAAAGCGCGCTTCAATAACGCGCTTTCAAACGCGTTAACGCAAAAAATGTGCGTGTGTTTTGCGTCTGCGTTGGTCAAATACCTTTGAGCTGTACTGTACCAATAGACTGTTGGCGAACTGTTGTCTGACAGTTACCGACAGTTGACTAACAGCTGGTTGAGGGGAGCTGTTTTTCACAATTACTCAAGAACACACCTCAACACGACACAACACACAGTGCAATGCACCAGCTTATTCCATTCATCCAATCAAATGGCAAATGTTCACCTACACTAATTAATTAATTAATTAATTAATTAATTAATATTTATTACACTTAAAAGTTAAAAACATCAGCACCAAAAACATTTCCATGCAGCTTTTTATGAGACTTGGTAACTGGTAAGTTAGAGGTTCCACCCAACAGCAATTTCACTGGAAAGAGTACATGTTTTTATTACTGAATAGTGACATTGGCCAGTACACTTGTGGGTTGTTGCGAAGGGGGTTAAAGAGTCAAGTGCCACCTGGTAGTTACTTGGCCAGTGGTTTTGACATGTAATGAATAATTACCAATATTGCTGAGAAGTAAATTTGCACCAATTTTTACACGGGTCATGTGTTACAGTGTATCTTTGTATTACATGCACACAGCTGAGACAATAAATTAATTACACTAGGCACTGCTCTTAGGGCGGGATGCATCTAACAATAAATGCTGTATGCAGAAGCATTTGCTGGTCAGCTTTCCAACGACAAAATATGTCATGATTGTCTAGGCAGTCACTTACATCCATTTATTTGGTTGTTTGTTTCTAGGCATGCTCAAAGAGGCTGAGGAAGAAATTGTCAGAAAAGTTAAGGTAAGTGTAGTTGAACAATGAAGGTCATTCACTCGTTGTCATTGTGCCAAGTGGCACATATGGCCTCGTAGTTGCAGGTACTGAGGGGTTAATTTCATGACGAAATATTTGCTAGAAAATACCAATAATTGTGTTTGTCCAATGACTGTGTATTGAGATCAACAGTCTTCAATAATATTAATGTGTTTAATGATTAATTGATACGATTTTAAGGTGAAAACCACAGAATTCATCACCAAGCATGCGGGAATACATGGTTAAACGTAATGCTCTATGGAGTCACCATCAAACACTGCAAAACATACTGAGCCCAATACGACTACAGAAGAAGAAAATTAGCCAAAAACAAACAAACAAGCAAACAAATGCACCAGGCAAAGGCACTAAACAGGAATTTAGCCAGCTTTCTGACGCATTGATCATTCTGCTACAAGGGATGATATCGCTGCAAATGTTTTTTTGTTAGTACACATGGAAAGAAATTGTACTTCTGGCCCCAGTTGTTCAAAGAGTGGATAAGGTCATCCAGGGCATAAGCACGTACATAACTGCGGCCTGACCATTTGTGTTGATTTTTAGCCACTGAGGAGTCAGTTGAGGGAAGAATCAGAATGTGATTCAGAGGAGTTGCAGGTACAAACTAGTGAACCAACACTTAGCTTATGTTTAAACAGCCAGTAGTTTCCTGACAGAGGCACCTCGTTGTTCTGCCGTTGTAGTATTTAATTGCTGTTTTGCCAAGGCATAATTATGTAGCCTTACCATATGGACTAACCTGACAGAAGGCTAGTGAACGCGAATGTGAGACTGCTTTCCATTCTTCTAGAGAACACACAGCAAAAATACTATTAACGACACTGACAGAAATTTTATAGAATCGGACCAGTTGTGTAAAACAAAAAGGCAGTTTTTATTTTTGTTTCCTGTTTGTAACACTGAAAAAAATATAAGCAAGCAAACAAACAATTAATGAGTTGGCACATTAAAATAAAGTGCCCTGTCATATTCCATGGTATTCCTAAGAGCAGCCTCGTTTTATAGTATTTTGATGGCCAGTGTAAATGTTTTTGTTGTTGTTGTTGTTGCCTGGACTGCTTCTTATTGTCCTGTACAGCACTTCGACTTCTAGGATTATTAAATAATATATAAGTAGGCATGCCGATATGTATGGCTGAAACATTTTCTCTGTTCATAATTAATTCCTTTTAGAGCCAAGTAAAGAGATATGAAGCTGTGTTAGCCAGGTTGAAGTTCTACAAGGCATTCTACCTTGCGCTTGTGGCTCTTGAAAAGTCAGAGGTCAGAAAGCAAGCTTATACTTTAGAACAGTTTCCAATTAGGTGTCCTAAAACCCCAAGCAAAATACAGAGGAATCAAAGTACAGTCTGAACTCGAAAACAAAAATATGTGTAAGTTAATGCTGGGTTTGACGTGTTTTAGATGAATCTGAAGTTGTTGCAACTTATTTCTTAATGAACGAGAAATGGCGGGAAAATATATAAACAAGAAGCAGAAAGTACGATATCCGAATGAAAGAAATTACAGGGGCTAAGTTTTCATGGTTATTTTTCTGTCCTTGGCAAAATATGGTTAAATTATGAGTAAGAACATTTTTATACACAATCAGAATTCAGATCTATTGATTCCAACAGAAAGACATGAAGCTAATTCTTGAAACGAGAGCAAAGTATACTCAGTTTATAATGTTTATTAGTAGACGTAAGCACTGAAACTTGAAAAACAGCGGCCCGCTTATTTTCAAGTTGGTCATGTCGGTCCCCGCTCACGTCAGACGTTTCCATCGAAGGACGCGTGTTTGTGAGACGCAACATTTTCAGTTAAATTCTAATTAACTTCTTGGAGCAGTAATTTGTTGTAATAAATGTATCTTATAAGATGCTTTGGTGTGTAGTATCCCCGGCGTAGTATCGCCAACAATTCAAGCGGCTCGTGTACCACTCGAAAGCATTGCATAACTAGTGTGTATTTTACGAGTTGCATAACTAGTGTGTATTTTACGAGTTGTATTTTGACGAGCCCGATGGGCGAGTCTAAATACATAACGCCTTGTTAGTATTTATTTTTAGAACGAGTCCGATTTTTCTTGATGTGCCTTCACTTGGTGTGTGTTTTTAGGGGTCAGGTGTACCCACTGCCAAGCAGTTGCTAGGCACGGCTTTGACTCTGATTGAACCGATCAAGAAGACAATTGGACTGGGTATCCAGCCGGTGCCAACAGAGGGTAATAAACAAGGTAATATCTTACTAAAAGTGGTCATTTCCATGGAATTAGGTGCAATGATAAAGTATAGTATCGTTTGTCTCACGATGTAATCTCTTCAGGTTTTGATTTGTGTCTCCGGTGACCACATCATGAGTTAAACAAACATATTCACCTTTATTACTAATGCAGATGCTTCCTGGGTGTGTTATCGCTCGCAAATCAACTCTCCTTTCTCTTGTTGGCGTTCCCATTGCACTTCATAAATTATTTAAATTATGATTCACCACCTCATTTTCTCCGAATCCAATTCGCTTAAAGCGTAACTCACTGAATGAATTTCTTTTGCAGGGAGTACTATGGGGTTTGAACCACTTGTCAATCAAAGACTTCTTCCGCCATCGTTCCCAAGATACACTGCAATTTTCAGTCGAGAGCAGGTGAGAAACTTTTCATTTTAATCAACTACTGACAGCCTAACCCGCTTTGGAAAACAGTGTTCAGCAATGACGTGTCTGTTGGCTTAAATTAATAACAAAAGTACGGTCGTCTTTTTTAGGGCACTACTTCAAAACAGATTTTCTTTGCAGCTGAGTACGTTTTAAACAATGTGAATTTTTATCCACCAATCAAAGTTATGCGTAGGGTAGTTGGGGCGGAGGAGGGTTAACATGTAGGCTGCCCACTTGAACCTAGCTGTAATTTTATGTTTTAATTTTCCAATACAGGACAATGTAAGATTGAAAGTCTGCTAAAATGGTCAAACTCCCCATTACTGTCAAATCCTGATGATCCTGGCTAAGGACAGCTTTCACGCGCCCCTGGGATTAAAATTGATCGGTACACAGAATTTTGTAAAAGAACCTTACGTGAACCCACACTCTGATGGATTGACTGACTGACTGGCTGGCTGACTGGCTGATTGATTGATTAATTGATTGATCGATGAACGTACGGACGGACTGACTGTCCGACTAACTGACTGACTGTCTGTCTGACTGACTGACTGACTGTCTGTCTGACTGTCTGATTGACTGACTGGCTGAGTGGCTGACTGACTGACTGGCTGACTGACTGTCTGACTGTCTGACTGATTGACTGGCTGACTGACTGAGTGGCTGACTGAGTGGCTGACTGGCTGACTGACTGACTGGCTGGCTGGCTGGCTGGCTGACTGACTGACTGGCTGGCTGGCTGGCTGGCTGACTGGCTGACTGACTGGCTGACTGACTGACTGGCTGGCTGACTGACTGACTGACTGGCTGACTGACTGACTGACTGGCTGGCTGGCTGGCTGGCTGACTGGCTGACTGGCTGACTGACTGACTGACTGGCTGGCTGGCTGGCTGGCTGGCTGACTGGCTGACTGACTGGCTGGCTGTCTAATTGAATGACTGGCTGACTGGCTGGCTGGCTGTCTAATTGAATGACTGGCTGACTGACTGGCTGGCTGGCTGGCTGGCTGGCTGACTGGCTGACTGGCTGACTGGCTGACTGGCTGACTGGCTGACTGACTGACTGACTGGCTGGCTGGCTGACTGGCTGACTGGCTGGCTGACTGACTGGCTGGCTGGCTGACTGGCTGACTGACTGACTGGCTGGCTGGCTGACTGGCTGACTGACTGGCTGACTGTCTAATTGAATGACTGGCTGACTCGGGCTGACTGACTGACTGTTGGAAGGCCTGTACTTCTGTGGAATCAGTGCAGATTTTCCAGCGTTGCTTTGTTACAAGAGTAGAAGTTCTTCCAGAATTCTACTGCTGTCTATATGCCATATATGACTCTTCAAAACTCGAATCAGAAATTGTTTTACTTATTACAATAAACGCCGCCCTTGAAGCTTGCGACTTCACTGATCCTTGCATTATACAACATGTGCATCACAAAAAAGCGTACTTAGTAACTGACCAGTTGTCCACTAGTCTGCGTGTAGGCGAAAAAGTTCGACGTCAATCCCGATTACAGTTTACGTAAAAGGAAACAGACATGTATTTTTTTTAATTTTTAGAAATGTTAGAAAATCAAATAGAATTGTTTTGCGAAGCAGTTGCTCGCTCGCTTGATGGCTGGTGGTACATTTCTCCAAACTCTCGAAAAAATTTTGATCCCAGAGGATATAAAGGCCCGTTTGCACGGGCGATTTTATCGCGCGATTTGTCGCACGACAAGAGCTGTGATTTTTGGCGCGATTTTCAAATCGCCAGTGTAAATTAGCCATGAGTTTACGCAGGCAAGTCGCAGCAAATTCGATCATGATCGAAATGTAGAGCAACTTTGCGGCGAATTGCGCACTAAAACACCATGCCTTCGCCGCAACGAAATCGCCAAGAAATCGTCGTAAAATCGCGGCTAGTTTACACTGGCGATTGGAAATCGCGACTAAAATCGCAGCTCTTGTTGTGCTACAAATCGCGCGATAAAATCCCCGTGTAAACGGGCCTTTATAGGGCAGATATGGGAAGAGAGAGAGCCAAAAGATGCCCTTTTTGTGAAAAAAATTTGAATGTGTAACAGTCACGGTTTTCTTTTTGTTTTCTTTTTAGGCTATTGATTACACAGAAGGAATGGTGAATCGATTTCTCCATATATGTGACGTAGTGAACTACGGATCACTCCATATTATTATTGTACGTATTTGGTTTGTCAACTTAGCTGCTGTATAAGAGAACGTAAATCCCTTTGTTACTAAGTAGTTGATTTTTACTCTCTTTTCTAAATTTTCACGATCCACTGACTGAAAAAAAAACTCCGTTTAACAGACTACTCAGTTTGGCCTGGGAAATAACCAAATGCAAACCACTTGTTGCTTACCTGTTGGAGTTCTTCGATTGTTCTTTTGGGCGTCTATTAACGCTAATCCACGACTTGACGTTGACCGAGATTTAAATCTCGCTCATTGTAAACGTCTTTATAACCAAAATCTGAGCTCAAAGTAAAGAAAAGTTCAAGTTAAAACTTCAGGTCAAAAATCTTGTGGAAACGTCATTTGTTAAAGAGATAAAGAAACTGGAATCAAAGTTGATGTTTCTAATAATTTAATAATAATTTAAAACTTATATAGCGCATTTTCCATGTGTATATGATCAAATGCGCCTTACAAGCAGATGAAATTGGAATTTGAAAATGTTGGTTTTTGTGGAGAGCGGAAAGAACAGAGAAGAGAACCAACACCAAACTCAACCCACATATGACGTCGAGTCCGGGAATCGAACCCGGGCCACATTGGTGGAAGGCGAGTGCTCTCACAACTGCGCCAACCCTGCTCCCCGTCTGTTAGAGACCGAGAGCTTGGAGCAACCAAAATAACAGCAAATTAATAAAATAAATAAATCTTAAATAAATCTTTGCACCTGTTTGAAAAGCATTGCGCCTTTTTACCAAATCTTGACTAGTTATTTTGACTTTTCATAGGCTGTAAAAGTTACAAAATCTGGCCATCATCTCGGTTCCACGACCAAGCTAGTGAGGGGCTTGGGTCTATTCTCGACGATGTCACAAACTGATTTACATCACATTAAGTCTTTTCAAACATGCAGAGTAGTTTGTGACGTAAAATCGAGAATAGACCCACGCCCCTGCATGCTGACTCGGGTAGTGTACCCAATGATTCTTCGTTTTTGTACCTTGGAAACTGGAAATAACCGTTATTGGGATTTATATAAGCCAAAAATATATTTTGGTGTTAGGTGCACTTTAAGTATGCAAGCGTAATTAGTTCCTGAAAAAATGCTCTTTCGTCTTGCAGGATTTTATTTCTGAATTTAGTAAAAAGAGACCGTGCGTTTTGACGCGTTCTTATTTACAGGTAAGGTTTTGTTTGTTTGCTTTTGTCGCTTTAGTTTGTGCGATGTTTCAGTTCATAGTCGAAACGGAAATATTGGCACCGTATTCAGCTGTTGTAGTGAGGAATTCCCCATGTGGGGATGCCACTAGGACAAAGTTACAAAGTAAAAAGGGAGCTTTTCAACGCTGTAACAAAGACAGTTGAATTCTAGAGGCTGCAACCGGCTATACAATAAAAGCGAGCCTTTTCACTTAAGACCTATGTTTCTAGATTAGTGAATCAAATGGCTTTCTTTTCACAATATTTCGCCGGCGACGTCTAAAATTTAAGCTTTCTTTCGCGTAAGATAAGATAAGGTAAGGTGAGGTAAGGTAAGTTGAGTTGAGTTGATGAGTTGATTTTTATTGATTTGCTATTAGTTAAATACAGAATTACCTGACCCGCAGGTAGCAAAGCTAATCTAGGCGGGCCAGGAGATAAGGAAAGATGAAAGACTGCTAAAAGGAATATGTTGATAAGAATATAAAGTTGAAATTAAACGAGAACAACGTTGAGAAAAGAAAAAAAGAGAGAATAAAAAATCCGAATAAAGAGCTGATTAAAGCAACAAACGAAGACGAAGAGACGTGCTACCATCTTGTGGCATTATTGCGTTACCATCCACATGCATTGAAACAGCACGTTATATATAAGAACCATATTTGTTTACCTTGCGTAGGATTTCTTCTAGACCGTAATACGAGTCATCAGACTGTAAAATGTCAAATAAGAATGCGCGAAGTCTCTTTTTAAATTTATCTTTAGGCAAATTGCGAACATTAGTTGGTATCGCATTCTACAATTTCGCGCCAATTCTCGAGAGGCATATTTTTGAATCTCTAGATTTGATTCTTTTTATATAAAAATTATGGGACGTTGAGGATCTAGTATTTTATGAATGATCACGAGAAGTGGGAAGAAACAAGTCTTGAATGTTTTGGGGTAAAAGATGATTACTTATATCGTTTCCGAAAGTAGTTGATAGTAAAGAAAGTTCAGTCATAAACGTAAGGAGTGGTTGCCCAATCGCTCGAGCCAAGGGCTCATGTCAAAAACGCAGGATAAAAATGATACGCGGTTATTTTTAATAGCTAGACTTTACGAGCTCGTTTATTCATAGTTAGATCTGATCAGCAGTTTGTATAGTTATTCATTATCGATGACTTTTGTTTGCGTTTACCTGTCCTTTAGCTCCTTGTGTGGCAAAACAACAATCTGTTGGGAAAAGCCGAAACAATACGAGAGGCTATAAGAGCATTCAACAGTCCTCCATCAATTGCTGAGAAGTGAGAGAACTTTTCATGTTAGTCTTTTAATAGCAACCATTTTCTCATGCGCCTTCTGTATTTCTTAGAAAACTGAGTTTAAAACCCCATGAAATAATAGCAGTCATCACTAAATAATTAGAGTAGCATAGAGCGGTTTTCAGTTGAGCTGTATCGAAAGTGATTCGCGTTTGGTTTTGTTTTGCTATACTTAGTGTCGTAAAACCAAAACCAAAGCAATTACTCCAGCCAATCACAACAGACACAAATGACGCAATGAGCCAATCATAATACGAAGCAATTACATGTAGCCGGGAAAATACGCGCGTGCAAGTCACAATTTGTTTGGGCTTATTTTTTTTGGTTTTACTTCTCACTGGATGAGAAAGTGGAGCGAGTTTTCCTGGCCAATCACAGAGCGAAGCAATGCAAAATCAGAGTAAAACGAGAATTACTTTCGACACTCAAATGAAAACTGCTTTAGGTCTGTGATTGGCTAGCAAACTCGCGCCACAGTCTCATGCATGCAATGAGAAGCAAAACCAAAATCAAGCGTGACTCGCACCCGCGCATTTTCCCGCGCTTGACGCCGGCTACATGTAATTGCTTCGAATTCTGATTGGCTCATTGCGCTGTTTACATCAGTAGGGGACTCTCAATTCAAAAGTGCTCTATTTAACAAAATGTAGTTTACGATTGTTTCCGAAGCAAAACTTTGATAACGCTATATGAATTCTTTATTCCGGTGGAACTGTATAGATTCTGAAGTGAGCCCCTCCGAATAAGAGTTTTCCTTTTTTTCCGTTCTCTGTATCGTGTGCGATCGTACTCTGATCAGTTTGTTAACTTCTTTATCAGATCATCACTGAGCAGTAATCCCAAAGCAATTGAACTTGCTGATGCGTTCATTAGCCGAGCAGTCAGGGTAGGTCTTATCCTTCAATAATACCTAATCAAAACTTAGCGTAAAGCCCTCGTTTTTGTTACATTCTAGCACGTTTTACTCTTCGCTGTATCCCAGGGCCGGGTTGTTCGAAAGCCGATTAACCCTAATCCACGATTAAAAATTAACCAAGGAATTTATTTCTCCATTCACGAACGTTGTTCAACGTTGATATTCTGCAAAATTTTAGATTAGAGGACGTCAATCCTGAAAAGCAAAAAGCAACAAAAGAAACTTTCATCCAAAAGTTGAAGACTGCGACCAAAGTTAACGCTAATCCTGGATTAAGTTAATGGGCTTTCGCACAACCGGGGCCTGATCTCTTAACTAACAACAGGATATGACATTCGCACGACTGACAATGACATTGTTACCTTGGTGGACACCCCGCGGAGGTTCCTCAGTAGCAAACGATAGATACTTTCACTCAACTTGCTTTTGCGGTTGTTTATTTCAGCCTGTGAAATCAATCATCCATGCTCTTGGCCATAATCGTGCTCGGCAGAGAGACAAGCTAGCGCATCTGTTGGAGGAGTTTGCTGCTCTTCAAGACGAGGTAAACGCACTTCATTTCAATCACGGATAATTCAGCGTCAGTTTGGTGAAAATTGATTTCACATCGTTACGTATCTTTTAAGGTTTTTAGAATTTGTTTCGGTGAATTACCCCTGAAAAGTACTGGCCACGCCATTGGTAAGATCTGTTTTTCCTGGATGGTCGTTAACTGTGCAAAAATAATATAATAAGAGCCACTGTGCATGTCCTCAAGGGCTTCATCCACAGCCTCAGTAGCTAGATTCACCTTGTGTGGCACATTTAACGCACCATAGGGACGTACTGACCGATAGCATGTTTGGTGATCACACTGGTGAATTTCATCCTTGGATACAAAGTTAGAACTTCCATGCACAGCAAAAAAGAACAAACAGACAAAAAACAGAACCACAGAAAACCTCTGCTTCAAGAAGAATGGTGACACTTCAGTTTGTCATCCAAGGGCGTAGAAGAGTTACATTTACCTTCCACAGCATAATGAACAGATTCGAGTGGCCACGCTCTCGAATTTTGATCGCAGAGCCAAAAGCCACGACTTCCTTGTACAATACAATAAACCGAACCACAGGAAAGTGCTGCTGAATGTACTTCATTCGAAAGTTCTGCAGCTGGCTGAAGGATTTTATGTGACGTGCAGACCCTGTAAAACCTTTGCACCAAGGCTGTTCTCTCGTCTCCGTTAGTCTGAATAGGCTTCCTTAGTGTGTTTCAATGTCGTTGTTATGAATCGTTGTGTTTTCTAATCAACAGGCTGACAAAGTGGATGCACAACTTCATACCTTCTTAATCAAGGTCGAGCCTCAGGTATTGTCAATTACAATTCCCGTCACGTCTTGGTTGTCTTAGAGCTTAAAATGAGACGGTCTTTGCTGGTGTGCGGTCGAAATAATCAGTTCCATTATACCGCTTAGACTGTGTTTGGAAAGTTGCTTAATTGTTCGGAAATTTCAGGAAATGGTAATGTGTTCGTAGGAATTCGTCAGGAAGTGGTTGGTAAAATTTGCGAAATCGCAGGATAACGATAATTAGTGTGCTTTTTTGTGTTTCATTGAATTGGTTAATGGCAGAAATTCGTGGACTAAAATCATGACGTTCTTGGTTTTTTTTCTCGGATTCTTCAGTGTAATTCCGATTGCAAAATGCAAACGGGTAACTTATATTCTGACTATTTCAATGTATTTGCGCTGCTCTTTTGAAAAGCTGCTTCCCTTTCTTTCCGCAGCGTCAACACTTTGCTTGTTTTGGTTCATGGGTCTTGTACCACACGCTGAACATCATGATCCAGTATTTGCTGTCTGGCTTTGAACTGGAGCTGTATAGCCCACACGAGTATCACTATGTGTTTTGGTAAATCATTTGTTTCTTTCACAACGTTTATCATCGGCTCCATCCCCGGGCGTCCCCTGCTCGTTTCGAACTGGGCTTTGCCTACGGCGATGACGTTACCCAAAATAATTCCCTCCCAAGGCTTCCGCTGGCCCGTTTCAGACTGCGCGGACAACTAGGTACAAGGGAGTGCCTAGAGACTGGGCTGGACTTGACGACAAGGTGCATTCTAACCAGTCCGCTGAACTTTGCTGTACTGTTTTATTGCTACGAAGGCTTGTAGATTAATTTCACTCCTATAAATAAAGTCTCAGTGTGTTTCTCCCTATGCATGGTGTACTTTTGGAACGAAAGTGTGTAAAATGAACGTGGAGGAATTTACTTCATAGTGTCCGTGGTGCAACACCCGTGTTTATTGAAATGTTCGATGCTTTTGGGAAATTAATGAAAGAGCACTTCAATTACTTAAACTAGCTTGTTTGATCTATGTCAGTAGATTTTACTCTTTTTGCAAGTTTAAAAACCTTTAAGTTTTAGGAAGCAAAATTTATTTAAACGCCGACATACGTGTGTTTGACACATCGTTTGGTTATCAAAAACAAGTTGTAGACTGACATACCCTTTACTAACCGAGTTCGAGGTCCGTACTGTCGGGCCATAAATTAATGGGAAAAAAACGAGGATCCGTAACTTACAGTACGGACCGAGAAAACGAGGTTAGTAAGATATTTACTATATCTCTGAGATTAATCTGGAGCGCTGGAAAGAAAACTAGTTGAAGTTAATTGACCAATCACAGCGCGCGTACTACGTGAGAGATATAATAATAATATTTATTATACCGCTTGACTTGCATGCCACCCTTTTAGAAGCCATTATGTTCTTTTTCATACATATCCAAGATAACCAGCAGTAGTTGCAGTGAAATCAAAAGCAGTTTACTTAGATGATTCAGTTTTCCAAACTGAAACTTCTCTTTTTAGGTACCTGGAATTTCTGTTTGGCTGGCATATGACCTGTCTAAATCGTGCTGAAAAGTTGCTGCAGGCTCAAGAAACCGCATTGGGTAAAGTTCTCTTTAACTTTGCTTTTGGTGCTGTTAATCATTCTTTTTGGCCTTCCTAAACATTTCTGCTGCTTCTTATCTTAGTAACAAGTTAACATACCGGTACTTAAGACATTTTTTTGTTTCTTCAGAACAAAAAAGTGGTCGAAGTGGAAAGAAAAATAAGAAGAAAAAGAAAGGTGAGAATGTCATTTGTATGCATCTCGTGCGTTTCCACTGTTTGCGAGGCTGCATCCGTGCCAAACACCGCAGTTGTACCTTTTAGCCTGGTTGTAGTCATGGGTTTTTGTCTTAGTAGCGCGCAAGAAAGTGACCAAATTTGACGCGTTCGGGAGCGGCGATCGAAGCGAGCCGGCGACTTTAGTCTTCTTCTCTCGCTTCAGGTCCCCTAGTCAGGTCGCTTTGCCGTTCGCGACCGAGCCGAGTCAGTTTCAAACACGATTCGTGAAAATGTTATACCGCTCAGAACTTAGTATCACGTGTTGTTTGATTACAGAATTGTCTTTGTTTTAGCAAGTGAAAAAGCCATCCAAGAACATCAGGGAATGTGGCACCTTTACCAAGGAATGAGGCATTTGTGTCAGGGATATCTCAGGGTAAATACGTAGTTATATTGGTCACACCTTACGATTTTATCCATGACTTTAAAACCTACAAACACCTTGAAACGCATTAAAAACAGTGACCATTCAGGAGCCTAATAGTTTTGTTGTGAGAGGGTACAGTTTCAGACGTTAGAGACGTCGCTTCTAGCGCGTATGAAAATAAACCGCAGCGTTTTTAGTGCATTTAGAGGCATTTTATGTGCAGTATAGTTGACATCGGTAAATTACACCACATGGTAAACACTGGCCTGTGAAATCTTGATAAGTGCACCATGTAACAAGTCCATTGTAACTGTTTATTATTCAACAGGCTCTTGAAGGTTTTGAACTGCAAAAGAAAACAAGAAAGCCCGCGGACAAATTTGGATCGGAAAAGGTAGGAAATGGTTGATGTTACGTTGGCCTTTTCAACGTTAACTCTTCATGGTTAATTGTGATGAGAACGTAGAGTTTTCCAGCGGTAATGAAATGTCACCTCTACTTCTCGTTGATGCCTTTGGTTCTCGAGGGACAGCTGTGTCGTACTAACGTAAAAAAGACAATCCCAGGTGAGCTCGATTTTCCGAAAGGCGGGGACAGTAAATTGTAGAGGCTGTAAACATTATTGACGGGACAGTAATATGTTGAAATGCTGTCTTGTATTAAATTTCGTCATTCGAAGGAGTTTATGCAGTAAGATGAGCCCGCCGGCCACATTATTGATTCATCTGAAAGGGTTACACGGTTAAGTTATTGGTCATCCTTGATTCCCCACTCCAGCAACTGTGAGGAGACTGGCACTAGTGAAGGATTGTGGAATCGTTTGGGTAGGCGGAATAAACGATCCCACAATCCTTCACTAGTGTCATTCTCCTCATAGTTTATGTAGTTGGGAGTATTATTCCGTAAGGCGCCAGTGATAGGAGCATGGTGAAATAAATTTCAAACCAGAGAATTCTACTTACACGCTTAGCAGTTCAAGGGTTCATACACAGACTCAAAAGGCCAAATCACGCGCTGGCCTGGGAAGAGGTTTCTTGAAAAAATAAGGCCGAAAGCCATGATGATGTCCGCCGAGCTCAAAACACTTTTAACTTACTACAGTTTCTGTTTAGTTATATTTCCAGTACCAGTTGTTTCTGGATAAGAGTGTTGCTTAGAAAATAAAGAAGAAAGTTGTCAGTTAACTCCTCTCTCCCACTTCTACCTCCCTCTTCCCCCTTAACTCTTCAAAGATTCACGAAGCGATGAGAATTATGTGGAGAACAGGAACGTTTTTTTCTTCGTTTCCTTAGCTGCGGTTTCAACGTCGTTTTTTGCCGTTTCAAGCCGTGGATACCCCTCAACCCATGCTGTACACTCACTACAGGGAGTACAGTAATATGTCCAGGATGAACGCTTCACAGGTGATCTTTTGGTTGGTTGTCTTTTAACCTCTGAAATTACTTTTAATCTAATGAAGTTAATTATTATTTTGCCTCGCCTCTCTGAACTACACCTATGGTAACGCAAGCTCGCTGGATCATCATCATCATCATCATCATTGTCATTCTAACATGTTTTTTGTTATAACAACTTAAGACCAGTCAACTGAACACGATGCTCTCACAAGTTTCGCACACGAGTTCGAGTCTGAAACAAAGGGTGCCCAGTTGATTAACCCTTTCAGTTCCAACACAGACGAACAGCATATTGAGAGTTAACTGTATTGAACTATTAGAATCCGTCGCAGACGTCTCTGTGAAATGATAAAGCTGCTTCGATTTTCTTTCAGAGCACAGACCTGTTTGTGATGGCATCAAATTCCTTCCAGCAAGCTAAGTCCATATTTGAGTTGGTTAATAATGTACATACTGAGGTGAGATGTCTGAGACTGAAAAACTGTTGTACTTATAGACCTTACAGTGTTCACTGTGCAGAACTTTAGGAAAATGTCCTATGCCATGATAGCCCACGTGCCTTGCGGAGTTGCAATCGACTGAAGAAGCTGACCCTAAGAGTTCGACGGCGTAAATCTTGGGACAGTTTTTAAAGCATCTGGTAAACGTGTTCGTCTTGCTTCTGAGCACTTTTTTTGATGGCGCATTTGCTAGTCTCTTAAGGTCCGCCTTGACTGATGGACGTGTCTCGTTTGTTTTCATCTCCGTTATGATCATGGTCTTTGTTGTAGTTATCGTCATCGTCAGAATTACCGTCATAACCATCGCTATCTATTTTACAAGTGTTTTATGATAACGGATTTATATACCCCACATATCACATAGTCTCATAGCGGTTTACAATTCTGCTATAGGGTGAGATCGGACGTCAGTCTGTAAAGGGGCCTCTGGCTGCCGCTATCAGTCCATATTTGATGGACACCCAACCGCCCAACCCATGCATAAATGGAAGGAGACTAGAAAGTATAAACTATCAGTTGCAGATGTCATTACAAAGGCAGCACTTTCTCCTCAATTATTTAAAGTCCCTGACTGTTAGTTTTGCCGGGGTTTAAACCCGCGACCTCCCGCACGGTAATCCGGTGCTCTAAAAACTGAGCTAACCATTTGGCGGTTATGAGGTTATGATAATTATACCATTTCTTACTTTTACCCCCTTAAGGAATTTCGGTGTCAGTAGCATTAGAGCACTAAGATAAAGGGTACGAAAAGTGATTTTTGCTGAATTATTGCATTGTCAAATCTGTTGCCTTTTCTTTCAGGTTGTGTTGTTGTTGAAAGTAACGAAGACCAACCTTGTAGTTACAAAACTTGCAGCCGGAGGCCACAAAAAGGATTCTCAGGTACTTGTTCAACAATTTCCAAGGAATAATTTTTGCCCCATAGTCTGTTCAAATTCGTTATTTTGTTTTATAACATCGCCCGAACCACAAACAAGGGGCGCTGAGCGGGAGAAAGCTCCTCTTTCCTTGCAGTTCGCAATCATCTGATTAAGATATTTTACTCTCGCGGAAGGCGATGTTATGGAAAAATAGATATTCTGTGAAAGGGCTGCTATTTCCATGTTCGATATACCCGGCTGTTTGTGATATACAAATGGACAATGGAATGTGTGGAAAATAAGTCAACATTCTATGTTTTTCCCTTTCATTTTGCTATTCTAATAGAAACAAGGCGAAAATAATTCAGCCGGAAAAAGTCAGGATCTTATCTCAGTAGAATTTGTAAAGTTCAAACCAGAAAGCTTGCCCCAAGGTTTGACATTTTTCATTGCACTTTCATTGACAAGACTTTTTTACATTTTTTTCTTGTCCAC
>JAEMWC010000068.1:642500-672500 GCA_016490735.1 Pachyseris speciosa
TCCCGCGTGAACGCCTCTAGGCGTCTTGTTCAACATAATTTGGGCAGTTAATAGTCTTGGACGCTTAAATTCTCCATATATAGAGTTACTACCAAAATGTCTGCTGTCTTGAAATACTGGGGACTCAGACTTCAGTGTCATGTGATGCACGCGAGTGGCTGTTGTTTTTCGATTGAGTGGAATCGCTCTAATGTGATAAGATTGTCTGGAGTGGTTTTCTGAGTCATTTTACTCTGCAGAAGCCCCCGGTGAAGGCGAGCCTTTGAAAGAAACCAGAGGTGAGAGACGGCTTCGTCTTGACGGAGATGCCAAACACACTCAGGAGCCTATTCATGGGCTCCTGACACGCTCTGCTGTTGTAAGCATGATGACTCAAAATGGAACCTGTCTCTCTTGCCGTTCTCCGAGTGAATTCCGGGACCTACCAAGGTAATTTGGGCCAGCTTTGACCAGTGAAAAAATTCATCGATGCAATAATTCGCTGGTAGCACCGGGTGGCTCCACACCAGTACTATGGAAAAACTATGAAATGAACTGAGGGAGAGTTCTATGCTGTTAGTGTAGGAGAATTACCCAACCTGATTCTTTTCGGGCGCGAAGGAGGCAAGTTGAGACAGACGATATTGGCTCTCAAAAACGCGCTGAAGCGTGGCTGGTAGAAAATGTGAGAGAAAACGTTCATGAGGCCTTCTTCCAAGGGGTAGAAGCGATAAGGGACATGGCTCCAAAAACAGGCCATAATCGTCTCCCAAAACACCGACAACCGACGGAAATTTGGCAGAAAACGCGCGACAGTTTGCGACAGCGATATTTCACTTTCCATTTCTCTTTGTTTTCTTTGCGACAGCGACATTTGTCCCGAGTGAAACAAGCGAAATACAGAGTCGTAAACGAGCGCCAAAGCGACACCAAACCACCCCTTGGAAGGTCTCGTTCATAGCAGATACCAAGAAGGGAGCTTGAAGTTTGTTGTAATTGTAGAATGTTGATATTTAGGCAATGTTTTTTATTAAAAAGTTGAACACAAAAATGTGTAATTTTGGTGTTTTTCTTTGGCCAAAAGACTAGCATTTTGGGCATTGCTGCAAAACGAACTGTGATATGCAGCAGAATCTGGGAATTGCAGTCGGTTTGTTGGCTGTGATGATCGAAAAACAGACCAGTTGATGCTATTGACACATTATCACGACGTCGTGACAAAATTTAAACTAGAAATAAATCATGAAAGCAAAAGCGGTATTTTCTACTGCTATATAGCCGTAGTTGGTTCGTTAAGGGGTTTATGCGACAGAAGTGAGATTGCAAGAATAGTTTTGTTTCAGAAGATCAAACGTTTCAAATTGTAGTCTTCACACTTTTTTCCCTTGGAAACCAATAACTTTCAAAATCTGCCTCTGTCACATCACAGAAGAGGTCACTGATGACTTACCAATAAAACCCCTTACTTTACTGCGCTTCTCAAACATAAACCTTGGACACAAACATTGCTGCTACGCAGTTCTATCATTACGAGCCTAAAACATCACCGTAAAGCGCGATCCGCCAACAAATCTCTGTTGAATTTCAGCAGAACCGACTTTCAAAATTCAGGTATATGAAACTTGAACAAGAAACACCAGCCCCCAAACTTTGGATCGTGAATTTATTCATAGGCAAGGGCCCTGTGCTACCTTAAAGGAAACCAGTGGCGAAGATTTGGGGAGCCAGGGAGCCGTAAAACGTCATCACTCCCATAGATCATTGTGTATTCGAAGATGGCGGCCACCGCTGAACTCGCGAGGCCTAAAAGAGCGAAATTTGAAGTCAATTTTCTGGAGAATGGTTGCGATCTATAAGTTTTTTACATATTTATCTGGATTATGTGAGAGGTTTGCAGCAATTTGAGGTATTGTTGTTAAAACACCATTGGTTCCCTTTAAGTAAACAATATCATTGATAACAAGAGAGACAAAGAGAGCAAAAGTTCTTGCATTTGCAACATCATTTTTAAAGTGCCTCCAGCTCTTTTCGGATGAATCAGCTTTCACTCAGTGGACTGACAATGCGTGAATCCAGCTTACGTCTAGTGCGTCAAATTTTCCTTTTGACCATATTCCAGCATTGGCCTTCCCCAGCGTGACTCCCATGAAACTACCCCAAATATATAGTGCTTCTGGATCGCTAGTCCTACTGGCTAAATCACTGATGACACAGCAATGTTGCATTAGAGGCTGCGTTTGGATCTGTTCTCGTAAAACAGTACTCTGTTAGATCAGTTATTGTCAGGCAGTGTTGCCTAAACAAAGGTTCGACTACCAACCCAACCAGACCAGCGATCAATATTCCCATGCCGGTAGCAACCGCGACAAAGCCCAAGACAAACTCCCTCAAGGGAAATTCGTATGAGTCAGTAAATACTTGAAGAACATTGGCGTACATGATCCCGATAATAAGCCCAGCAACGAACGATGTGAGAAGCAATATTGATATGTGTGGAAGGAAACGATACCAGGATGCAAACAGGCAGAAAATCAGAATACCAACCTCTACGATGGTCAGTAACCATAACTTGTTGACCATCAGGTTTGGCACGAGTTCCTCTTTGATAAGGGACACAGCGGCTAGGTATGATCTACCGAGAAATTCTCCCATCAGGAATAACGTGATGTAGTACTGGTAGTGATCCCGAGGGGGAAAGGGTGAGCTGGGGAATGCGTATGTCGTGACAACAGCTTGCATAACTAAGAACTCCGAAAACCACGAAATCACCACGCAGAGAATCGATGGAAGAATCTCCTTTATGGCTTGCAGTTTTGTCTCATTTGTCAGCAGGGGAGGGGAGGTAACGTCAGTTTCGCTGTCTTTGGTGAGTTTTTCGTACTTCACGGTTGTGAATTTTCCGTCGTCTGCGTTTTTTGATGTGGAGCCGTTGTGTTTTCTCTCCATTAGAAAATAAAATACCAAGTAGAACACAACAAGACCGGCTACTGTTAATGTTGTTGTTTCTGAGGTTACACAAAACCATGTTGTCAACGCTGCGAGAGAAAAATAAGAGTGGTTAGCATGCAGTTGTATCGTCGCGGTGGTTAGCGAACACTGCGTTCAAATTCACTTGTCTGACTCCCGGACGCCCGGCGTAGTCAATCGAACGAAACCGAACCAAAAATCAATCGAACCCAATCGCTCGATTGTTGTTCGCTTGGTTCGGTAATCGAACATAATCGAACTGGAACTTGTCAATGAGTTCAATCGAACCAAGCAAACTAAATCGGCTCGATTAGTCAGATAAGTTCGATTCTGTTCGACAGAAAAACAAAACGGCATTCAATTTCAATTGAATCGGAAAGATCTCTCACGTATATGTATGTAAAGCAGGTGTGGAAACATAAACACATTCCAATTAAGTAAAATCTTAATTGTTAAAGTAATTAAAAAAATTAACAATCAATACTGGAAAACATGAATTTGAACACAGTAAACCATGTCAGGACTGCCATGGAAGAGTGAGGACGTGTCTCTAAAGCAAAGATATCAGAGACGTCACCTATTGTTATTAATATGCCAACCAGAGAGCTACTGGCTGGTGAAACAAAGAATTCTTTTGTTTAACGTTTGAACATTTAAATAACAAAAACAATGTTTGGAAACAAATATCTTCCCTAAACCGCTCCCGCAAATTTCAAATTTGAATGCCTTTTTTTCCTTCTTGTATCGCGGAAATTATTAGTAGTTTCAAGCGTAAGACAAGAGGCAGTAGTAGAAGCATTTCTGAAGGTGAATCCAATACACGAAAGGATAAAAAATTTTGTGACTTTGATAGCCGCGACGACGAAATAGCCGAGTTAACCGACGAGGTAATCGTGTCAACTATGGCGAAAGATGTCGCTGCTAAGTTACAGCTAGTTCTACAAAAACTTGACACCATGGATAAGAAGGTCGAAGGAGTGTTGCAGAAAGTAACTGGATTAGAAGCCGTGAGGAAGATAGTTCAAGACGACAAAAACTGCTTTAAAAATTAAGACCGTGACGATAGAGAAATCTGTTAATGAGATGGATAATGGTTTGCAGTTTATTAATGCTGAGGTTAGTGAGTTAAAGAACAAAATAGAGAACAACGAAAAGGAAATTAAAACCCTGAGTGAACGTGTCCTCTACCAAGAAGTTTATAATCGACAGGAGAATTTGCGTTTCTGCGGCACAAAGTGAATAAAATGCCCATGAAATTATCTACCAGTTTATGGAGAGGGAGTTAGAAACTGATGGAGCTCGCGATATTGAATTTCAAAGAGTCCATCGCGTCGGAGCTAAAATGTCAGGACGGTCCCGCCCAATAATTGCTCGATTTCTTAGATATCCTGATCGCGAACGCGTTTTTAGGAAGGCACTCGAATTAAAGGAAGACATCGAGATTAAGGTATATGCCGATTTTCCGAAAGAGATCCAGGAGAGTAGGAAAAATCAGTGGCCACGACTCAAACAGGCAAGGGAAGAAAGAAAGTGGACCTATTTCTGCAAAAGAGTACCAGACAAGCTTTACATTAGGGCCATTTATACGGGAGGAAATAAGACGCGTCTTATCTAAGACGCGACTTAAATAGGACGCGAACTGTACCGTTTATACCTTCGCGTCCTACATAAGACGCGAAGATCTCGTATAAATGGTTCGCGTCTTATTTTTGATATAGCCTCGCTTACCCGCCAAGATGGAACGCTGTAGCAAGAAACAAAAGCGTGCTGTCCTGTTATTTCTCAGAGATTTTTTTACTTATGTAGACCACGCCGTAGCATACAAAGAAATCAACAGAAATCCGAGAAGAGTCGGAAGAAAGCGATATACGGATTGGTGCGACTGATGGCAGGATAAAGAAGGAAGGTGCTGAATTCACTTTTGGCTCTCCCGGCCATCTTTTGCAAAGCTTTGCATCCAATTACGCTATTTAATCATAAGACAAGCTCATGTTTCTGTTGTTTTTATGCAAGCGCACTTGCAGTTCACGTCTTATTTAGGACGCGAAACCATTTATACGAGAAAGTTCACGTCTTAATTAAGACGCGGACAAAATAAGAACAGCTGAAAACCCTGTTCTAAGATAAGACGCGTCTTATGTAAGACGCGAACGCTTATTTTGTACCAGTTCGCGTGTTATTTAAGTCGCGTCTTATTTTCTCCCGTATAAATGGTCCTATTGAAGGACGTTTAATTTCTGCTTGAAATGCTTTATTCTGTTTTTAGGCGACTGTACCACTATCAGCGAACATTTTTTTTTTAATTTGCTTAATTACGAGAAAAAAGTATTTTTTGTTGTACGCGTCTTTATAATTTTGCGGGAGTTAGGTTTTTTCTTTTCTTCTTCTTTTTTTTTTTTTGCGTAAGTAACGGCTGCATGACAGATATCATTATCAGCAGCCTTTATACTCTACTATTGTACTCAGTGTTGTATTTGTTAAAGTGCGTCTAAACCCAAAACATTTTTTTGATAAAATAAATCTTTGCACCTGTTTGAAACGCATTGCGCCTTTTTTACCAAATCTCGACTAGTTATTTTGATTTTTTTAGGTGTTAAAAGGTGCAAAATCTGGCCATCGTCTGCCCCACGAGCAAGTCAGAAAGGGCTTGGGTCTATTCTCGAGTGACGTCACAAACTGATTTACATCGCATTAAGTCTTTGTAAACAAAGCAGTTTGTGACGTCAAATCGAGAATAGACCCAAGCCCCTTCTGACTTGGTTGTGGGGCCAGATTTTGCAACTTTAACACCCTAGAAAAGTCAAAATAACTAGTCAAGATTTGGTAAAAAAGGCGCAATGCGTGTCAAACAGGTCCAAAGATTAATTTTAGCGAAAACAAATTTTTGCGTTTAGGTGCACTTTCAGTGTTTGTATCAATGGTACCCTCGTATTCTCAAAGGTGTTTTGTAATTTGTCTTATTTAATTTATGCGCAGTTTCGGTGCATGATACTCTTATGCGAAATCACAACTGCCCCGTTTTCGAGAACGAATATGTAGATTATAAGCTGCTCTCCTTGAATGTTCTGGGGATTCGGTCGTCCGCAAATAGAAAGGCCCTTCTCACATAATTAAATGAGCGAAAGTATGACATCATTTTTCTTCAGGAAACTTATAGTACTGCAGATATTGAAGATCTGGAAGACACAGTGGCAAGATAAGCTATATTTTTCTCGTGGTTCTAATCATAGCCGCGGAGAAATGATTCTTGTGAGAAACGACCTTGACTTCAACCTAAAATCTGCCAACATAGACGCTGAAGGTCGCTATATTTTAATGGAAGCCGAGGTACAAGGCTCGTTTCTTTTTTCAAACATCTATGCTCCTAATAAAGTCCAAGAACAATGTCAGTTCTTTGAAAAATTGAACAAAAATATCGAAGAGTTGATTATCAACAAAGAACATAGAATAATTGTTGGGGAAGACTTTAATGTTACACTTCACTCTGACCTTGATTGTTCTGGTGGCAATCCCGTCAAAAAGGATTCAGTTAAAAGTATACAAGATCTCTGCTTAGATTTTGACCTAGTAGATATTTGGCAAATTCGAAATCCCGACGCTAGACGTTGCACATGGAGACAAAAGTTTTATTCAGAGAAGACTTGATTACTGGTTAAATAGCGATGTCAAGACGACATTGAAAAGTCTGATATTGCCCCTGCGATTAAGACCGATCACTCGGCAATATTTTTACACGTCATCAGTATAAGTATACAAAAGCATGGTCCGTCGTTTTGGCAATTTAATAATAGCCTCGTAGATGATGACAACTTCATAGCACTGATGAATGAAAGTGTACCTATCTGGTTGGATGGATTTAAGGCAATTACTGATTTGAAACTTCTCTGGGATTTAATCAAATTCAGGATCAGGCAGCTCTCGATGAAATACAGCAAAAAGAAAAGCGCGAAAAAAAGAAAAGGATATCTGATATTGAGCATTCCTTAAAAATTTGTGAGGAAATTTGCTCCGAATCTCCGTCTGAGGTTAATCTTGAGCGGCTTGCAACCTTGAAAATGGAATACGATTCTCTTTATGAAGATTTAGCTAAAGGAGCACTATTAAATCCGATCAAGAGCGACTTGGTATGAAAAGGAGAAAAAAGCAAGTACCAGTTCTGAATCCTGAATGTCATAAAAAGGTCTGTCCGCAAAGTCTTAAACGGTGAAGGAATTTTGATTACTGATCCTAAAAGAATAAGCAACAGATTGAGGGTTTCTATTCTAGCCTCTGTAAACGTTATCCTCTTAATCCATCTGAGGATCTTTTAAAACACCCTGAAATTCAAAAGTTGTCTGTTGATGATGCCTCTGGTTGTGAAGGAAAGTTAACAGTTGCCGAATGCTACAGTAGTCTTCAACTGTTTGATTGTAACAAGTCACCAGGTATTGATGGACTAAGTTCAATTATATAAGGCTTTTTGGCACATTTCAGGCAATTTACTTGTTAAATAGCCTATATTATACCTATGAGAATGGTGAATTGTCGAACTCTCAAAGGCAAGCTATTATTACCTTAATAGAAAAAAGGCACTTGTCAAATTGGAGACCAATTTCCCTTATTAATGTGGATGTCAAAATAGGTTCGAAAGCCATCGCCGAAAGATTAGAGAAAGTCCTTCCAAATATCATACATCACAATCAGTGTGCTTACGTTAAAGGAAGGACTATTCTCGACGCAGTCAGAACAATTGAAGATGTTATGGATTTCACAGAAAGGTACAGTATTAAAGGCAGCATAATTTGCATAGACTTTAAGAAGACTTTTGACACTGTAAGTAGAGACTTCTTGTTTCGTACCCTTTCCGTTTTTGGCCTTGTTTCGGGCCATCTTTTACTCAGTGGATTCATACCTTTTATAAAAACATCTCAAGTTGTGTTATGAATTATGGTTGGGCCACCTCGCTTTTTGCAGTGGAACGTGGAGTAAGACAGGGGGACCCCCTCTCTGCCTATCTGTTCATCATAGCTCTAGAAATCCTATGTATTAGTATATGTGAAAGCAAAGATATCCGAGGTATTCTAGTAGACAATACAGAGATCAAATTAAGTCTCTTTGCAGATGATTTGACTGGATTTTTGAGGAATAGTCTCTCGGTAACAAAGTTCTTTGAATGTGTAGAAGATTTTGGGAGATGCTCTGGTCTTAATAATAATAATAATAACTTTATTGGTACATCCAATTAAAATGGGTTTTCACATACCAATTACAATAAAATGTAATGTAAAGAGTTAAAATCTAAGATAAACATTTAAAAGTGATAAGAACTTACATTACCATATTATTAAAAAACGTAAGATACATAATTCATTATTACACCGTTTGAAAGTCAATGGCTTAAAAATTCGTCAAGGGCACGTCCTTTAATGGCGTTCTTAAAAACTTTAAATGATTCCATGTTTGCTAAACTTTCTGGAAGGTCATTCCAGAGCTGAGCAGCCCCAAATGAGAAAGATCGCTGACCTGTTGCTGATCTAAAAAATGGTAAATTAAGCTTATCTTTATTCCTAGTGTTTCTTGTATGCACCTGGCTTCTTGTCGTGAACTTATTACACAAGGATGGTGGGGCTAATCCCTTTATACATTTAAAAGCCATTAAAGTGTCTCTAACTTCCAGTTGCTTAGCAACCGGCAACCAGTGGAGTTCCTTTAACATCGGCGTAATGTGATCATACTTCCTTGCGCCAGTCACGATCCGTGCAGCAAAATTCTGAACTTTTTGAAGCCTAACAATGTTCTTTTTTGTTGTACTAGCCCACATGGACGAACAGTAGAAAAGCTTGCTGAAAACTAGTGAATTTATGATGGTTATAAGCGTAGACCTATCAAACAAATGTTTCACACGATTGATTTGGCACAGGCTACCTATACACTTAGATACAACTTCCGTCACATGTTCGTCAAAACTAAGGTGAGAGTCTACGATGACCCCCAAATCTTTTGCAGAACAAGACGGTAATATCTCTTTGCTGAGTAGCGTAACTCCAAAACCCTTCGGCACGCGAGCTAACATCTGGGGGTTCCAAGAAGCAATAGCTTAGTCTTGTCTGGATTTATCAGCAAGCTGTGTGTGCAACACCAGGCGGCAATCCGCTGCAAATCCTCGGACAGATGTTCCACAGCCATGGCTGTCTCCTGAACAGGAAACGAGAGATAGAGCTGGGAATCATCCACGTAACTCTTTAGCGAGCACAGGTTCTGGACAGCTGGGAGATCGTTGATGTAGATATTGAAAAGGGCCGGCCCCAAGATCGACCCTTGAGGTACACCGTAAGCTACTTGGCACGGACCTGACACCTCACAGCCAATTCTCACCCGCTGGTTCCTGTCCGTTAAATAGCTTCTAAACCATTCCATGGCCTGCATAGACACACCCAGTTCTCGAAGTTTACGTAATAAGATCCCATGCTCGATGCTGTCAAAAGCCTTCGACAAGTCCAACAGAACCAACGCTGTGACTTGTTTCCGATCCATTGCTTCGAGAATCATATCAGACATGAAAATATGAAGTGTTTCTGTCGAGTGCTTCTTCTTGTTTCCATTTTGATGTTCAGTTAAACAGTTCTGACGTGTTGTATACTCTGTTAACTGATTGAGAGCTGCCCTTTCACAGATCTTAGACAGAGCGGGTAGCAGAGATACTGGCCGGTTGTTATTAGCAACTTCATGATCCCCTTCCTTTAATATTGGTATTACCACGGACTCTTTCCAAGCAGATGGAAAAACTGATGTTAAAAGTGATCTGTTTATAAGCTCTGTAAGAACTGGAAGTATAACCGGTAGGGCATCTTTGATCACACTCATGTGTACCTTATCCATTCCTGGTGCCCTGTTTGAAGGAAAAGACACGATGATCCTGTGTACTTCAAAGGTAGTGACTGCGCGGAATCGGAATTCCTCTAGTTGGAATATGGTCTTAGCTGAGGGGGCCTTATACGCTGGAAGAGCGTTAACTGAAGCAAGCCTCTTAGATTCAGCTGCAGCCCTCGCTCCCACAGAAGTAAAGAACTCGTTGAACTCGTTGGCCAGTTCCGTCACATCCCTTAAATAAACCGGTCTCGATTTCTCTTTCGTCGGGATACAGTTTCGTATCACCTTCCACATGGCACTGCTACTCTGATTGTCATTGATCTCCTTTTGAACATAGTTCCTCTCAGCATCACATAGTCTTCTCTTAACCCCATTACGACACCAACGGTAATGCTCCCAGTCTATAGCAGCGCCCGACTCACAAGCAACTTTGTGTACTTGTTCTCTCTCATCCATCAACTTCTTGATCTCTTGATCTAGAAATGGACATTGCCGATTTCTGACTTTCCTTTTCTTGACAGGCGCATGACGTTCCAGGACTTCCAAAAATTTTTCATTAAAATGTTCTACTTTCTCACCAGCATCATCGATCAAAGCATTTTCATACCATGGGACTTGGGCGAGATCATTCACAAAGCTCTCAGAGTCGTAGTTTTTATAACTTCTAGATATAACATAAGTAGGCAGTGGTTTCGGCGCCTTGAGATTCAGTACCACATATACCAGATAATGGTCGCTAATGTGTGTTTCAACCACTCCACTATCAGTAACAAGGGCTGAGTTGGAAGTCATGATGACATCAATCAGAGTCTCGGATGTTGCAGTTACTCTTGTAGGCTCTGTTATAAGTTGCTTCGTATTTAAGCTGCTACACAAGTCATTTAGCGCTTTCGATTCATAGGAGCTCGTAAGCAGATCACAGTTGAGGTCTCCAACTACCAAAACAAACTTTCCATGGGTAAGAGCTTGCAAATACTGATCCATAAAATCATCAACAAAACATGAGAGCGGACAGTCAGGAGTTCTATAGGTGACACACAACAAGAATGATTTCAATTTCTTGTGTTGAACTTGTACCCATAACTGATGAAAGCCAGAATCTGAAATTCGAGAAAGATCTTTAAGGACTTTGCTTTTAAGAGATCTCCGTACATAAACAAAGACACCACCGGCACGGTGTTTAGGGCGGTCAAGCCTAATCAATTTGTTTCCCTCAATCTCCACTTCAGCGTTCGTAACAGAGGAATTTAGCCAAGATTCGGAAACCGCCAAAATATCATACTCCTTTTCAGTCATTAAATTCCTCACTTGTAGTAGGTGGTTTCTATCCTTGATTGATTGTGCGTTGAGGTGAGCCACACTGACTTTTGACTTCTGAAAGGCTTGAGTACGTGGCGTGACCATTGCGTGACACTGCGTCACATCTGTTGCTGGACTGCGATTATTATTCATAATCGCAGTTGGTAATATGTTAATGAGATTACTTGGATTACTTCGCTGAAAGAATTGAGAATTTGATGTATTAAAACTCCGTCTTCCGTTGACAATATCAATCCTCCTTTTATACTTAAACAGGCTTTGGCTTTTGCCCCCTCGGTGGCCTCTTCTTGGTGCCAACAAGTGCAGAAACTTCAAACGTGCCCAAACGTCACTTGAAATCTGCCATACCGGCGAACCGCGACATGAGTTGTTCCAAAGTTTCCAACAATTCCGGATATTTAGTAGAAAATTTCTTGAATAGGACATCCTGTTAACTGCCCATAAACCTTATCCTCTGTATGGTGATAATGTTCGGTGAATAATCCCACGGAAATGGCTAAAAAACGGTAATGTATTGGAGCCCTAAAAACTAAGCAGCCACACTGGGCGCTAATTACATGTGAAGTACGAAAAATGTGAAGTACGAAAAGTCAGAAATAATGTTACTGGGAAACTTTCTTTCAGGTATTTGCCAAATGGATTGACACAAGATTAAAAAATATTAATATCAAGCAATCGGTTAAGATCCTAGGTATCCACTTTACCTATAACAATGCCACCAAAAGGAGACTGAACTATGATGAACTGATTAATCACATTAAACAAAAGTTACCACTCTGGAGGTGGAGAGATCTGACTATCATTGGAAGAATTCAACTTGTTAAGTCTTTTGTCATTCTAATATTTTTGTATCGAGCGAGCTTGATTTGTTTGGACAAGGAATTTGTGAAAGAGGCAAACAAAATAATTTTTAATTTGATTTGGAAAGGAAAAGATAAAGTGAAACGCTGTGCTCTGGTCAGGGATATTGAAGATGGGGGACTAAAGGCCTAACTTAGAATCTATAATCGAAACACAAAGGATACTTTGTTGTAAAAAAGTTGTAAGTGACCAGCTGAGTAGCTGGAAAACTATTTTGCAGCACTATTTAAAACCAATTGGGAGAAAGCTAATTTTGTGTTGCAACTTTGATATAAAGAAATTACTTATCAGACTTCCAATATTTTATGAAGAATGTCTAAAAAGCTTCCAAATATGCTCTGTGGCAAATCAAGAAGGTGTACAAAGCTATGATGAGGCAGATTTCTCAAAAATTATCTTATGGAACAACAAAATCATTTGCATTATTGGAAATTCCGTATACCTTAAATGCCAGGCAGAAATAGGAATTGTAAGAATCGAAGACCTAATCACCAAAAATAACCAACTTGTCATCAGTAAAATCCATGTTAAGTGAATTGAATACCTCGCCGTTAGATCTTTTTAAATTGGTGTCTCTGGTGGATGCCCTCCCAGAGGAATGGCGCGAATCTTTAAAAAAAAGTCTTCTTACACGGGTGATCAGTCTTTTAACATTCAAGATCAAATCATACTGCATTTAAATGGGCAAAACGTTTTAATTGCAACCGTTGCAACGAAGACAATCTATAAGGAAATTCGAGACAAAATTACTACCCCTCCAACTGCTCATTTGAAATTTAACATGCAATTCAACTATGTTGAATTAGACTCGAAGGAGAAATATAGATTACCACATCGTGTCACCGGCCTTACACACAAAGTTACGCGAATTTCAATATAAATTATTAAACAGGTGCCTTGCTACGAACTCCTTCCTATTTAAAATAGGTGCTATACCATCTCCGGTGTGTTTCTTTTGTGGGGTAGATAACGAACCCCTCGAACATATCTTTGTTTCCTGCCCTTATTCGGAAAAATCCTGTAAAGAGATTATAAAGTGGCTTGGTGATCATGAAGTGAAAATTGAACGGCTTACAAGAAAAGACATAGTATTCGGCATTTCACAATGTGAAGGTGAGTTATTTTCAGATAAATAAAAATCATTAAAATGAAAAAAAAAAAAACATTTAACCATGTAAACTGTCTTTCCTTGGAATAACACTGACCGGGGATATTCTTAAGGTCCCAGGAGAGTTAAACCGACGTCAGTGAAGCCAACACACTGAAGAAGGACGTAAAAAGTTTGAACCCAGGAGACATATCATAACACTGAAGAGTCATATCCTGACACTGAAGAAGGGTTATCTACCCGAAACGTCCGAGTGTGTTTTTAAGAAACATTTCTGACACTTTTGATACATTTATCACTATATCAATCGAACCACTTTAAAATTCAAGCGGTCACACATCTTCCATGAACTTACCTTTCAACGTTTGATTTGATACAACTTATTGGACCGCAACGCCTTGTTTTAAACCAGTTGAAGCTCGTTTTATGTTCGATGTTGAAGCGTTCGATTTTCGAAAGTTCCGGATTAAGTTCGATTGTTAAAGTGTTCGATTTCTGAACGTTCGATTGTGTTCGATTGGCAAAATTTTAGGTGAGTTTGATTATGCTCGATTACCGAACCCAATCGAAGTCTATCGAACGAGTGGAGTTAATTAAAATTCAGCCTTCCTGGTCTTAAAATCGGGTTACAAATCCACGACACACTTCAGGCAGGGCCCCTCCGCAGTTGCTGTGTTATCCCATACCACTAAAAGACGCGAGCCCCTTTAGTTTCCTTCGCGTTTTCTTTCAAAATCAGAGTAGAAAATGAACAAATATCTAGCGAAACTGTTCCATACTTTTTTCTCGGGTAATTCAAACAGTTTTCCCTTGGGCCAAAATTCCATTCTTCCGAGAAGAAAAATGTGCTCTCAGGTCACGAACATCTCTAACTGTTTCCTAGAAAATTGAGTGTAATCGTCGAATACTATCGGCCAATTTCCCGCACAAGATTATACAATTTCTTGGATTTCGATCGACATTAATCCAACGAAAAGAAAAATGATAACTTTTGTTCTCGAGGCAAGCCCTTGTTCATAATTAGTATCACGTAAGAAATTTGCATTTATTGACCAAGAAAATTCGCTTTCACTGCCGTTAAAGCCGGCTGTTACGTCGCGACCAGAATAAGGCGGGATCTAGGAAATCTTTAATCGTGACCCTGATGAGGCAAAGAATAAATGGTCCTTCGAGACGAAAGAAAGGGTGTTGAAAAAGAAAACTGGACCTCCAAAGTAAATTAATTTAAGGACTTCTATTTCTCAGTTCGGTATCTCATAATTAAGGACTCTGTCTGGATCAAGAAGGTTAAGATACATTTCGTCAGCATTTTGGTGGCCCAATTATCATCCAAATATGGCGCCTAAATAATACCCAACTGAAGTTCAACTGAACCTACCCTTTATAGTAATGAGTGGTGAGAAATAGATGCGTCGTTATATTGCTTAATTTTCTAACCAAAGCTTACCTGTATAATAAAGAGGAGCCGCGATGAACCCTACGCCAGTACCCGCCGAAAAAACACCAACAACAACTTGATGATAGAACGATGTCATGGCTATACTCGACATTTCGCCCATTCCGAAGGCCAGTGAAACCAAGCAGACGGCAGAAAGCTTAGCTTCCACTCGCTCCACATAAATAAGGCTGAACAAGCCCACTTCGTAGAGGATAAAAACCACTATTACTCGAGGCAGGTATGCGATCCTCTGAACGAAATAAGGACATACTAAAGTTATCAGCACGTATGGTCCGATGATACATGATATCACGGCTGAAGTGGGAATATCACTGCCCCTTAAAATGTCTTCTGCAGCGGCGATGAGTAAAGAATAGACTGCGTAAAGAATGAAACCAAAAGCGAAAAACGCCACAGTTGTGATGACTTTTTCGGTGTCGTTTTTATGCAGTCTTTTTTCATCATTCTCTTCATATGGTTCTTTCGAGGTTTCGAGTTCCATGGTTAAAGGATGAAGAAACAGGCCGCTCGTGAAATCAAAACATGCAAATGAGTTTTAGAGTGGTCGTTTAACATCAGGTTTGAATAAATTAGTTTTGTTTGCTTTGTTTTGGCGACGGGTGATTACTTGTTTGAGAATCAACGATCCATAACGTGATCAAGAGAGCACATTACACAGGGAACCCAGGTTTAGTGTTCTAATTTTTTGTTTTAGCTCGAAAACGAGTGGACAAAATGTTTAACCAAGAGTCTCCTGTAAGTGCTGGTAGACAGATTTTTTTCTTGTAAAATAGCATTTGTAAGCCCTAATCGAGTATTATGGACATCATTTTACCCAAGGCATTGCTTCATATTACATGCTGAAGTACTTAACATCCAAACACTTCAGCGTACCGTCACTAACTTTGGTTTCGTCCAGAAGTCTCTTTGGAATCTTTGCACTCCAACCTTTGTTAAAGTAAATGGAAACTTCACATATGAAGTTCACCGTTATGCCGGCCACCGTGAATCATTGTAGTATCCTTAAAGCAAATCTTCAAGAAGACTGCCTGAAACTTGGCCGATTTCACAGCGCCTGATTATTCACACGTACGGCAGAAAATTGTTGCTCAGTACGGTAAGGGAGTTTACAAACTTCCACATCGAATGGCATCGAAACCGCTTCTAACCGAAAGACCGGAGAGGAATAATCCATGATCCTAGGTAAATTTTGGAAATAATCCATCATGACCGATAATAATCCGTAATCTTTAAATTTAGTGGCTAATAATCCGTATCCCTTCTTCGAAAGCCCCTAATGATCCATAATCCTACAACGTTAATAGGGCCACACTGGATTCCTTTCGTACTGCCGGTTTAAACTCCAGGAAACTATAAACACCAAGAAAACAACTTCTCATCAGGGTCTCTGTCACAGACAGTATTTTAAATTAGCTACGCTTTCGGCTCAATCACAGTTTCATCAACAAGAAACGACACGTCAAACTTAACCTGTTAACAGTCGAGTTTGAATTTCTCCTGACCCAAGTAAGCTCCAGCGCTCTTAACAACCATCATGACCAATTCAAACACTTTCTCCGTGTCCATTCAAAACTTTTCCATCAAAACATTCTAAGCACTCAAGATTTTACCTTCAAAGTTTTATCCAAAATAGCGTCTGATCCAAACATAGTGGCTCTCTCTGGTGATAGACTCATCCGTTGTCATCACTCAGCGCGAAGACTGTGTCAGAAAACTGGAAGCTATGTAATCCAAGAGGTTATAGACAATGGGAAGAACATCGATACTTAAGACAACACCCTAAACACCCTTAGAACTTTCCAAAATTTACTGACCTGTAATTTGAAATGAATAGGCTGCTCTGTAAAACTGAGATCAACATGAAACCGACTTCTAACCAAAACGCTCTCCTGTCAGCTGAAGATGGCCAACTGACCCACAAATTCAGCAACCCTGCTGAAATCACAAAAGGGAAATCTCAAACTCCGCCCGATAGTCAGCTCTTGTGGCACTTTTTATTTCGTGTACGAAACTGATCTAAACCACCACAGAATTTGCAAATCGTCTTAACAACAAAGCCTTCAGAACGAAGTCCTGGTTTCATAGGATATATTCTCGCTTTTCACTAAAGTACCTCATGATAACTCTTTTGACTATATCAACGAAGACATTTACACGCAAAACGAACTATACCTAAACTCAGTTCCAAACTTCTCTTCAAGCGTCTTCTCTATATTGTCACAGTGTTCGGCTTCAACGGCCACCTCCTTAAACAAATTGATGGATGCGTATGGGAAACCCTTTATCTCCAGTCCTCGCAAATATCACTTCATGGTTAAACTAGAGTCCGACGTTTTCCGACCCTTTACCCCACCGTTTTACGACCGGTGGGTTGTGATTCTCTGAGAGGAAAAAGGGAATGCCTGATGATTTGATCTTTGATTGAGCGGCTAAACAGTTACCATCCAACATCATAAAACCATCACCACTTCCTCGACACTGCATTTTCTTATGATAACAAGTCAATACGGGGTCTACAAGAAACCAGGAATTAAAACTACCAACGCATTGTTAATGGCAGATCCCCGCCAAATGGAAAAGAAATTGCATTACTGGAGCCCTCCACAGAGCTAAGCGTATCTCTTCCAATTTTGACACCGGCACCAAAACTGACTAGACACAACAATCCTATAAATGTGACCGAGGATATCCCAAGTGGTTTACAGCTCACACAGTAAAACGTTTTTTCATGAAAATTGTTTTTTGTCTTTTGGTTGTAATTGCTGCATGTGTCTAAATGATGAACCAGAGGTACAAGAACAGCAAGATTTGACCGGCTCTTTTCACTGCCAATTTCACAGGGTGCAGAGGAGTTCTGTTCGATCGTACACGAAAAAGTCTCACCTTAAATTTGGTTTATCAACGGAGTTGATAATGTAAATTGACCACCGTACAGGGATTCGATTAGCTAACGTTTCGAGCGTTAGCCCTTCCTCGGGTCGAATCGAGGAATTGTGGGTTGTGTATGGTTTATACACAGAAAATGGAGTTGGTGGTAACATGGTAACGTGAAAAACAGGAATAAATTAATTGAATGAAAAGCGCTCGTTGATACCGTGGGGATTAAGAGTGCCGATTTGAAAGATCAATTTTTGCTCGAGATTTCTACGGCTTTCCGTGGTACCTTGATGTAGGGAAAGGCCGGAGATCGACATGTGTTGTTTCGAATGGCTAGGGATATTAAAATGCCGAGCGACTGGTTTGGATGCATCTTTGTCATCTTTTTCAACATCACAAAGATGTTCTCGGAATCGGTCACCTAGTCGTCTTCCTGTTTCGCCGATGTATAACTTTTTGCATAATGTGCAGGTTATGCAATAGATAACATTTGCTGATGTACACGAAAGACAAGTACAAGTACAAGAAAGGGCAGCGAAGTTTCCGAAATTTCCCAGGTATATTTTAGAGCCCGATGACGGTGCGTTGATCGAAAAAATACCTAAGTGCGTGAAGAAGATCAACACACCTTCAAGGAACCAAGCTCGGAAACGCTACTCCGCCTAGCTGAACTAGTTTTAAGACTTAACTGTTTTTTTTTTTTCGCTGACAACTATTACAAGCAAATTAATGGTGTAGCGATGGGCACAAAAATGGGACCTAGCTACGCCAATCTTTTTGTAGGTTACTTCGAACACCAATTCTTCAATCAGCAATCAGCACAACGGTCCTAAACCTGAACTCTACGGTCGCTACATTGACGACTGCATCGGCGCAATTTCGGCTAGCAAGAGAGATATCAATCAATTTATAACCGCCGTTAATTCCCTTCATCCGGCTCTAAAATATACCTGGGAAGTTTCGGAAACTTCGCTACCCTTTCTTGATATCAAAGTTTTTATCAGCGGCAACGGTTTATGTACCAGTGTGCACTACAAACCCACTGATTCTCACAGTTATTTGTTGTATTCATCTCCACATCCATCTCATGTCAAAAACGCCATTCCCTATTCTAAATTTCTTAGATTTCGACGTCTATGTAGTGATGACTCTGATTTTTCCAACAAATCAGAGGAAATGTGCCCGTTCTTCGAGAAACGTGGCTATCATGACTCTGTGGTTCAATCGGGCCATCACCGTGCCCAGCAGATTGATCAACAGTCAGCACTACAGACGTCACAAAAGGAAAAGAATGACAGAATTCCATTCACCCTCACATTTCACCCTCATAATAACCCAGTTAAAGCCATCATTATTAATAACTTTAAGATACTGCAAAATGATCCAGAAACTGCTAGAATCTTTTCGCAACCACCGCTGATTTCATTCAAACGCGACAAAAATGTAGGTAACTTTCTAGTTAGAAGCGCATTCAAAACAACTGAACAACCTGGCACTTTTAAATGCGCGCGCTCGCGATGCAAAACTTGTCCTTTCATTCAAAACATTGACAAAATATCGGGCCCTAAGCGATCTGTTAAGATCACTGATCGTTTCACGTGTACCTCCGCAAATGTTATCTATTGCATAACCTGCACATTATGCAAAAAGTTGTACATCGGCGAAACAGGAAGACGACTTGGTGACCAATTCCAAGAACATCTTCGTGATGTTGAGAAAGATGAAAAAGATGCATCCAAACCTGTCGCTCGGTATTTTAATCTCCCTAGCCATTCCAAACAACACATGTCGATCTCCGGCCTTTCCCTACATCAAGGTACCACGGAAAGCCGTAAAAATTGATCTTTCAAATCGGCACTCTTAATCCCCACGGTATCAACGAGCGCTTTTCATTCAATTGATTTATACCTGTTTTTCACGTTACCATGTTACCACCAATAGCGTAGCTCCATTTTCTGTATATAAACTATACACAACCCACAATTCTTCGATTCGCTCCGACGAAGGGCTAACGCTCGAAACGTTAGCTAATCGAATCCCTGAAAGGTGGTCAATTTACATTATCAACTCCGTTGATAAACCAAATTTTCGTGTTTCACTCCCCCACCGACGCAGCACCACAGTTTCTTTAGAAACGAATCCCCTTTATTCATTTATAGTCTCACCTTGTTAATTCCAAAATATGTTTACTTTGTACGATAAACTGATTGTCGATATGAAATCCTTCTGATTTCTGAACGTTTTTTGCTTCCATATCTTTCTATATCCCCCGATCTTGTCCCCCTCATACGGCTTTCCGCCATGTTATATACCGCGTCGAACTGACGCTGGCCGCGGGCGCATAAGATCTTTGCCCGAAGGCCAACGAATAAGCTTCGGAAATCGGTACTTTGGTCCGCGGTACATGCAAGTAAACATTGCGGAAACCGTACCAGAAAGACCAGAAAGAGACAAGATCGACAGATATAGAAGGATATGGAAGCAGAAAACGTTCACAAATCAGAAGGATTTCATTTCGACAATCTTTATCGTACAAAGTAAACATATTTTGGAATTAACAAGATGAGACTTTGTCGTGTACGATCGAACAGAACTCCTCTGCACCCTGTGGCCAATTGCGAGAGTTTATTCCTGCATTTGCATTGGTTCGCAGCTGCTTTTCAAAGGTTTAAACATTCCTCGGTATCTATTAATTTTCCTCACAGATTCCGACCTCCCCTGCTTGATTGCACACTACTGAGGCAGCGGTTCCATTTGAACGACACATCGTGAAAATTGACGTGGAGTATAAAAGTATTATTATTTCGTGGCACTGGAGCTCCATCTTGTCGCATCCACAGGGATCACATGCATAAAATAACAGATTCCAACCCATTCTCTCGGCGTCCAAATTGGTGGAGGAAATATTGTTCCTTTTTCCTGTCAAAAACTTATTTGTTTCATCAGAAGAATCATTTTCAATGTATTTTTCCTTGCGTGCGGGTGTAATGGAGAAAATTTGTCCAAGATTTTTGAAGCATCACTCTGCTGTGAATGGAGACACTGTCAGCCTTAGAAACGCAGCATTTCAATTAAGGCGATTGAAACGATTTTGCAGGGGTCAGAATCAGTCATAAGAATCACAATCACAACATTGCTGACCTTCCGGCAACCATGGCAGGAGCAAGGAGCATGCAGCGTATTTCAACAACTCTGATAAATCTGGGGGCCTGTGCTTGAAATCTAAAAATGGTGCAGAACGGTCGTCCAGGCTTGTTATCCACCGTTTCCCAAAATCTTTGTCAACATGGATCAACCAGCCAAATTATCAAGACTTCTCCGCAAAATTAATAGAGAGCAAGGCTCAGCGAGGAATACCGCCGGGTAGCTTTATGCTTATGTTGTTTTAAAATGCAAAATGAAATCTTCGCGATCGCGTCCTAACTGCTGCCTACCTCTACGACATTTGTTTGACAACTAGAGGCCATATTGGCCTTCATTCGGCCCGGCTTCCAAGAGGCAATAGAAGATAACGTAATTTCAATTTGCTACTACTTCAATTTCGCAAACCATTGAAAATATTTGCAGTTTAGTTTGGCCATGTTTAAACCTTTCCTCTCGCTGTTGAGCTTGCAAACATTCGTATAGACACTTCTCTTAAAGGGGCAGTGTCACGCTATTGTACCATCACTTTAAAAAGCGTAAAACTGCCAATGCATCAGTGGAAACCTTAAAATAATGGTCTAGTTTTGTTGCCAAAGACTGTAATACTGCATTGACACCATAAACATTTGTATTCCATGTAAGATGACGAGGATGGAAATGGATTGAAATTTGAAAAAACTTGCCAGTTTTTTCAAAATTTCAAGCTATGCATTGAAAAATAACCAAGAAAATTATTATGGTTAGCTCTTCTTGCTAAAATCTCATTGGAATTCATCTTGTTGATTCTGTAGAAGCATTTTTTGCACGATAACAGATAAAAGGCAGTAATTTTGGCAGAATTGAACCAAAAACAGCAAAAATCCCGGTGACAGTGCTCCTTTAACATATTAGTTGTCGACGTTTTCGTGTATGTGATATGTGATAATTCAACACGGCGGCATCCTTGTTGTTGTGTTATTTCGTTTTTGTTAGCGCTTGCGCAGAAACGCCAGAAGTAAGCTTTGTGGATGAAACATGAAAATTTGGTTTATCAACGGAGTTGATAATGTAAATTGACCACCCTACGGGGATTCGAAAAGCTGACGTTTCGAGCGTTAGTTAAAATGCCGAGCGACTGGTTTGGATGCATCTTTGTCGTCTCTCTGAACATCGCGTAAATACACGACGACGACGACGACGAAGAACGGACGACATTTTTGGACTCGAGCCATCCACAGGAACCCGAGTAATAACAATTATAGTCTAACCGGGTATTATTAAAAAATCAAGGGAAAGTACAGTAAAAAAAAAAACACTTGACTCGAGCTTTCCTCGGGCTCGAACTTGTTTCGGGCTACGTTTAAACTCGTTCTTATAATAGATGTTAACAAATATCTGATGAAGGTCCATTTATGGAAGTTCAGCTATGTCCCTTCGTTTTCTCTTGTATGCCGTGACTGCTAAGATAACATCAAATTCCTTCAACACTCAAATGCCACATAAAATTAATCATTGTTATTATCCCTATTACTGTTGTTGTTGTCGTTGTTGTGGCTCAGTGTTGTTGCTGTAGTCGTTATTGTTAGGATTAAAATTGGCCAGTGATAAACTGTGGGAAGCCGTACTTTCACATTTGGATGGAGCCGCAGTGGCTAATGGAATAATTGTTCAAGTAAATACTAAACTTGTGGGTAGATGCCCAAAATACAACGCTTTATTTAAGATAAGTGAAAACAACTCAGACCAAAATTCAATTTGATCCACAGAATATTTTGTTCTTCTGAACCAAGAAGACTATATACATCCTTCACGACCATCTTCCACTCTATAGAAATGCAAAGGTCCTACCCACATTCGGCACCTTAATTGTGAGAGTCAAGATTACTTTTGTGGCTCCAGCTTTTTCGGATGAATCGACTTTCAATCACTCTAATGATCAAGTTCACGCTCCATCTCAGGTCAACTTTTCCTGACGCTTACATTTTCACCAGTCCAGCATTTGCTTCCCTCGCGTAGAAATTGTCCTGAATATACAGCGTTTTTGAATCACAACTCTATTGGCTAAATCTCTTATGACACAACAATGTTGCATTAGAGGCTGCGTTTGGATCTGTTCTTGTAAAACAGTACTCTGTTAGATCAGTTGTTGTCAGGCAGTGCTGCCTAAACAGAGGTTCAACTACCAACCCAACCAGACCAGCGATCAATGCTCCCATGCCGGTAGCAACCGGGACAAAGCCCAAGACAAACTCCCTCAAGGGAAATTCGTATGAGTCAGTAAATACTTGAAGAACGTTGGCGTACATGATCCCGATAATAAGTCCAGCAACGAACGATGTGAGAAGCAATATTGATATGTGTGGAAGGAAACGATACCAGGATGCAAACAGGCAGAAAATCAGGATACTAACCTCTACGATGGTTAGTAACCAAAACTTGTTGACCATCAGTTTTGGCACGAGTTCCTCTTTGATAAGGGACACAGCGGCTAGGTATGATCTACCGAGAAATTCTCCCATCAGGAATAACGTGATGTAGTACTGGTAGTGATCTCGAGGGGGGAAGGGTGAGCTGGGGAATGCGTATGTCGTGACAACAGCTTGCATAACTAAGAACTCCGAAAACCACGAAATCACCACGCAGAGAATCGATGGAAGAATCTCCTTTATGGCTTGCAGTTTTGTCTCATTTGTCAGCAGGGGAGGGGAGGCAGCGTCAGTTTCGCTGTCTTTGGTGAGTTTCTCGTACTTCACGGTTGTGAATTTTCCGTCGTCTGCGTTTTTTGATGAGGAGTCATTGTGTTTTCTCTCCATTAGAAAATAAAATACCAAGTAGAACACAACAAGACCGGCTACTGTTAATGTTGTTGTTTCTGGCGTCACACAAAACCATGTTGTAATCACTAAGAGAGAGAAAGAATGAGGGGTTAACATGCAATTAAATAGTCCCTATCGTTGGGGAATGCCTCATTAAAATTCACTCCTGTGGTTTGCTAACCACCTTGTTTCCCAGAAGCACCTTCTTTCCTCCTTATTTTTATACAACTTAAGCGTGCTACAGGCTTTCTAGTGCTCGCCCAATTCAAGAAAACAGCCTTCTGCTAGGTCTAAACATCCGGTTAAGAGTCATAATCAAGTCAGCTTTTATGGGTAGGGTTCAGCTTAGGTCTACTGTGAAGACTCCAATTATGGTTAGGAGAATATTGGGGTTGGAATTAGGATTAGAGTTATTGGTGATTGCCAAGCACGAAAAGAAGATCCGAGGCCGTTTTACATTATTAGGTATTCAATGTTTCTGGCTAGTGGTGTGCCGTAAAATATCCCACCATTAACTTGATTCTTTCCTTAGTTCCGCTACATGGATTTAGGGAGGCGAGTTCTCGCCCATTTCTCAATACGAAACTCGTCGAATTACGGGAATCTCTAAATTCCACTTAAATGTAACCGAGATTTTGATGGGTAGCAGAATTTACTGAATATATTATGATTGTTGTTTTACCGGAAGATCGCACTGGCTGCTAAAGGTAGAACTGCGGAAAAGCAATGTTTGTGTCTGATTGAAAGGCGTAGAGCGTAGAAAACTACATGGGTTTAGGCCCGGTTCATTTTCCCGCCTCTAAAATTATGCGCGCAAACATTTATTCAACAACATGCACATTTAAAGCTGTGAATCTAATTATGATAATTCAATACCTTCCAGAGCACGTACTGAATTACACTTCAAGAAAAGGGGTGTCAGTTTGAATTTCATTATGAAAGTATCGGTTATGGAGCAACCTGAACTCTCACAATTTCTTTTCGTCCATTTCTTGCATTTTCGGAATCAGTCTTCGCGGTTTGTGCATACTCTTTAAATACAGACATACATAATGAGCCGTTGCGTAGTTATTTTGGACTTTCGTTATATTGCTTACCTGTATAATAAAGAGGAGCCGCGATGAACCCTACGCCAGTACCCGCCGAAAAAACACCAACAACAACTTGATGATAGAACGATGTCATGGCTATACTCGACATTTCGCCCATTCCGAAGGCCAATGAAACCAAGCAGACGGCAACAAGCTTAACTTCCACTCGCTCCACATAAATAAGGCTGAACAAGCCCACTTCGTAGAGGATAAAAACCACTATTACTCGAGGCAGGTATGCGATCCTCTGAACGAAATAGGGACATACTAAAGTTATCAGCACGTATGGTCCGCTGATGCATGAAGTAACGGCTGAAGTGGGAATGTAACTCCCTTTTAACAGGGGCACCCAACGACAAATTTCGGTAGATATCTGTTCGGTGGAGAGTAATTCGCCTTGGGGTTTCGGCGTCGTTTAAAGAGTGCACTCGGAGTTTCGTTACTAAAACGTGGCCTAAAAGATTCGCAGTTAGGAAATCATTGTCCCTAAGGTTTTCGGAAAGGTCGAAATTGCTGTTTTTGTTAGTCTAAAACGTCAGCTAGCATTTTCGGAAAGAAAATAGTTCCCTAGAAAGTTCGTGGAAATTTCATTTCGGCTTGCATTTTCTCAAAGGAAGATTTTGTTCCCTAACATTTTCGGGCAATTAAAATTTCAGCTAGGGAATCCGAACAGATGAACTTCTTCTAGCTAATGAAAACTTCACTTAAAACAGACTTCAAACACCATAAGGGAATTAAAAATGCCTTTCTATAGCTTTTGGTTGATTTGGCTCGTTGGGTGCCCCTGTTTTAAGATATCTTCCGCAGCGGCGATGAGTAAAGAAGCGACTGCGTAAAGAATGAAACCGAAAGCGAAAAACGCCACAGTTGTGATGACTTTTTCGGTGTCGTTTTTATGCAGTCTTTTTTCATCATTCTCCTCGTATGGTTCTTTCGAGGTTTCGAGTTCCATGGCTAAAGGACTGAATAAAGACGGCGAAGTTTGAGGAATTAGCAGATGCAAATGAGTTCAGTTAGGGTGGTGATTAACATGCCGTTTGTCGATTGCCGCCGGGTAATCACTTGCTTAAGAATCAAAGCAGAAGAGCGATAAAGGTCTACTGACATTGATCCTTTAATTTGAGGCCGTGTGATTGGCAAAATGGCGGTTGCCTTGCCGACAAGTGGGAGATTTGAAATAAATGCTTCATAAATTGAACGCTAACCTACAGAAAGTAAACCAAGTGTTTGAATATCGATATTTCATCTTTTGTTTCCAGAGTTTTTTGTCCAAGTAATCAGCTTTGTTATTGAATTTTTTCCGTGCCATCGAACGGTGTCTCCGGTCATCTCAATGCAGTACATAAATTACTCGTTGCTGTCTTTCTGTTTGATAGCCTGCGTGCAGACGTCTCCTAGTTCCTTTGTTGCACGCGGAAACAAAGGAAATAGGAGACGTCGAAGACTATCTTTGTTGCACGCGGAAACAAAGGAAATAGGAGACGTCGAAGACTATCTGTTTGAGCGATTCTAACACAGGCTCGATATTTAAGCAACAGAAAAGGTCATGTACACGTTTCCACTATGATGACACGTGGGGCGAAGGAAGATGGACGTGTATTTTCGAGCTCCGTTGGTCATTCTGTTTATCGGCCTGTTTTCCCGTTTTTATTTGATTCCAAGATCTAATGCAGATGCTTCCAACTCAAATGGCCTGAGCGGATTTCATATCAAGAGTGAATCTACTTGTTTGTTGGGTTCTGAAGCTTTCGCTTCATCCTATCGCCGCCAACGATGTTCTGCTATGTTTGCCAAATCCAAGTCATGTATTCTGCTGAACCTGATCCTGCTTTGTGGAGACGTCAATATTAATCCTGGCCCTAACTGGAAATGTCCTTGCGGTCTGTGTAAAAAGCCAGTTAAGTCAAACCAACGCGGAATCCAATGTGATTCATACGATACTTGGATTCACACTCGCTGCTTAGGGATGAATAATGCACATGTCATCGGCTTCCCCGAGGGGTCGACCCCCGGGCCTACCAGGGAGATATGTGGGGGAATACAAAGAGATGGATGGGATTCTTTGCCCGAGGGTAGGGGAAAATCTTGACATTGTTTTACAATCAAAGATTAGGGGGTGGGGGAATTCACAAGTTTGAAAAGGGTGTCATGGGGATTTTCAGCTGAGAGACACCTCACCCAGGGGACTTTGTTTTGCGAGATTCCCCGAGCCCCCGGGGAAATTCCTCACTTTGCTCGACTGATTTTACAATCCCCCTGGTTAGCCCGGGGGTCGACCCCACGGGGAAGCCGATGACATGTGCATAATGATGAATACCAGCTACTTGCAAACTCCTCATGCTCGTGGATTTGTCCTGATTGCGACCTTCCCAATTTTTCACCGACACTTCTGGACTTGTCCTCAAATACTCTGAACTTATCAAATTCTTTTGATATTCTATCTGACTCTGTGGTTGATAGCAGGAAAAATCCTTCAAGATCTAATTCAGCGACGAGTTCATCGAAGCGTAACACGAAAACAAAACTAAAAGGAATGATAATCAATTGTAATGGTCTTAAAAGCTCCAAACACTCCACTGAATTTCAAGCTCTACTTGAACTACATGATCCTGATATTGTCCTGGGAACCGAATCTAAACTTAATCCAGATACAGTCATCATATTCAATCTTCCCGTCTTCATATTCAGTTCTCCGAAAAGATAGAAATGCTTTTGGCGGAGGCGTCTTCCAAGCAATCAAATCAGACCTTGCAAGTATTGAGGAGTCGAATTTTAATGTGGATGATTGTAAAGTCCTTTGGCCCTCTCTCCGAATTGCTAATAGGAAGACATTGTACACTGCATCCTTCTATAGACCACCAAACTCTTCTACTGAGATCCTTGATCATTTAAGTGACTCTCTCAACAACGTCTTTACGAGTGTACCAAACCACCCTAATATCATCATGGGTGGTGACTTCAACTTAGGCGACATTGATTGGAGCCAAGAGATTCCTTCTACAACTAATCCTGCGACTGCATCTCAGCATAATACATTTATGCACATACTTGATGACTACTCGTTATCCCAACACGTCAAAGTGCCAACAAGACCTACATCTGGGAAAACACTCGACCTACTTCTATCTACTTATCCCAACAGTGTTTCTAACGTTTCTACGTTACTTGGCTTGAGCGATCATCTTGCAGTAACCTTCGAGATTAACTTGAAACCTCATCGCTCCACTAAACCTCCTCATAAAGTTTATATTTACAAAAAAGCTAATTTTGATGGTTTAAACTACTTCATATCGAAGTCATCAACAGAATTTTTTGCTTCGAATCCATGGGGTAACTCGGTGGAACAAAATTGGAATTCCTTTAAACATGCTGTAGCTACTGGAATCTCTCAATTCATACCTCAAAAGTCTTCTAAACCTAAGTTTAACTTACCATGGATCAATATCAAGATAAAACGCGAAATGCGCAAAAAAGATCGCCTCCACAAAAGAGCTGTTCGAACAAAAGATCAACATCACTGGAAAGCCTTCAAACGTCAACGTAACGCCGTGTCAAACCTCATCAAAGACTCTCATAATCGATACCTAAATGACGTCATTGGTGACAGCCTTACAGAAAATCCAAAAAAAGTTTGGTCTTATGTGAAACACAACAGATCGGAGAATATTGGTATTCCGCCTCTCAAGACTGATCAAGGCGTGTTTGTTACCGACAAAGATAAAGCTGAAACTTTGAATTCCTACTTTTTTTGTCTTTACAAATGAACAATTACCTTTACCTCAAATTTCTACATCTCCTTACCCTCCGATCGCTGATTTACAAATATCACCCGAGGGAGTTGCCAAGCAATTATCCCAGCTTAACCCTAATAAGGCATGCGGCCCTGATGAATTGCCTGCACGTGTATTGAAAGAGATGTCTCAATCTGCTTCTGGATGGCTTGCTTTTATCTTTCAGCAATCTTAAAATCTCAATGCGGTTCTCTCAGATTGGTCCAAGGCCCTTATTACTGCTGTTTTCAAGAAAGATAATAAATCTCTTCCTTCAAATTACCGGCCTATCTCTTTAACCTCCATATGCTGTAAAGTGATGGAACATGTGGTGCTCAGTCATATGGCTAAACACCTCTCTAAACACAACATCATAATCGACGAGCAACATGGCTTTCGGCAGCGTTTCTCTTGCGAGACCCAATTGATAACATCTATACATGACTGGGCTAAATCTATTAATGTACGCAGTCATACTGACGCTATTTTGCTTGACTTCTCTAAAGCCCTTGACTCGGTACCCCATCAAAGATTATTACTGAAATTGGATTACTACGGAATCAGAGGAAATATGCTGTTATGGATCAAGGCACTCTTGTCGAATCGTTCTCAACTTGTTTCTATAAATGGCACTCAATTTTCTCCTAAGCCTGTTTTATCTGGAGTCCCACAAGGTTCAATTTTGGGGCCAGTGCTATTTCTACTGTATATAAATGACATCACGAAATGTATAAATGCTAATTTGCGTCTTTTTGCTGACGACTGTATTTTATATAGTGAAATTCGAAGCTCTGAGGACTGCTTATCTCTACAAAACGACCTGAACCAACTATCCTCATGGTCAAAGAGCTGGCAACTTAAATTCAACGTTAAAAAATGTTATCATTTAGGAATAACATGTAAAAAAATCTCCAATCCTGTTTCCATACACTTTAAATGGCTTGTCTATATCCAAAGTTAACTCAACAAAGTACCTCGGTGTTACGATATCAAGCAACTTAAGCTGGAATGAACATGTGGACATCATTTGCAAAAATGCTAACTCAACTCTGGGTCTTTTGCGCCAAGTACTGGGCGGTTGTAACCATAAAGTTAAAGACATGGCATATCGTACTCTTGTACTGCCTAAACTCGAATACGCGTCCTGTGTATGGAATCCATACAGGCACCAGAACATAAACAAAATTGAATCTGTCCAACGAAGAGCCGCCCGATATGTCTTCAACGACTACTCGCGTTATAGCCACGTTACACCAATGGTTGAAAGTCTTGGATGGGACTCGCTCCATCACCGAAGACTTCTTTCACAAGGCACCATGTTTTATAAAATCTATATTGGCCATGTTGGCATATCACTTCCACCTGATGTCATACCGAATGAAAGACCATCAAGAGCTCCAAAGTGTTGTCCTTTTAAACAAGTGAAAGTGAATAACGATATTTATAAATATTCTTTTTATCCGAGGACAATAGCTTTATGGAACAATATACCCCTAAGCTTCACAAATATTGATAATTTAGATACATTTAAATCAAATGTTCTCTCATTTATTAGGTCGGATTAGTTGATACTAATTTTATTCTAACATTATTTATACTATTTTGTTTTTTAAAACTTTATCTATTATGTTATTTTATCCTACGTTTTATGTAAATAAATCTAAATTTATTATTTATTATCCTGTAATTAGCTCTCCTAGTATAGTCATTACTGTTTTAGGAGTACCATGATTAAAGATTAAATAACCTAGAATTTTTAGCTTCCCGGAGGCTTTAGAAA
>JAEMWC010000068.1:680000-807500 GCA_016490735.1 Pachyseris speciosa
CCACACGATCCCCACAGTGGTGGTCAGTCGTGGTTTGGTCATGTAGTTGATATATTTGAATGGATAAACTATCGCGAAAAACCGCTCACAAGCGATCAGACTCAGTGTTATCAAAGACAATCCAACACAAAATATTTCCGTAAACAAGTACGTTAATAGCGCGCCACAGTAAAAGACGAGGTTAAGTTTTCCCGCGATGAAAACCACAAAAGCTGGCTGAACGACCAGACCGACAAAAACGTCTGTGAGTGCCAGAGCGAATATTAATATATTTGAAATAGTGTGAAGCGAAGGGAACTTAACGATGATTATTAAAACAAGGCTGTTCCCGAGCGTGGCTATTACTGACAAGAGACCATTTAAGATGCAAATGGCGAGTAGGCATCCATATAGTGTAGGAGATAACTTGAAACTCGCCAGCTCCTTCGAAAGGGTCGAGTCCAAACAAAGCTGGGGTGATTCTGTCGTGTTCATCTTCAGTGAGGAAGCAAATTGAACTCTCTTGCTACCTGGCAGCGATTTTAAAGTGTGAGACCAATCTGTAGATTCCAAATAAATTTTTAATTTAAAGACAGCAAACGCTAAATTAATGCATGCGTCAAACAGACCTTCACAGTGCCTTTTCTGACGTATTGGGTAAGAAAGCATATGTCTGGCAGCTCTTAAATTGAGAAATTCTCCCTCACCGGAGTATTATATTTTAAATATATGACGATAAGAGTTGTCAGAGCGTGTATTTCAATTTCACCCTTTGTTTACTGCTGAATTTACCGGAGCAATTTTGGTAAACAGAGCCTTTCCTCAAAACTAGCAAATCAGACTAAACAGCAAGTAGGCAATATAATTCTGGCAAATGGTGGTAGCACACTTTGGAAAGCCAAATAACTGGGAAGAAGTATTTTAGACAATCCTCCTATTTTGTAGACGAACTCTTTAAGTTTATCGTTTCGTTAACTTCGTAAGGTGGTGACTTAAAATTTCACCACGACTTAATTTTCAGTTCCAAATTAAAATTCACTGTAGAGACTTCGAGAAGGCCGGACGAGAAATTACACGTTCACAACTCCCTTAGTAGCGAAAAAACGCCCACTAGTATCTAATGAAATCAGTATGCATCAATTCACGAAAAGCAGGAATTATTTACGATATTTACCTTTGTCAAACGATGCTACTGACTTTAATCACCGGTTAACATTCTTCAAACTAAGAGTGACCCCTGTTGACCAAACCTATAATTGTCTTGTTCCTGCATGAATATTCCGCGCGCGTACTGTTTTGATGAGCAGACGACGGTACATTTCGACTAATTTGCGAGGCCGTGAAACCTTCTTCAATATGATATCTGCCACGGCTATTTAATCATTTAAAATATTATTTACTCAGCCTTGCGGTATCGCTGATATCTATCAAACAACTGCAAAACATATCTTTAACATTTTGTTTTTTTCGCTGATTTATTGAATTGATCTAATCCAGCGGATAGACCTGCAAGCGCAGCTGTACAGGGGCGTATCGGCTCGGCCGAGTATGACAGCACTCATCGGTTGTCGTCAAAGACAAGCGACAGGAAAATAGTAATCAGAAGGTTTTGAAAACTTAAAACTTGAATACGATGGCGCACTTTATAAGATAATTGATTACAAGAGGTGAAACAAATTGTGTCAGTAACGCCAAAGTGCTGATTAACTGATAACAACTAACCGGAAGCTTGCATTGAAAGCACAGAAAATGTAATCGGAGGCTTAATTCTTAACTAAACCAATCAGCGGGAATATATAGTTTTTGAATGCAATCGAAAACAGGCACCTACCTGTACACCTCGAAGTGAATATATCTTTTGAGTACATGCTAGAAACATTTTGTGCGTATTCAGTGAACATTGGCTTTAGACGTTATTTTCCAAAGACTGACGTCTGTTGTCGTTTCATTCTTTTAGATTATTTCAAAGAGTAATAAGTGTTTAAATATTCATTTGTCATTGAAGGCTTCAAGCACGAAACCATTAGCTGGCATGGCTGTTGCTATGTCCGATCACAATGAAAAAATACACTAAGCAAAGCGAAAGTATAGAACAACGAATCACCTGCCAGGCTGTTTGGTGAAGATTTATGCACCGCATCATAAATTGATGTTATCCACGTAGTATCCATCACCGGGGAACACCAAGAACGGAAAGGAAGTCTCGCAAGTACAAGATTGGGTCATTCATACTATAAGGTCCCTTCTACACTTACGTCTGAGCACATCTTTGAAAAAGGAACCTTTCACTCGGCTAGGTCGTTAAACAAAAGCTTGAAAAGTATTTTAAGAAATTTTTGCATTAATCAATTTATTCAAATTAAATTTAAATTAAAGAAATTAAATTTAAATTTTTAAGTGGGGAACGACTTCCTTTGAAGGCAACTAACGAACGCAAGCACAGAGTCCATTAGGTTAGTCGCGAGAGAAAAGCCTGTCAACTAGCGAATCAGCGCGAATCATGCATGTGATGGTGAATTATTTCAACAGAATGCCGCTAGGCTGTCATTGGCTGTGTACGTTTCATCGACATCAAACAGTAAAAATAACGCATTAAAATTCCGCCATGGTCACGTTTCACGGACGAAGCAAAAAATTCACAGTTCACGGCTTCATTATGTCGTATTTTCACTGGTCAGGGAAAATTAAAGACACTTAATTCCTTATCACACAATAACCACTTTTTCCCCCTCAAAGTGAGAACGCTTTTTGCGTATTATTGCTGAAATTTCGACGTTATGTGGTTCATTTGCTTGCTTTTTACCGGCTGTGCGCATTTTGTTGGTTAGAGGGTGGCTAAACGATCAAACTTTTGTTCGCAAAACGAACGGGCCCAGAATCAGGTGTCAAAATAGACGTACGATACCCGCCCCGACAGTGTCGGGCCAACAAATCGGTCCAACAAAATCGTAGCATGTAAACCGGCCTTAAGTTTAATTTTTTTATCGCTCGTTCCGATAGCGGCCACTTTTCAGTGTGTAGGGTTGTTCTTTTGCACTCCGCTAATTGAGCGTAGTCACCAGAGGAAGTTAAAGATAAAATCTGCCCTGGAACATAACGTTGCTTTCGCGGTCTTCTCACCTCGGCTAGCCGATGGCGAGTTAACCCGGCACGAACCGTTTACATGGCAAAAAGCTAGCCCGCTTAGAAGGGTGCCCGGGGCAAGCAGACAGCCTGGGTGCCCCGGGAAGGCGGACTATACCCTTTCTAGCATGTAAACATTTCAATGCCTTTTCTAAAGAAACATATGAACATAATGAAAAGTTGGCTCTACCAGGGTAGCTCGCCTAATAGCCGGGGCACCCTCCCTCCACGTAAACAGACCCTAAGACAAACGTTGTCAGCATACTACTTCTAACCACACTCGCAATGGATTTGTTTTATTGTTTTAACGTTAACGTCACGAAAAAGATACAGATGTAAGCGAGGGTCTATTTTGATACTCAACAACGTTAAATCAATCAGGTATTTAAATACAGGAGATTCTTCCTCTCACTCTCTCCCGTGGAATATAAACTCGCCTTTTTTAGGGGAAGGGGGGGGGGGGAGGGGGGGGGAGGGTGTTTCGGTGTTGCATGTGCAGGGTTAAGGCGGTGACCAAGCAAGGAAAGAAAACTTTCAGTTGAAACCAGGATTTCCCCGTCTTCCCACTCGCATACGGCATGCATCCCGCCAAAACTTTGTATCATGATCCTCTGAGCCAGTAAACTTGTAACCTGAAGAGTCTATCAAGAAAGGGCCAAAGATTGTTGTCCCTCACACTCTAGTTTCTTTTCGAGAAAACGAAATCGCCTCTACACTCTCATTTGCCCATTCGTCGACATCAAAAGGCCTTATCACGTGATCCTCAATGAGACGAATCAGCTCCTTGTATTCAGTGCTGGCGATCGTTTCCTCGACCCAGTTTTCATCGTACTCCTCTTCTTCGATCGGCTCTGGAACCGATTCCTCTATAACAAGAGACTTGCGCTCTGCTGTACGGAGAGACTTGCGTCTTATTAAAGCGGTTTCTTCCGCCATATTTTCTAAGGAAGTCCCTTGTATGATCTTCGCTTCGCATTCCTCGATCTCAATCCCAGATGCCTCGCAGATCTCTTCTAAGGTGTTTTTATTACCGTCTGTTTGGTCGGATACCTGAACAGAAAAACAGTCATGTTATTATTTTACTGATTGCATGTTTAGCATATATTTTGCATGCGTTGTGTTTAGGAGACATCATGCAGCAAATTTTCAACATTCGATCGATGACACCTCGGTAACCGAAACTGAAGCATTATCTTCATGATTGAGAGCTTGCTAACATGCAAGAGCCGCCCAACACGACTTTCGCAGCTCAAAAGAGCACATATGGGTTAAGATTCCTAGATTTAATTCGGACTGAAAACGTTTCAGAGAAAAAGTTGATTCTGTTTCTCCATCAAATTTTAGATCCATAGAAATTCCTCAGGAATTCGAACCTCTCCACAAAGGCCACCTTCGGCAGAGAGGTAAGTGGCCGTTAAGATTCCTAGATTGAGGTGACCGTTATGAGGGGGAAGGGGTGTAATATGACACCGATTCTTTTGAGGGGGAGGGTAAAACATTTTTAGTTTTGAAAATACTTATCGCAGCACATGAACACGCAACGCAATCAAAATATATCAACAAAGTGGTAAGGTACAGCCTTGTGAGTACATCAGTTTGTTCATTAACTGTCCGCTTTTAAGACTGCGCACATTTTATTTTCTCCTTCGTCAAATGATGCTGTACAGCCCGAAGACGCGCGGTACAGATCAGGTAGCGTGATCTTCTATTACTGTGCGCCGAAACCAAAGAAATAAAATGTGGTTTTGTAGACACCGTTCTTCAGTCGTTGATTAAATGGTGGTTGTGAAGAAGTTATTTTGGCAGCTGGGACACGCTTTAGTGTTAAAACAAGAGTGAATCTATCAACTGTCCGCCAGGACAAAAAAATTAAAAAGTGGCTGTCTTGGGGAAGTGTATGTTGTAGAGAGGTCGCCGTTAGTAGATCTCGTCAGACTGGGCTGAGTTGCTCGAAGCATGGTTAGTGCTAACCATTGGTTAAGATATATTAAAAACCTATAGGTTGCCAAGGTATTTAACCCAGGTTAGCGCTAACCATGCTTTGAGCAACTAGGTCCTGTATTACAGTTGGTTGACTGTGTTAGTACAACTTGATCAATTCATTTTCGCCATTTTCAGTCAATTTTGGGAGCCTTGCAGGTTTGGAAAAGCAAAACATGAACGATGGCCGTCTCTGAAATAATAGAGAGCTTAAGCAAAGGCGTTTTTGAGCGACGTACTGCAACAGGAAGTGGACGTTTCTCATTCATGAGCAGTGGTTGTGTACAAATTTCCAAGTAAGCCGTTTCTATAAAAGTAAAGACACTTAGTAATACAAATTTGGCAGCTCCAGGGCGAGTAAAAAGAGAAAATGTCTCACTTCCTCAAAAACGCCGGTGCTTAAGTTCCCTAATGACGGAATTCAATACCACATTTCGTTATGTCATTTCGTCATCCAGATCTTCAAGGAATTATTTGCGGGTGTCCGTAATCACTGTACTATAGCGGTCTTCATCAGGTAGTTTTATAAGTAGAGCTTGTACATATGCCTAATTAAAGAAACGTCGGAAGAATATACAAATCATAAACGATACGACCATATGGTTTCCTCATGGGACTGCGGCCAGCTCGTTGGACAGAAATATTTGGAAAAATAACTACGGAAAAACAAATACTGTCTGCGCTTGTTTGAATATTTTTGTTTCCCTCTAGTCTTTAACTTTATCACACCTTTGGAAAAGGCGGTGAGGCGCTGGGATGCTGTTTCGATAGGTGGGGGTTTAAAGGTATTGTTATTAAAATGAGGAGAGTTTTTGAGCTATTTTTGTCTAAATAGCAAAGTTCCAAGAATAGATCATGCTGATGTTTTTCCTGGTAGGCCGTGGTTGTCTACCTGGGCAAACCGTGGTGGCTTGGAATCGATCGAAAGCGTGGCAGGGTATATGACGTATCACAAAGTACAGTATAAAGATATATCAACTTAGACACTAAAAAGAGATAACAAAACCTCGGTTGGTTAAAGAAATTTACTTTCTTTATGTGTAACCAAAGCACTTGCTGAGTCTGTTGACAAACTTTCAAATATATGAAACGCAAATGAGAATTCTCAGGTGTATGTATATGCCGTATAAAAATATTGTCAAGCAAAATCTTAATCCTTGTCCAATACCTCATGAGGCAAAAAAGAGTCTCAAGATTTTCCTTGTAGCAGCTTAACCTTCATAAGGCAGATGTTAAATACACATGCACACAGTTCATAGTGAACAGACATTTTCCTCATTTAAACAGATGTTTTGGTATTGGTTGTCAATATAGTTTAGACCTTGGTAGACCATGCCGATGCGAGAGCTTTTGAAAAGCATGTGAAAACGATTTTAGATTCAGCGTGGGAAAGGAAAAAAACTCTTTCCGGCTTGAATGTCAACGAAATTCTGTAGTATCATATCTTACATGAAATCTTACATTAAATCTAATATGACGGTATATGTCCTTGTTATGGAATGTTAGGGCCTGTTCACATGGAGGTGGGGAAAGGGAAGGTGAAGTACCCCGCCTCGATGGGGTTACCAATCTCTCCATACAATCTACCTTTATTTCTCGATCGCGTTCACATGTGAAGTTGGGTACCTCACCGAGGCGAGTTGTTAGGTCCGCCGGGAGGGTAACCCGCTTAGCTGGGGTGAGTTTTCTTCATGTGATTGCTGGAGGTGGGGTGGGGTGATGTTCTTCCGGGCAATTGTCTCTGAATTCTTTGTTGACACACGTACTTAGCGACCACGCGATAGCATTTTAAACCTCACCCCGGGGTTGCATGTGAAGGCCAGCTTTTCTTGACCACGGATAGGTGGGGTACCTCACCTTCCCGGGTTCCCCCACCGCCATGTGAACAGGCCCTTTTAGTCTCTCGTATTTTCTCAGTACGCTGACACGCACCTTCAGGCTCGTGTGTTTAACGAGAAAATACAAGTCAACATTAGCAGTGAAAACCTGCTGCAAAGGAACTCCGAATACTTTTCATAGTTCACATAAACTTTTAAATCTAACTTAACATCACATTGATATAAACTGAAAAACCAACATTTTAATGTCTTCGCAAAATTCTCTACGTTTTTAATTCTCTTGTTAAACGCACAGAGCCTTAGCAAAGGAGTACTTCATAATAAACCTGACTGACGTGCTTTACAACAACACGTTTCCGTCCTGCATGCAGCCATCTGGCTACACCGTCATAAACTACTTTCTGGTTTATTAACAATTCATAATTTTTAAACGGATTTTTAAATAATGTGTCATTCAATTCTCAATTATTTACGTTTTTCGTAATATAAAGAAGTATTTCAGCATAATGCATAACGTATGTCAGCTATTCTAAACGTATTTCTCACTGGTGTACAACGTAGATTAACGACCTCCGTACGTGTCTAGTTGTAGTTCCAGAAATAATACCTTAAAAACTGTTGGGTACATGCAGTTAAATATTCAGATACACGTTGTATAGTAATGTATAAATTACCCATTATAACCCTTATTTTAAATTAAATCGATGGCAGTCAAGCCTTTTTTTAATTTTACATAACATACAGTATGGTTGTATTAAGCTTAAGGACCACGTGCACCTTGGGGTTGACCTGAAGTCCCCTTTAGCTAGCCAGAGAGGTTAGTTTTTTAGATTTTCATCACCCGATTATTAAATGAGCAATGTGTTTTCCTGTTTGCTCAATATTGTCTTGCACCGTTTTACGTCCTGGTAATGGTACTTTTATGACATGCATCCAAGAAATGCTATTTCATGTTTTCAACTGGCGATCCCGCTTAATCTGCATAGGTACTGTCTTGAAGCAACTTTGAATTTGTTCGAGATTTCGCCGTCTTAAGGCTACTTTCATCCGGCATTTCTGATTCGCTATCTGACGTATCCGAGCAGTCACTCTGCGGTAAAAGGAAGCAACAGCAGCGTTAAAATACACCATGAAATCTTACGGATGGAAAGATTCCGCGTCAAGGACTGACGAAGAAGAGGCAAGAGTTTTTCCTGTGGTGCAAATGTTGGAAACTCGCGTACAATTCAGTGTTCAGGTGAAAAGGCGTATTGCGTGAATCAGCCAGAATAGAACAGGAGAAGGTAATGAGACGATGATCGTGGATATCGAACAGAGTTATCTCGAGTGAGTGAATAGGTTACTCAAAACATTCGACCTCAATGTCTTGTTTAGCGTAGATCACTCTCCTTCAGAAACTCCACTCAACACAAGATATCCTCAACATCAGACAGCTCGAACACATAGTGCAATGCTCTGTATCCCACGTATACTGTGTTCTCCTTCAAAATTTGCTTCCGTGAGTCATAGAAACTGGAATAAGAGTTAGCAGTTGTTGACCACCATGACGTCTCAACCTATCACGTACAAGTGAAACTTGCGCAACTCTTGTGGTCTCCATTGTTATTTAGTGCTATACTGGTGCTCAAAATTTGTTATAAATTTATGTTAAGTGCATACTCAGCACTATCTTAATGTTCTAATTAATGAATTATTGCATCTATATATTACATGGGCTTTGCATTGTGTTTAAGTTCACATTATTTCATTATCGGTGTATTTACTTAACGTGCGGATTTTAATCTTTAGAATTTGCTGCGTTTATATTTAACATGCGCTCTGCATTAGTAATGGTAATTGTAACTGTTTAACACTTATACCATTAATAATATTAGCAATTGATTTTTTTGACATTAAGCCCGCTAAAAAGTGAAGGAGACACTTCTATAAGGTTACTAAATCTTACATTAATAGTACAGACAAGTCTGAATTCAAACCTCAAGGAAAATATCTTTGGCCGACAATGCACCGTCCTTTTTTCCCCAGATAGCCTGAAGCCTGTTTATAGCAATCACTTTCTTCATGGACTCCTAACAAAAAGTAAGACGAAGATGAAATTAAATAATAAGAAAGAAATCAATTAAAATAAACTGCAATGAACATATATACATTTACCGTATTGATTACTGCTCTGATCACTGCCAAATTTTTAAAGAGAAATTTCGGGGAGAAGTCAGAAGTATAGTAGCAAACTGGCTTTGCATCGCTTCAAAACGAAACTGATACGAATATTTGAAACATTTTTCGTTTCGTACCGGATAAAATAAATTAGTTCTTTAAATTCGTAAAACCAAAGCCACAGCAATCACTCTAGCCAATCACAACAGTTGCAAACAGCGCAATGATCCAATCAGAATTCAAAGCATGTACACGTAGTCGGCGTCAAGAGCGGGAAAATGCGCACGTGCAAGTTACGATTGTTTTTGCTTTTGCTTCTCAATGGTTGAGAAATCGGCAAACGTTTTTCCCAACAATAAGAAAGTGAAGTAAAGCAAAACCACAGCAAATGAGAGTTACTTTTTGACATATAGAAACCCATTCCACTTGCCTTCCAACGTGCCCGAGCAGTGAATGCCTTGAAAGTGTCCGTCTTGATTAAAGTGGACCTTCTTTTCTTCATTGCCTCTGGTTCCGGCTGAATATTAAAGCGATCACTGTGTCACAAACATGACATTGGAAATTGGAGACATTTAATGAAAGGCCCTTTTGGCTAATCTGTGAAACGACTTTTCTGCCCTCTGACAATGAACCTTCACGCCCAGGCCTCAGTCTCTCTGCAAATCTCATGAAGACTTACAAAAGACGGTACAACAGACAAGTGTACGCACTGTGAGAGTGTAATACAGGCCGGCTGCCGCAATTATTGAGAGCGAACCGAAACGCCAAGAGATATGGATATGACTACACGTACATACCTTAAGCCAAACGTGAGTTAAACAATCTCTTGCAGATAACCTATCACTAAAATGAAGAAATGAAACAATGACTGATAATAATATGATAATAACTTGAATGGACGGATGTATGAAAAAGTGAATGGGTAAGCGAGTGAGTGAGTGAGTGAGTGAGTGAGTGAGTGAGTGAGTGAGTGAGAGTGAGCGAGCGAGCGAGCGAGCGAGCAAGTGAGTGAGTGAGAGTGAGTGAGTGAGTGAGTGAGTGAGTGAGTGAGTGAGTGAGTGAGTGAGTGAGTGAGTGAGTGAGTGAGTGAGTGAGTGAGTGAGTGAGTGAGTGAGTGAGTGAGTGAGTGAGTGAGTGAGTGAGTGAGTGAGTGAGTGAGTGAGTGAACGAACGAGTGAGCGAGCGAAACGATCAATCAATGAATGCATGTGACAATTAATGGCCTTTCCCAACTTCCTATTGCTCTTTTGTCCTCGTCAAATTTTCCGATACTTAGATATCCGCGCACTAAGCATGAGCCAATTTCGATTATATACGTGAATTCTCATAACGCTCTCGTGTTACCGCTAACTTACCTTGAGTTCTTGAGAAGAAGGCGTGTTATGAAATCTTTTGCCTGAGAGCTGATTTCAGCAAAGTATTCGTCGTCAAATTCGTACTCAACATTCTGTATGTTGAGAAATGTTTCATTATTATCGTCAGCGAGGAAAGGGGATGCTCCACTTAACCTGGACGAAAAATTACAAGACAGAATATCCCTTGAGGACGAGAAACACAAACGCTTATACCATATGAGAATGAATATATGAAATTCATATACTTGAACTGCGGATTAAAGAATGAATATGTGAATAAAACCCGAAAAAAATTCAGGCTTGTACGGGAATCGAGCCATTCACATATTTATGCTTATACCATAGTTTGTATATTTTTCATCGCAAACACCCATGTATCACACTTAGCCGCACGAAGCACTTTGAAAGCTCTTATTTTATTGGACCAGACCCGTACGAAAAATCGCCTTTGACTCACCTTTGAAATATACGAAAGATGGTATGTGTCCTCTTTGCCAAGCTTTTGACATATTGTCAAAGGCGATAAAGGCCTAGTCGAAGATGGTACGCTTTTGACCGATACTATGAAATAATGCATTGATTTGTACCTGCAGTTGGTACGTTTGATGCGCATCAAAGGTATATAATATTCTTGAGGCGAGTTAACGAACAATTAAAGGAGATTCAAACGGTGGAAAATGCACGTCATGGCTATATATACCGCACCAATCAAAATGAGAAGACATCTAGGAATGAAATCCCGCTCTGAAATCTTATTTGGAATTCAGGAGTGGATCACCCATCCGCCACTTTAAAAAGATGCGATTTTTGTTAGGCTCAGAAAAAGTGGCTGTGCTCCTTACTCGACCCATCTCCATCGCATGGCTGATGCAAATTGCGGATATATATTCTCAAAAACTATCCCTTCCTACCAACTGCGGGTTATGCCTCGAGGGAATACAGGAGCAAATATTATAACCATAGCCTTCTTGTGTTCGCTCTCAAAACTTGTTCCACCATAGGCAAAGAGGACGATAGAAGAAACAATAGAACAATGCCCCGAGCTGTGAGAACAATGGCAGCTGCTACACATGAGGGCCAATGAAATCAACAGCTCTTGAGAAGAGATGCACTTGCGCAAATATTCTTGCGGAATACAAATAAAGTAATACTTAATAATACTAATACTTAGTGATACTAATACTTAGTAATACTGCAAGACTGACGAACTTTTTAAGCAAATACTTACAAGATGTAAGTCAACACTCCAACCGCCCTAAAACATAAAGACATAGTTTACAAAGCAAGAAATTGTCATTTATACTAATGTTTGCAGGTCCGCATCCAAGAAGTCTCCACTTAAAAATACAGAGTGAACAAATCTGAACTGAGGAGACCGGATTTACATGTTAAGCTGCTGTCCAAATACAACTGTAGGTCAGGGGTTTCATTAGAAGCCGGCAACCGGCGAAAATCGCCGCCTACTTTGTCAGAATTTACCTCTTACTGCCGCCTACTTTGTCTGTCTTTTCACTCAAATTATTAAAAAAATTCATCAGTTTGCCGCCTACTTTAGTTAGCTCAGATGGCTACTTCAAAATTTATTGAAAACCCTGAGGAGTAGACACTGTTTCCAAGTACAACTACACTGTTTCGGGCCTTGATTACATGAAAAATCTTTGCTTATATTTTACATCAGGGAAGTGAAACTTTAAAATGGCGAATTCCAAATTTCGTATTTTGCCGAACTGGCCCTCAAGCTATACCAGATAACTGCGTCCGTGTATAACCTACTGCTCTGTATTTATATAAACGTGCGATGCAATTTAAGGAAAGCATTTGTTAGCGAAAAACAACGACATCAACAACTTAACTTAAAAATTTTTTTTAACTACTACAAAGCCCTTACCACATATCTGTCGGCGGCCCCACAGGCTCGTAATTGATTACTTCAGGCGCTTTGCGATAAAACACATTTCAAAGCATTAAAGATGAAAGAGTCCTTACTGCATAATATTAAACCACTAAGCTGCTTACAAATAGCAATCATACCCATGGTCACGTACAACGACAGTTAAAAATCATGTTAAAATTCTTGACCTTGAGAGTGCTGTATGAAAAAAATGCGTTGAGCTTCTGACAATTTTCGCGATTTTAGTGAAAGATGTCCACTTTCTGTTCAAGCTTGATTATATACTTTCTAAAAGTCCCTTCCAATATTTTCCATAAATAATTTTCTTGGTTAGAAGAAGTCGTCCGTAAATTACTGTATTTGAGCTAATTTATCGCATGTTGTGACTCGACTGTATACGCGAAAGTCGACTTCTGGCAGGTCTAGCTTGATAACTGATGGTAGTTAAAAATAATTAAGAGTGAAAAGTCACAATCTATTTGGAGAGGTCTGAGCTCCAACATTGGTTCAAGTTCTGATTTCATCCGCGTGAAATTTCTTAAGTTTTAAATAAAGAAAATGAAAGGAACGGAAACTCCACTCGTCTGCCCTTTGACAAATTTCACGCATCTAACCTTTTCTTCACTACTTGTAAGTTTGCGAGACCATTACGAAGGAACTATTACTTATATTTCTTATAACTTACAACAAAAAGTGTCTTAAGTACCTACAAACTCTGGCGTTCCCAGGATGGCCCTTACAATTTCTCCAGGTGGAATGATCTTCGCTAGACCAAAGTCAATCAGTTTTACTTTTTTCTCGGTTCTGTCCTTCAAAACGATGTTCTCTGGCTAGAAAAACGAGAATTCATTTTGCAATAGCGGAATTTAATTTTTAGTCAGCACGTGTTGGCGAGAGTTTGGTTGGGTTAAGTGATACGTTTGATGGTATGGCCTTCCATACTTCCCTGAACGCCACGTGGAAACAACGAGACGTTCAGGTGCACCAGCCAGGTGTTAGTAACCACTCTGTCTGTTCTCTCCCGCCTCCATCAGGATCGGTCGCTCCAGATGCATTTCTAGTTATTTCAGAAGCCCTTTTCCATGGGGTTACCTTCTAATGCCCCTCTTCACCAGCTACTTCCAACCAATTGCTAGTTTGATCTACTAAGCCCCCTCCCTCACCACGCCCCACTATAGAAAGCGCTCCGTGTGGTCGCTGTTTTATCCTAACCATTTGAAGGATTCTTTAGCCTCGTGGAAAGGATAAGTTACCTCTAGTGATTAGTATAAACTATAAAGCTAGAAAAACTAAAAAACTAAGACAGCAAGACAAAAGGCTGATTCCAGATCGATCAGAGTGAATATTCTGTAACCTGACCTATTGACCCTTGCAATTTCATAGGACTGAACAGTGATTTAACAGTTAAGGGTGGAAAATAACTGATTTTTGGTCTGGGCCCAGGTGCACGTTTCTCAAAACTCCTGAAAACGTTTCGGGCCCGAAAAACTATTTTAGGTGCACTAGGTTCGTTACTAGAAATTATTCTTCTAATACTTTTAATAATCTTTTATGAAAGCTTGCTATAAAACTGATAAATACATTGGGCTAGTTTGCCCCCAAAGCTAGTAGCAATCAACAGAAAACTGAGTTGAAAAATACTTTTCGGGCCCAAAATGTTTTCCGGAGTTTTGAGAAACGAGCGCCAGTTGCTTAAAAAGTAGATAACGTCACTACCCAGTGGATAAAAATGTATTAGTTGTAGCAGGTTTTATCTGCTGGATAAATTATCCACTCTTTGAACAACTGACCCTTGCACTTCCACAATGAGTAAGGATGCCCCCAAAATTTACTGATGTACACATGTACACAGAGGAAAGGTATAGCTTGCTACAAGCATTATTCAATGATTTTGTGCTGCAAAAAACACTGTTAAAAGAAGAAACTCACCTTAATATCCAGATGCACAATGTGATTGTCATGGAGGTAATGCACCGCTTCAACAACTTGCTTTGTGAAATCTATAGCTTCAATCTCTGTTAGAAACTCTTGCTCAACCAAGAACTCAAAAAGTTCTCCACCAGTTAAACTGTAAAATAAGTAGAAACAATTACGCTAAACTAAATCTTGACAAAACAGATGGAGTTAAACATTTCATTCCCACAAGACACCTCAAAGGCTTAACAAATCAAGGTCGCTTGAGAGGTGCACAAAGAGGCAATACCATCCCCAGCTCCATCACCCTGACACATAGGCTAATTGATATCAAGCGTTATATTTGAAGGGTTGAGTGGAAAAAAGCCCTATGTGACATCTGATCAGCTGTTAGATTCTCATTCAAATTGCCCTTTACTTGCTTGTAACACAAAGAGAGAATTTAACTAAACATCAAGAGTGACTAATAGGGCTTTATTCCATGCACCCCTTCATTTGATACTAAAGCATGAATTTAATTTGGATTTTAAGGTTTCCTTTCTGTTTCCTCATCAAAAATCTCTAGAAAGATACAATATTATATCCATGATCTGTGCTTTGATATCATAATGATTCTGGATCCCCAGCATCAGCTCTGGATGCAGAAATGTTAGCCACCCAACCACCCCCTGAATGATGTCATGTAAGAAATACTCAAACAGCCCTTATTGACCAGTCTTACATCCTGGCACCAGTGAGGCTCAAAACACCAAGGCATACACTATGCAAACGTCAGTTTAGTGGACAATTACCCACGGATATTGTGGGTTTGTGTTGCAGGAAGGCAAATTAAAACGTGACCTGTTCAATAATTCTGCAGAGCAAGGAGAAATTTCTGTTATCCAGTGTTATCGGCAACAGCCACAAGATTGAGACCTACACAAGTGGTAATAATTAATTGGGCACAGGGCAACAGCTAGTCTGTACATTATTTTCATTGATAGCACTGCCAGTACCTATGTGCATTTTACAATTTCTTCACCAACAACCCCCCTCCCCCACCTGGGGGTCGTGGTATACTAAACCCCTACCCTATATCAGATTGTGTTAGGCTGCATTGGAATAACAACATCTGTAGACCTGAGATGGAATCGCCATATCAGTGAAACATTTAAATTGAACTGATTTTGATTACCCAAACAATTATTTAATCTCCTGTCTTCTTTCAAAAAATACTGCAAATGTATCATCAAATATTCTGAATGATTTTATTGAGTCCTTAACTGTGGTGCTCATTCACATCTTTACAGTATTATTGCTCAAAGAAACAGATCACCTGATCTTGTATCTTTCAATCCCACAGCTATGAAAGTACTTGGCACCAATTTCTAACTGGTTCTCACAACTTAATATCTTTCCTCATTGCAAACTATTTCCCGTCCTCTCTTCTTCTGGTTCTTGCAGATCTCCTGTTCCCCTTATTCCTGACTTCCCATCTCCTGTCATCCCCCTTCCCCCCCCCCCCCCCCCCCCCCCCCCCACACACACACACACACACACACGCACAACTCTCACCCCATTAAAGCGGGTGGAGAGGTTAAAGGTGCATTTGTGTACAATTAGGGGTAACTTCACACATCAAATAAGAGGGAATAGGGGCAACACCACACTCAGCTAGACCACAACACAGGTAAGAACATTTCAGGTTAATCTGTTCAATAATAATTATTGAACAGATTAACCTTAATTATTAAGTGCTTTGGTGCCACTCTTATGAATTATTAACTTCAAATTGCAATATTTATTCACTTTTAAATAAGAATTGATTTTGATTACCCAAAAATTCATTGCATATCAGTGTTCCAGATAAGAGGGTGGTCTCGGTTAAAAACCCTAGAAGGTCAGCTACTGATGACACCACAAATTAATAGAAAATGGTGGGAGCACTGGAAATTTCGCCTGGTGGAATTCCTTGTTGACACGCCACCTTAAAATCTTATCTGGAACCCTGGCATATCCTTTCTTCTTTCAAAAATACTGCAAATCATGAAATAATTTGAACGAGTTTATAGAAGCCTGAATTAATTAATCGAGCAACGAACTCACGATTGCGTGACAATAACAAGAACAAAGATAAAATTAATAAAACAAGATAGACAAGATTACAAGATAAAATTAATATACGGCTATTAATGGTAAGAGTTACAACTCCACCTCAAGCCGGCAAGCGAAATAATAAGAAAGCAAACATGTGAGAAGCTCCTTGTATGGTATAAAATTTGAAATATTTTAGCCCAACTCTAAAACTTGAAAGAGTCGCGTGAAGTTGCACAAAACGAAACGTCTAAGTATGTTGTATATTGTGTATGTTCAGCAATGCAAACGCGGTTTTAAATATGTACTTATCGTTACCAAATTTTTTTGAAGAATTCAAAATACTCACAGTTCCAAGACCAAGGTAAATTCGGCGGTGGTTTCAAAGACTTCGTGCAGATAAATAACTCCATCGTGTCGAGCCTTTCGAAGAACGCTTGCCTCTTGAGTGATTTCTTCTGCTGTAACTCCTCGACGTGAACTTCGTCTCCGCTTTTTTTTCATAATTTTAGCGGCATATTCTGTACCTGTGCTTTTCTCTGCACATTTCTTGACAACCGCAAATTGCCCGCTGAAAATGAGATTACTGTTTCTCAGGTTCATACGTAAGTCTTCTAACAAGATTAACTCATATACGAATTTCTTGTTTAAACGTATGAAAACTACTACTCACTGGCCTATCTCCTCTAAGATGTCGTAGAAATCTCCAAAGTTATCCCTTCTGATAACTAGCGAATCAGCCATCCTCGAAGTCTGGAAAGTTCAGTGAGGAATGTCAAACAAACTTTTAAGTAAACCTGTGCGTCCGCCGACAACTTCCCGCACACGAGTTTGATACTGTTAGAGAAGAACATTCATTCCGACTCAGCAGACGGCGATTTGTGATAAACAAAGCAATTCCACGGTCTGGTTGTAAATCTAATTGATCCAACGTTTTAGAATACAACTTGAATAAATAAGCTTTATCTGCTTTGTCTGTTTGCACAAACACGTCTCATTACAATCGAAAATGAATTCGACCTGTCAATCGTGTCGTCAATCGTCAATCAATATTAATGAGCCCACGGTGATCAGCAAACTTTCCTATTTTTATAGAGCCTTCGTTTCCCCTACTCAGCGGTTCACTTCAAAACAAAACCGTAGCTACTTCATGTATCCCCTATTATAATGTATTTAGAATTGATATGTATACCCCTGTGTATACATCTGTATACTCATGTATACCCATGTAAACCCTTGTATACCCCTGTATACTCTTGTATACCCATGTATACCCTTGTATACCCCTGTATACTCTTGTATACCCATGTATACCCTTGTATACCCATGTATACTCTTGTATACCCCTGTATACTCTTGTATACCCATGTATACCCTTGTATACCCATGTATACTCTTGTATACCCCTGTATACCCATGGATACCCTTGTATACTCTTGTATACCCTTGTATACTCTTGTATACCCATGTATACCCCTGTATACTCTTGTATACCCATGTATACTCTTGTATACCCCTGTATACTCTTGTATACCCATGTATACCCTTGTATACCCATGTATACCCATGTATACCTATGTATACCCCTGTATACCCTTGTATACCCCTGTATACTCTTGTATACCCATGTATACCCTTGTATACCCCTGTATACTCTTGTATACCCATGTATACCCTTGTATACCCATGTATACTCTTGTATACCCCTGTATGCCCATGGATACCCTTGTATACTCTTGTATACCCTTGTATACTCTTGTATACCCATGTATACCCTGTATACTCTTGTATACCCATGTATACTCTTGTATACCCCTGTATACTCTTGTATACCCATGTATACCCTTGTATACCCATGTATACCCATGTATACCTATGTATACCCCTGTATACCCTTGTATACCCATGTATTCTCTTGTATACCCATGTATACCCCTGTATACTCTTGTATACCCATGTATACCCTTGTATACCCATGTATACCCTTGTATACCCATGTATACCCATGTATACTCTTGTATACCCCTGTATACCCAAGTATACTCTTGTATACCCATGTATACCCATGTATACTCTTGTATACCCCTGTATACCCATGTATTACCCATGTAGACTCTTGTATACCCGTGTATACCCATGTATTCTCTTGTATACCCATGTATACCCCTGTATACTCTTGTATACCCATGTATACCCTTGTATACCCATGTATACCCATGTATACCCATGTATACCCATGTATTCTCTTGTATACCCATGTACACCCCTGTATTCTCTTGTATACCCATGTATACCCCTGTATACTCTTGTATACCCCTGTATACCCATGGATACCCTTGTATACTCTTGTATACCCTTGTATACTCTTGTATACCCATGTATACCCCTGTATACTCTTGTATACCCATGTATACTCTTGTATACCCATGTATACCCTTGTATACCCATGTATACCCATGTATACTCTTGTATACCCCTGTATACCCATGTAGACTCTTGTATACCCATGTATACCCATGTATACTCTTGTATACCCCTGTATACCCATGTATTACCCATGTAGACTCTTGTATACCCGTGTATACCCATGTATTCTCTTGTATACCCATGTATACCCCTGTATACTCTTGTATACCCATGTATACCCTTGTATACCCATGTATACCCATGTATACCCATGTATACCCATGTATTCTCTTGTATACCCATGTATACCCATGTATTCTCTTGTATAACCATGTACACCCCTGTATTCTCTTGTATACCCATGTATACCCCTGTATACTCTTGTATACCCCTGTATACCCATGGATACCCTTGTATACTCTTGTATACCCTTGTATACTCTTGTATACCCATGTATACCCCTGTATACTCTTGTATACCCATGTATACTCTTGTATACCCATGTATACCCTTGTATACCCATGTATACCCATGTATACTCTTGTATACCCCTGTATACCCATGTAGACTCTTGTATACCCATGTATACCCATGTATACTCTTGTATACCCCTGTATACCCATGTATTACCCATGTAGACTCTTGTATACCCGTGTATACCCATGTATTCTCTTGTATACCCATGTATACCCCTGTATACTCTTGTATACCCATGTATACCCTTGTATACCCATGTATACCCATGTATACCCATGTATTCTCTTGTATACCCATGTATACCCATGTATTCTCTTGTATAACCATGTACACCCCTGTATTCTCTTGTATACCCATGTATACCCCTGTATACTCTTGTATACCCCTGTATACCCATGGATACCCTTGTATACTCTTGTATACCCTTGTATACTCTTGTATACCCATGTATACCCTGTATACTCTTGTATACCCATGTATACTCTTGTATACCCATGTATACCCTTGTATACCCATGTATACCCATGTATACTCTTGTATACCCCTGTATACCCATGTAGACTCTTGTATACCCATGTATACCCATGTATACTCTTGTATACCCCTGTATACCCATGTATTACCCATGTAGACTCTTGTATACCCGTGTATACCATGTATTCTCTTGTATACCCATGTATACCCCTGTATACTCTTGTATACCCATGTATACCCTTGTATACCCATGTATACCCATGTATACCCCTGTATACTTTTGTATACCCCTGTATACCCATGTATACCCGTGTATACTCTTGTATACCCATGTATACCCTTGTATACCCATGTTTACCCATGTATACACATGTATACTCTTCTATACCCTTGTATACCCATGTATACCCATGTATACTCTTGTATACCCATGTATACCCCTGTATACTCTTGTATACCCCTGTATACCCCTGTATACTCTTGTATACCCATGTATACCCTTGTATACCAATGTATACCCATGTATACCTATGTATACTCTTGTATACCCCTGTATACCCATGTATACCCATGTATACTCTTGTATACCCATGTATACCCATGTATACTCTTGTATACTCATGTATACCCCTGTATGCCCATGTATACTCTTATATACCCATGTATACCCATGTATACTTTTGTATACCCATGTATACCCCTGTATACTCTTGTATACCCATGTATACCCTTGTATGCCCATGTATACCCATGTATAAACATGTATACTCTTGTATACCCTTGTATACCCATGTATACCAATGTATACTCTTGTATACCCATGTATACCCCTGTATACTCTTGTATACCCCTGTATACCTCTGTATACTCTTGTATACCCATGTATACCCTTGTATACCAATGTATACCCATGTATACCTATGTATACTCTTGTATACCCCTGTATACCCATGTATACCCATGTATAATCTTGTATACCCATGTATACCCATGTATACTCTTGTATACTCATGTATACCCCTGTATACCCCTGTATGCCCATGTATACTCCTGTATACTCTTGTATACCCATGTATACCCTTGCATACCTATGTATACCCTTGAATACCCATGTATGCCCATGTGTACTCCTGTATACTTTTGTATACCCATGTATACCCCTGTATACTCTTGTATACCAATGTATACCCTTTTATACTCCTGTATTTATTATGACTCTTTCCTAAGACTGAACCAACTCAGAACAAAAGAATTCAACCATACTGTCATTTCTAGCAACACGAAACGTCGAAAACGAATGTTGAAGTAGTGTATGAAACACTTGAAAGCACTGATGAAATGAAACTGATGATTAAATTTTGCCTGTGTTCGCACAAGTTCTCTAGAGTTTGAAATTTTTTTCTCTCGTTCCCATGGGAGATTGTTTTCGGTGTTATTTCAGGCAATAATCTACGTATTTAGCTTTAAGAAAATGTATAAATGACTGTAAAATACTTAAAATTATTCCGGTACCAGATGTTTTTCCACTAAAACCTGAAATTGCTCTATTTTCTATCGGATTTCGTCTTAAGTTACTTCGGATTTTTTTGTCCCAATTTGTCACATTTTATTTGTTACAGATTGTCACAACATGATTGGTTATTGTTGTCATCTGAACAGTCACTCACTCTGCGAGCCGAATGTTCTTTCAATCTACGTGTCGTATCGTCAGGTTTATATAAACGTTGACTACTAAAAACCGTGCTCAGTTGTATTCACGGAGTAACCTCTGCTCGCTTCTTCTTTGCCTCAGTGCCAAGATCGATATGAAATGTATTCTTTAAGGCAAAAAAACACTTTAAAGGACTCTGAGCCGTCTCTTTACGGCGCCGTCAGTAATTCGCAGGTAAGAACGTTTTTTTGTAAGTTTTAGTGCCTCGAAGCGAACATTATTAAAAGAAAACCTGAAATTTTCAACTTCGAAGTCCTAGAGAAAAGGAAAAATCCGATGACGTTGTGTAATATGAAAGTCATCTTCTCCAATGCCGGCGGCATTGATTACATACATACATACATAAGCTTTATTTATCCTCGGATTTTAGCGTAGCTTACATAGCTAGTATCTCCGATCCTAATTTACTAATTTTAAAAGTTACAACATATATAATATTAATTAATGTAGTATTAACTAAAACCGTGCACTAACAATTTGCGCTTAAATTCACTATAATCTACAGTCTTTCTAAAGTGGTCAGGTAGAGAATTCCAGTACTTAACAGATGAATAGCTAAAGGAATTTAGACCATATGTGGTTGTAGACGGCTTAGGAAGTGATAAAATATTAGTACCCTGTAGGGAGTAAGCAGTAGATCTTAAGTTGATCAGTTGTTTTAAATAGCACGGATATTTATCAAAATGGAGACATTTGAATATACAAATCATCATATTTTGTATCCTCCTGTTGGCTAATCCACACACACCAGCCTTGTCTAGAAGAGCATCATAGTTCGAGTCCCAGTCCTTTATAACAAATCTTAAAATACGTCTATTTAAGGTGTCCAGTTTGACAGAATCTTCTGAATTACAAAAGTGCCATATCATTGAACAGTAGTGAAAATGGGGTAAGATAAACGCTTTATAAAGGCGAAGCATAATTTCAGATGAAATAAGTTTGCCAAATCTTTTGAAGACACTGAACTGATTATTTATTTTTTTGCATACAGAGGATATGTGATCCTTGAAATTAAGTTCATTGTCTAGAGTTATTCCAAAAAGATCCAGGCATCTTGTGGTTAAAAAGGAGAAAGGGTAATCGGTTTTGCCAAGAACCATCCCTTGATGTTTAGCAGGGTTGGCTTTCATCCCATTGTCTTCGAACCATTTATTTGCTATTTGTACATCATGATTGATCCGCCGTTCCAAGGCTACTGGGTCTACATCAGATGAGTGCAGGTGGCAGTCATCGGCATAAGTGTTTAATTTTACAGACTTAATGTGAAAGATGAGGTCGTTGAGGAACATGTTGAAAAACATGGGCCCCAGGACGCTGCCTTGAGGCACGCCCCGCTTCACACTCATCCAATCCGAATAAGTATCACCAATTTTCACTCGCTGCATTCTATCCGTCAAGTAGTCACCGATAAGGGCGCAGCTGGATTCGTGCAAGCCATATGCTTTCAGTTTCGCTAATAGCAAAGCATGAGGTATGGTGTCGAATGCCTTTGACAAATCCATAGATATAACCGCCACGATCTCTTTATTGTCTAGACTGCGCCTCCAGTCCGCAGTCAGCCTAAGTAAGGATGTCTCACAGCTATGGTGCCTCCTGTAGGCAGATATGTATTCAGACAATATGTGCTGGTAAAAGTCGCCCATTTGAGCTGAAAGTAGCCTCTCAAAAACGTTATTGAGCGCAGGTAATGCGGTCACTGGTCGATAATTGCTTTTGTTTAGTTCATCGTCCTTTTTAAATAAAGGAGTAACTTGACCTAATTTCAAGCGCGACGGATACTGTCCTGTCCTAATCGAGTGATTCATTATTGCAGCTATAGGACCAGCAATCGCGTTGGCAGACTCTTTTACCAGTCGCGGTGGTAATCCGTCACAACCACAGGATTTACGGGAGTTGATTTCCCTTTATGCGGACCTGTTTCAAAGGTGCGTGCTTACAAAGAATGTCCTCATATAAACAATCAAACACGTAGAGCCTATCATCAACGTCGTCAAATATTTCAGCTACTTGGAAAGGAACATTATGCAAATCATGTAGAAAATGCTGTTTATCAAAATTTCTAAGGCTTCGAAATCGTATTTGCCGAGATCGTATTCTCGGTTCCGATGCTTTGAGAATGGCAAACACAAGAGAGTGATCACTTATGTTAACATGGACTACGCCCGATGACTGTATTTTCTTCACGTTGTCAGTGAGAAAAAGGTCCAGTAGGGTTTCTGATGTTCTAGTGATACGGGTGGCTTCATGTATTAAATTCTTCAAGTCGTAAATATCTAGTAGGTTTGCCATGACACAACCATCCCTTGGCGGCTTGTCTGGTAGTAACATATCCGAGTTAAAGTCACCTACCAAAAAGCAGTTACCAGGAAGTGTTGTGATCGCCTCCAGTATAGAGGATAGTTCAAATTTCCATAGCGATTGAGGGACAGACACAGATGTTGGAGGTCTATAGATACCGACAATGGTTACCCACTTCTTAGCTATCCTTAGCTCACCTTCAGCACAATCGATTGAGTCTTGTGCCATTCACTCTCACATAATCGAAGATTGGGCAGGTCTCTAATTACTTTAAAGCAGAGGTCTGCGCGGATATAGCACAATAAGCCACCGCCATGTATGTTTCTGTCAGCCCTACACATTCGATATCCGGACACCATGAATTGACTATCTGGAAAACTGCAATCCAGTTTCGTTTCGGAGAGTACTAAAATGTCAAACTTTCCTTCTAATAGCCAATACTTGACCTCAAAGAATTTAAAACCTGCAATATGGTCCACATTAACATGTCCGATTTTGATGTTGGTCCGATGCTTTTTAATCAAGGCGTCATATTCACTCCATGTTTCATCGTCAGAACATGATCCAGTAGAACCGGCACTTGTACTGGAGTTCAAACTCGAGTCAGCAAAAGGTAATTGGCGAAGAACCTCCATACAAGCAGCGCAAGTGTGCGATGTATTGCTAGACGACTGCAGAATTAGATATTGCTTAGGGGTCACACCGCCGCATTTAATGTGAGACCACATCGAGCAGCAATCGCATCTGGTTGCACGGTGATTGCTTGCAATTGTCCGATCACACTCCTTGCACTTTCTGCGAGAACTGTCATGGCGCACGGCTGATTTACAAGTCAAGGGTCCTGGATGCGGATGTATATCACCGCACTCAAACAAATCGCCTTGCATATATAGATAGCCAGAAGGTAGCCATTTGAATTTCGCTGAATGAAATTCACGCTTGCGAACGAAAAAGCACTTCACTTTCGGCCAAAAGCACTTCAAGATGAATATTTCACCTCAAGATCACTTTCGATATCAGAAAATAACTGATGGTGAATAAACCTAGTCGGTAAAGATCCAAAGGAGTCATGAACGAGGAGTTTCAAGCATAAAAACTTGAAAACCAAGAGCGCCCAATAACATCGACTAGACCACATGTCTGCAGGAACGGGTGCTGTCAAAAATTGAATCAGGTGATCGCAGAAGTGTGTTTCCATGATTGCAATAGACTCCGACTCACACAACATTTGCGGCTTAGCCGCGCTTCACAAACGCTTATTCTGTTATATCTCAGTTACTGTTAAAATGCAGAACTTACTTTTAAGCCTGGTTTTCACTAGCGACGCAAGCACAAGCGCAAGCATAAGCGCAAGCATATGAAGCTTATGCCAAGTGAAAACGACACCACGCACGCGAACGCAAGCATAAGCGCAAGCACCAGGAAAAGGAAAAATTTTGATCCTTACGCTTGTGCTTGCGCTTATGTTTATGCTTGCGTTAAGCCCGTTTTCACGGTGAAATAAGCGCTCTTGTGCTTGCGCTTATGCTTGCGCTTGTGCTTGCGTCGCTAGTGAAAACCAGGCTTTAGTGTTCCTTGGAACGTGTTTCTTTGTAGGGAAGCAATGATCCCGAGTCGGGGGCTTCCAGTAACATTTACTTTGTGTAGCCCGTATTACAGTGAATTTAGAGTGCACATTCATGTCATTGTTTCCTATGCTTTCCCCGTCTTTCCCTGTTTTTTGCTATTATCCTCTGATTTCTCCTAGGCACACATGATCTTACCAGTTATTTAATACCCTCGGCTGAAGGCCTCACATTCTTCGGTCTGATGCCTTACCAGTTCATCCGTGTATGAGAACCTTCGGGGTCAAAATATTTTCATGATTCAATTTTTTCCCTCTTTGGTTAGACGAATGATTATATTAGCAATTGGTAAGAGGAAAATTTAGAAGATGAGTAAATCAGGACGAGAAAGGCTAAAAAATGTTTTTTTAGAGGAGTTCATAACTTGTTAAAGGCGTCGTAATAAGGTAATTCCAATTAGGAATCTAGCACTCCTTTGACACTTTTCGCGCGCTAAGCTTCATTAGCTTTCATATCAGATATCAAGTTTAGATCAACATTCCAAGAAATTCTAGTGGGTTGCTGTGTGAAACTCATTTTTTGCCATCAAAAGAAACATTTAACCTTGTCGCCTGCCGCTGAACGTAGAATAAACTTTCCAGCGAATAAATGACGCTAATTTGTCACGTATCCTCCTTCGATGAGGTGTGAAAACTGCACCTCTTGGGAGACCAGTCAACTCGCGGTTTATTTTTGCGTGTTGTTCACTGGGTCACATTTGAGCTGTTTTCAGTCTCGTGGCGTCCAAATCCAAGCGCGTGATACGCATTGAAAAGAATGCTGTGCGACCAACATTAGGATGGAAAATATTATAAAAGCCTCACACACTCACACACGTTATTCTATTACGTCCTGAAAGTTATACAGTTTGCTTAGCTATCCTTGGTGAAGCAAGAGCTTTTAATTTGGTTAATCAAACATTGCCGGTTGCATCTCAACTGAAAACAAAACATGTTATAAGAGTATAAGAGCTATTTTCACATTCTAAGTCGTATTAGATTAGTTTTCAGGAGCGTCTTCATCATGAAAAAGCCTATACTCTCAACACACTAATTTGCATATGCAACTATAAAAGTAGTTTCACCCAAAGACCTAGTTTTGTTTCAGCTTAAAAGATCCCTTCTCGGAGGAGCATCCACTATCTCTCCTGAGCTTGCTGTTGCAGTCTTCACCGTAGTGTTATACGTATGGAACTGTAAAATTTCTCTAGATCGTAAGAAACATCGATCCAATGCTAGAGTGATTCCTGTAGTGCCTATTGAGATTCAACAAAACGAAGGAACGGCTATCTCCTATGATGAGTGGAGCAAGAAATTTAAGAGTACCTGTGTGCCAGGAAACGTTCCTGCAGTAATGGCAATTGCAAAGGATAATTTTAGTGTCTCGTCACCATCCACACCGATGGAAGTTAGTAGCGGTGTTTTTGCAGACACGCTGCAACTGCGCCTGTTGTTTTGCCAGGAAATTGAGAAAAATCTCGAGAAGTATAGTTCTTTCATGAACTTCAACGTGAAAGACGAACTGAAGAGATTTTCGGAATCGGGATGGTTCAATAGTTCCTTGGCAGATCTCTGTGTTTATGGATGTAGGAACCTGTTGGAGATTCCAGTGATTGTGATCACTTCTATTCCTGGTTCACCGGTTCTAACATTTGTGCCATCCACGCTGCGAAGTACGCGTTCAATCTACATTGCCTATAATCATTCCTCCCCAGGTCATTACGATGGAACTAAAGGTGAGTTACCTTTTGTATTCAGAACTCCTAAGTACCTGAAAAGTAAAAAGTTGTCATTTCTCCAGCGAAATTTTAACACCTGTTACTTCGAGAATGAACAATGTGAAGGACGTTTACGGATACTCAGGGCCCGCGGAGCAGTTTTTAAAGTTAGGGGCGGGGGTGGGGAACCGCTCGCGCGTTTTCAAGTGAGGGGAGGGGACTAACTCTAAAAATAATTAAAACGCATATAATTCCGTTGAATTCATAAGCTTTGTCCAGCAGTTAACATATTTTATTAACTCAGAAAATCAAGTGATACCCTTTTCTACACTTTTCAACTCAATTCAAACATTTAGAGAAAGAATTTAGTGACAAAATAAGCTTTGTAATCACACGTAACGTAATCCGTAAACGAAGGTAGAGTAATCATAACTTTTGGTTCATTTATTCGCTTACTGTCACGAAATCGGATTCTCTAAATGTACCGAAATTCCTTATTTTCGATTGTCGCTAAGGCCAACAAATTCATTTGCCACTTCAACAAGGCAAAGTTTTTCTGTTCTGTCTTTGTGAGTGTTGAGTACTGTAAGATTACTGAACCTTTCTTGAGTCTTTTCTTTAAGCCTTTCTTGAGTAACTCTTCAAGAGACGCTTTCACAGCCAACATAAAAAAAATTTAAATTAACTTTTAAGGGGTATACATGGTTATACAAGAGTATACAGGGGTATACATGGTTTACAAGAGTATACAGGGGTATACATGGGTATACAAGAGTTTACAGGGGTATACAAGAGTATACATGGGTATACATGGGTACACAAGAGTATACAGGGGTATACAGGGGTCTACAAGAGTATACATGGGTATACATGGGTATACATGGGTATACAAGAGTATACAGGGGTATACAAGAGTATACATGGGTATACAAGGGTATACATGGGTATACAAGAGTATACAAGAGTATACAGGGGTACACAAGGGTATACATGGGTATACAAGAGTTTACAGGGGTATACAAGGGTATACATGGGTATACAAGGGTATACATGGGTATACAAGAGTATACAAGAGTATACAGGGGTATACAAGGGTATAGATGGGTATACAAGAGTATACATGGGTATACAAGGGTATACATGGGTATACAAGAGTTTACAGGGGTATACAAGGGTATACATGGGTATACAAGAGTTTACAGGGGTACACAAGGGTATACATGGGTATACAAGAGTTTACAGGGGTATACAAGGGTATACATGGGTATACAAGGGTATACATGGGTATACAAGAGTATACAAGAGTATACAGGGGTATACAAGGGTATAGATGGGTATACAAGAGTATACATGGGTATACAAGGGTATACATGGGTATACAAGAGTTTACAGGGGTATACAAGGGTATACATGGGTATACAAGAGTTTACAGGGGTATACATGGGTATACAAGAGTATACATGGGTATACATGGGTGTACAAGGGTATACAAGGGTATACATGGTCATACAAGAGTATACAGGGGTATACAGGGGTATACAGGAGTATACAGGTGTATACAAGGGTATAAATGGGTATACAGGGGTATACAAGAGTATACAGGGGTATACATGGGTATACAAGAGTATACAGGGGTATACAAGGGTATACAGGGGTATACAAGGGTATACATGGGTATACGAGAGTTTACAGGGGTATACATGGGTATACAGGGGTATACAGGGGTATACAAGGGTATACATGGGTATACGAGAGTATACAGGGGTATACAAAGGTATACAGGGGTATACAAGGGTATACATGGGTATACGAGAGTTTACAGGGGTATACATGGGTATACATGGGTATACAGGGGTATACAAGGGTATACATGGGTATACGAGAGTATACAGGGGTATACAAAGGTATACAGGGGTATACAAGGGTATACATGGGTATACGAGAGTTTACAGGGGTATACATGGGTATACAAGGGTATACATGGGTATACAAGGGTATACATGGGTATACAAGAGTTTACAGGGGTATACAAGGGTATACATGGGTATACAAGAGTTTACAGGGGTATACATGGGTATACAAGAGTATACATGGGTATACATGGGTGTACAAGGGTATACAAGGGTATACATGGTCATACAAGAGTATACAGGGGTATACAGGGGTATACAGGGGTATACAAGGGTATGCATGGGTGTACATGGGTATACAAGAGTATACAGGGGTATACATGGGTATACAAAAGTATACAGGGGTATACAGGGGTATACATGGGTATACAAGAGTATACAGGGGTATACATGGGTATACAGGGGTATACAAGGGTATGCATGGGTATACATGGGTATACAAGAGTATACAGGGGTATACATGGGTATACAAAAGTATACAGGGGTATACAAGGGTATGCGTGGGTATACAAGGGTGTACAAGAGTATACAGGGGTACACAAGGGTATGCATGGGTGTACATGGGTATACAAGAGTATACAGGGGTATACATGGGTATACAAAAGTATACAGGGGTATACATGGGTATACAAGGGTATACAAGAGTATACAGGGATATACATGGGTATACAGGGGTATACAAGGGTATGCATGGGTGTACATGGGTATACAAGAGTATACAGGGGTATACATGGGTATACAAAAGTATACAGGGGTATACAGGGGTATACATGGGTATACAAGAGTATACAGGGGTATACATGGGTATACAGGGGTATACAAGGGTATGCATGGGTATACATGGGTATACAAGAGTATACAGGGGTATACATGGGTATACAAAAGTATACAGGGGTATACAAGGGTATGCGTGGGTATACAAGGGTGTACAAGAGTATACAGGGGTATACATGGGTATACAAAAGTATACAGGGGTATACAAGGGTATACATGGGTATACAAGAGTATACAGGGGTATACATGGGTATACCAAAGTATACAGGGGTATACAAGGGTATGCGTGGGTATACAAGGGTGTACAAGAGTATACAGGGGTATACATGGGTATACAGGGGTATACAAGAGTATACATGGGTATACAAGAGTGTACAGGGGTATACATACCAATTCTAAATACATTATAATAGGGGATACATGAAGTACCTACCAACAAAACCTTCCACAGCATTATGGGATTGGTCTCTGTGGAGGAAGTATGTGCACTGATGGTCGCCCAATGACTTGAATACAAAATCAAACATGTTTGGCAGGAAGAAAGGTGGCGATTCCTCCTCAGAGTGGACCAAGACTGGTAGCTTTATGCATAAACCTCAGAGGGGATGGCTTCATTCGGATAATTCGTTAATGGAAGGTGGCGTTTGCTATGCCGTCAAAGTGAGTCTGAGCTTGTTGCATCCTCGGTTTCGATTGCCATAATAAGCTTAATTCATAGTACTTCACTTAGTGTACACAGCTGAAAGAGTCTGTTTTGTTTATTTAGTGGCCAAAACGTTCGTTTTATTGATGAACTCTTGCATCTATACAACCCTTAAAACGCTTCCGGATGTTACATTTTGTACAACTTGTACTTTGCATTAAATATAAGTTAACAACTTATGTCACGATGAGAATTCTTTTGATCTGCAGTATGTTGGCTGCCTTCCTGTTATGAAGTCCATGCGAACTCTTCAGTACGATCTTCGCCAACAAGTTACGAGGTACATTTACTTGAATGGCGGGGCTATTAAAATTTCACAAAACTATGAAAACATGCAAATAAGTTGTGCTTTTTTCCTGGTTCCCATAGATATTATTTTTAGTAGATCATTAAATTAGTATTGAGTATATCGATTCAATATTTCCCGCACTTTTGTTATCTGCCTGGGTTTTGTAATGTTTGCTTGTTTTGCATCACATCTCCCAAACAGTGGCCATGCAAAAATGTTTATGTACCTCTCTCTCTTTAATATTTGTTTAATTTTTTGCAGCTCTTTTAAAAGTTCTATTCTCTGGCTCTGTTTAATAACATGGTTTCAAACTAATTATGAGGGTTTCCAGTTGAGTGTGCATGTTGTTAAGAACCAATATCAGTGCAGTTATTCTGTCCAATCACACCAAGTACAAACAGTACTCCTTAAAAAAACCTCATTCATCTTACTGTTTAAATAGATTTTTTGCATGCTGTAGTTTAAGAGACTCAATTTCCCCTTCAAGGCAAAGTCTTCAATTTACTGTTCACATTACCCAAGTTTAAGGTTCCCCAAACTGAAAACAAAACAATTTTAAACTGGCAGTGGACTTTGTAAACAAGGATTTGATCTGACATTATTGTCTCTTCAGAGTTTCATCACATTTGCTATCATAATAAAATTTTGTTCCTTTTTCCTACCGGATTATCAGAAATTCAAAAAGTAACAAGCTGCAAATAATGCCTGATTGAGTTTTTCTTGTTGCCAGCAACATTTTGTTTGAAAAGTTAGATGAATTCAAGTGGCACCTTCAGACTAACTTGTGTGCATCCATTTTGGATTTGATACCTGTTTATGTTGGCTAGTCTAAACAATGGCTATTGAAATTACCTTCTCCAATGAATAATTATTGTTACCATGCATTTGTTTAAACCTTTTAACTTGCACAAAGTAGCACATGTACATGTATTAGAATGCTTGTTAGAATGCTGATTAGTAATGGTAATAGGACTGAGTGGAGTCCAATTCGGTCTGTAATCATACGAGTGATAACAAAATCGGATGACCGCGCAGCGGGAGTCCGATTTGTTTATCACGAGTATGATTACAGACCGAATTGGACGACATGAAGTCTTATTACCAATTAATCATAAAAATTACAATTTCCGAGAACAGAAGAAGAGCCAAGTTATAAAAGGGAAGGAAATTTTGCGTTAAAAGACTGACAAAGGAAGTGTAAATTGTTCAACGTCGCTCTGAAATTGACTATGATCAAAATGTATAGTGATTGTAACCAATGTTGTGATTGGTTGATTTAAACTAAAACTTTGAATGTGATTGGTTGATTTAAAATACTGCTTTGAATGTGATTGGCTTATTGAACTGTCCGATAACAAACTGTCCAATAACAAACTGTCCAATAACAAAGTGTCCAATAACAAACTATCCGATAACAACTTGGCACGTGAATTAGTGGAAAATAGGAGTTTTTTAAACCAATCACAATCGAGGAAATTGTAATTTTTATGATTATTATTATTATTATTATTACCTGGTAACCTTGTCATTGTCAATGAATGATGTTTTTCCCTGTCTTTTCTTAAACTATGGCTGCCTCTTAGTCCTGAATCATTAGCTTTGCATGGCTCCAAGGTGTCTTTAAAAAAACAAAATTTGTTGATGGCTGATCTATTTTCATGGGTATGTTGTAGATCAACTAGGTCAAAATGAAATTCCTTTGTCTTCTAACCCTAATTATTTATGAATCATGAATAATTAAGGCTAGAAGACAAAGGAATTTGATTTTGGCCTAGGTTAAATTCATTTTGATCTGAATTTCATTTTGACCTGCAACAGGTATATGGTGTACATGTAGTTCAATTTTATCCTTGGTTCAATTTTTATTTTCTTTTGTTCTTGTGTATGGTAATGTATGATAATGAGTACAAAACAAAGGAAAATAAAAATTGAACCAAGGATAAAATTGAACCACAACATATATAATATATAGATTTATCCAAGCCTAAAAGCGGAGCTCCACGGTTATTATTTTTTTACTGGTATTGAGCAACACCGCATAGCTTTCCTTGAGCCAATATTTTATGTTTAGAGCAGTCAATAGGAATTGACCGTGGTTCAAAAACCTCAAAACATTACAAGATAACAATACAGTTGACGCGTGTGTCTGTTTGAAAACAAATTCAGCAATCAAAGAACGATCAAATATTTTCATCCAACATTGTTGGACGAGCATGTTTGACGGTTTGCCACCTCTCACAATTGTGCATTAAATGGTTTTCCATGTTTGATCAAACATGTTCATCCAGAATTTCGCATTACAAATAAATATTTGATTGTTTAGCCACCCCAACAACCAAATCGTGCACAAACGGTAAAAAGCAACCAAATGAGCTGCGTAATGTCGAAAATTTCAGCAATAACATGTAAAAATCATTTTTTGGACTTACTTGGTCCCGTGTTTGGTCAAGCATTGTTTTGCGTTTAGCCACCAAACGTTATGCTTGACGTTATGCTTGACAAACACGATAATGGATGAAAATGTTTACATATTTCGTAGTAAGTTAAGCTTAGACATAAGCTTAAATGTCGTAGAAAAGAGAAAAAGGAAAACAATCCTGATAGTTTGGATAGGTAATCGCATGGGGCCGAGTAAATGTCACTTGTGCCAGTTTTCAGAAAGTTGCTGAAATTGCCCTCATTGCACAAAACATAAGTGATACTAATCCTTAATTTTATGAGGACTCATTGCGATTACGTGTTAATAACATAAGTGCAAACGTTTCTTTCAGTTCTTAAACAGAAGAAACACAGACTTTGAAAAACATGTACAGTCAGCCAAGCAGAGGAAAACCACTCGTTCGCTTGCCAAACAACAAACAAACAATTTGACTAGCTACTTCTTTGTGCCCAAAACGAGTGGATTGTTATTTATATTCAGTCGAGACAAAAATACAAGTTTCATTCCTGAACAAAAGCAACAACAATTAAACCAAATGCTAAGCTTCAATTTATTTAAGTTACCTGTGTTGTCGAGCTTTCTACCACTTGAAAATACGCATTGATCCACTATAGTAAAAACATGCATCTACAAAAATAGCAAACGGTTTTTCCAAAGAAAGAACTTCTTCCACCAAGTATGTAAGTTTGTGCTACTCATTCCTCCCATTAATGCCGGTGAGTTGTTAAATAAGCTTTGATGGTGAGCTGCAAGATGCCGCGGTAAAGTGAACAAGCCCTTGAAGCATTAAATCATTTTGTTTTTCAACCACACAATCTGGGTGCCATACAAGTGGATCCAAAATTTAAGAATTTCCTGAGAAAAACCTTTTGCTGTTCCATTTTATAAAAAATTAAAAATTCACCTTCCGGAGTATCTTTTAAGTAGTTCTTAATTTCTATGCCTTTTACGTGAATTAAAAGACAGAAACTGAACTTGGAAGATGACGTTGTTTTGCTCAAAATGAAGAAATCAACTGAATGTGAAATGTCAAGCCACAGAAAGTGTGTGTTTTGGTTTGGGTGTCCCATACCTGGCTTAAGCCTGCGATACAATCGAAAACTAGTACCTGGTCAGCGGTCAACTTCAAAAAACTAGCTAACCTCGATGAGGTCTTAACTTGAGCCCGCGATATGGTCATGTAATACTGGTCAGCAGATACCTTGTTCTGACAGGTGTCCAATATCAAAGATGTGTACTGTAAACCAGCCTGTCAGTTGGAGTATGGCCAACATTTCACATCACATACATGGAAGGGCGGACGTACGTACGACGTACATACGATGTACATATGGTGACCAAAACCAAATTTTCTCGAATAGATGGGTTACCATATTTTCTCAACCATGGTGCTCTGCTTGGTGGCCCTTCGGGCCACCAGAGCTCCGCTATCAAGGGAGAGTAAATAATAGCTACTGTTTTGAAACAAAGCATACATTGAGTGATATTATTTTCTGGTATATGTAGGGAAGCCATCATGCGATGTTCTGAAGCTGCTGGTTATCATTTAGGAAGAAGAAAGAAGGTAAATTTAATAACAGCTTTGTTTTTGAAATTCTTAAACTGTATAATTATGTACATGAATAAACTGGAAAATCGTGAAAATGTTTCATCATAATATTTTTTTGTTATATCACCTTTGGTATTCTCTAAAGTCAATAAAAAGTCTTGTCATGGCCGCTCGTGATTTCCGAATTCTTTGAGTGTTCTTCCAACATCCCGCATGGTTTATCAGCCTATAAACAATAGAAACATGTCATATATTGCTTAAATAAAGGAAGCTTGATGACACGTATGCCACATTATATCCCTATGACATTCTTGTAACTTTTTTTAATCTTAAGTGCCATAAGATTATCTTTCAATGTCAATGTCAGTGTTGATGTATTGTAAAGTCAGACAAGATATTTTTCTGTTGGCTTTAATAACTGCCTATACAACCATAGACAAATTGCTGGCCGTCTCAAACCATTTTGCTGTTGTGTACAGAGACGTGTTTCCCAGGGAAACTACATGCATGTAGCATTGCGTGTCTACAGTCATTTGCCGTTAGATACAAGTATCTCAAATGCTGGCTTAATGCTCAGAACGTCATGTTCAGTTTGTACTGTTATGTCTATTGAGTGTTTGACGTGTTAGGAGTGTAGTCTGAACTTTAATAGGTTAATTTGGTATTTACCAGAGCACTTTTCAATTGAGTGTCGTAAAACCAAAACCAAAGCAATTACTTCAGCCAATCACAATAGACCAAAACAGTGCAACGAACCAATCAGAATTTGAAGTAATTACACGTAACCGGTGCAAAGCCCGGGAAAATACATGTGTGTAAGTCACGATTGGTTTTGGTTTTGCTTCTCATTGGTTGAGAAAGTGGCGCGAGTTTTCCTGGCCAATCACAGAGCGAAGTAATGCAAAACCAAAGCAAAACCAGAATTACTTGCGACACTCAATTGAAAACCGCTCTAATCCATTGCTTCTTGATAGGCTGGAAAGAATGTGCAAAAACTTTTAGGAGGTAAGAACTTACTGACCTCAAGTTCTGATTTATGTGGATGTGCTGATCATGTAAATCTATCCTAGAGTAGTGTAATGTTTATGTAATGTGTAAATGTACAGAGTATGCATGGAGGACCAAACAACCAAAAAAAACTTTTCCATGATAATGAGTTTTATTTCCCAAAGGAAAATCATTTTATTGTTTTGGTCCTCTAACCTGGCTGCTCTGCACCTACTCCATTGTCATATTTCTTTGTATTATTTTGTAGCATTTCAAACTATTATTGTAACGAACAGTAAGGTGAAGCACAACTCAAGATGTCATATAGTCTTGAGCTTTATAATGCAGAAACAAGCTTTAAATATTTCTTGTGAGTTCAAAAATGTTGTTTTATTCAGTCAAGTTATGCAGTTACCTTACGTTTTAGTAAATGGCACTCAGAGCTTTCATTTCAACTACACACTGCCTTGTTTTTCACACCTGTAATGTAGGACCTTGTCACTTTTTGAGGAAATGAAACTATTGCATTCAAAAACAGTCATTAGCTCCCAGAAGGTGTTGACAGTGCTCACTGGGTTACAGCCACATCTAAGCTTTCAGTTTTGTTTATAATAACAAGTTCTACAACTGCAGGTCTGACGTTTAGGTCTGACTCTTTTTAAAATTGTTTATTCAATTAAATATAGAGGTTCCATCTATGAAGGATTCTGGCACCAGTGTTAACATGACTGTGTCATCAGCTGGTATCAAGCTAGCAAGCATTGAAAATGGAAGAGTAATTTCAAATCATGACATGCAAGGCATTTCATTTGCCAGTGGGGGAGAGAAGGTAATCTCTTCTATAGTGTACCCATTCAGCATCAGGAACAAGTTAGCAAAAAAGGTCACATTTCTGCCACAGAAAGTTGGTTACTTTGGCCCAAATAAAGTGTTTCTGGTTTTTGGGGTGGGTGGGGTTTTGTGTGTGTGTGTGCGGCATGCGTGCGTGCGTGCGTGCGTGCGTGCGTGCATGCGTGTGTGTGTTGGGGGGGATTTTTTTTTTCAGTTTTGGGTTAAAATTGTCCGTGGCCCCAAAAGTGTAATGCTTGTCTGGTCTGTATCATAGTTTGTGTGACAAAAATGCATATTATAAGTCTTCTACAGAACACTGCACTTACTACAGGTTGCACATAGTGTCTTTCTTTGAGAATGAATATATGAAAATTATATAATTTATTTGAACTGTGGATTAAAGAATGAAGAAGTGAATGATCATTGCAGTTATAAATTCTACTTAAAAAATAAAGCCTGAAAAACAAATCAGGCTTTAATTTCACTACTGCTTAAAGTACTACTGTGATTAAGTTTTTACCCCTTTAATTTTTAGGTTTATCATATAGAATTCCAGGAAAGATTATAAATGATGGTTTTCCATTTGCAAATATCTGCATTGGCTCCGGAGATATTTAACTTGAAAAATTTGTAAGATATGCAAATGAGAGGCCTGATGACATCATAGACTCAACCCAATATAATGTCAAATGTGCAAATGGAGCTACGTGTATCTCAGTGAATTTGCAGCAGATACCATTGAAACTTGGTAGCTGGCTAATAGTTCTACAGGCAACATGCCTACAGCTATAAAAAGTTTGGTTCCCATGGCAACTCACTCTTTCCAGTTCCTGCCAGCCTGATCTCAATATTTTAGTGATTTTCACCTCGAAAAAACAATTAACAAGGCCACGAACTTGAACTAACATATTTATGCGTGTCATACAAATGAGGCTCCATTAGCAAATATAAAAAATGATATCATAGAACACCAAAGCTGGCCAGCAAAGCCCTTCATATCAGGGAGGTCTGGAACCCACTATGTTGCCATGGTAACAAAACTGGTAAGCTCATTTTGTGGTGCACATCTAGTAGAAAAAGAAAAAAAGTTCATTTACTTCATTTAGTGTGTTGGATTGTAGCTTAGACTCAGGCAGGGGGCTGATAATTCAATAGTAGTTTCCATGTGCAGTGGATATGTTGTGGTTCATATTTTATTTTGGTGAAATTTTTTCAATCCAGTTTATTTTTTTCAAACTAGTTTATGTTTTTCAAACCAGTTTATTTTTTTTACAATCATGGGAAGTTTTTCGTCAATACACAAACTTTATTTCCTTTCTTTAACTGAACTTACATGTACCTCAAAAAAGTTACACAAAAACATTAAATAAAGGGTTAGAGTTAGTGGTTAGGGGGGTTACGGATTGGGTTTAGGGGGGTAGGGTTATGCACTGATCTTATTATTTAGGCCTAAACCCTGATTTTAAATGGTAAACTTTTATGGAAGGTTTAGGGAGACTATGCTGTAATGCTATTGTATATGTTGTGGTATGAAATTTACTTTGGTATGAAATTATTTCATACCAGTATGAAATTTATTCCTTTGTCTCCTAACCCTAATCAATCATAGGAGACAAAGGAAATAAATTTCATACTGGTATGAAATAATTTCACACAAAGTAAATTTCATACCACAACATATATGTTTGTACTACAAAGCCTGTATGTTGTTTTATCTGAACTCATCTTTGGTCATGCCAGCTACCAGTTATAATTTATTAAATAATTCAAGAAATGGATAATTTAGTTAATGGTAACAATTTAAAGGTTGTAAATTGTACTACAGACATTTTACATGTTACAGTAATCAATTGGCCACTTGACATAAACTGTGGCCACCCTTGCATTGTATTGTTGTATTACATCACCTTAATTTACAACCTAATTACCTTTTTACAATCTCACAAGAGAAGTCTTAGAAGAAAGAAAAAAGTGACCTTATAAAAATGTTGTTAAATTCTTTTGTGTAACCCCCCTCCCTCCCAAAAAAAAAATTCCACGCCCCAAAAATAAAAGCCCTTTTCAGACGGTTGATAAGAACAAACCAGTTTAAAAATAATAAACTGGTTTGAAAAAAATAAACTGAATTGAAAGAAATTTAAACCAAAATAAAATTTGAACCACAACAGATATCCTCATCCTTCTTCCTTTCTTCCCTCCCTTACTGTCTGTGGTCTTATAAGCAGATATTTCTTTTTTCCATAGGATTGTGTTGACATGATAGGATATGTTGCAAAAGATCAAGTTAATGGACGAGGTTTGTTCAATTAACAATATTGGTTCATGTGTCAGCGTGCGTTCATCAAGATATGAAGCGCGCGGAAAGTTTGGAGAGCACGGAAGATGTGTAAGAGCTTCTCGATTGCTCTCCGAACTTCCCAAGTGCTTCATATCTCAATGAACACACAGATGACAGTCATGAACCAATCGTTTTATAACATTTTCAATGTGCTAGTTTAAATATTGTGTAAAGAGAAATTTCCTCTGCTACGTCATCAGTGTTTGCACAATGGGAATATGAAGCATGCTCGTGCAATTGAATTTGACTACACGACTTTGCCAGCTATGTTATAATGCTAATTATGTCTGAGTTAAATTTTATGGGTGTGAAAATAATAAATTACTATTACTAAGGACATAATGTAATTTATTAATAAATATGTTGTTTTGGCAGATACTGGATGTCAACCATGGTAATATTAGACTAACTAACATTTTGATAGTTTTTGTTAATATATATTTTCATTATTAAGTAAGTCCTATGATCTTGTGTTGCACTGGTACCATATCCAACCCCAAGGCTCTTATGGTAGGTTGTTTTGTTTGCAACTCATAACCCAGTTGTGGAGATGCTGATTTAATTAGCATCATACCCACCCATCTCACCCCATGATGAATTTCCAGTGATCTTTCTTGTAAGTGGTAGAGATAATTATTTTCTGTAACTGCACATTTCTCATCTGGGGTGTCATTGATAGTGAAGATAGCATCCATCTGTGTTTTCTCACAGCTTGCTTTGTTGTTGACTGTGGAGGAGGATTAGCATATGATGTAATCAACACTATTGGACAAGCTTTTGAGATTCGCTTTAAGATGTTTTTACAGAACCCTCCACTTGCTACAGAAGTTCCTGAAAGGTCAGACTCTGCACAGTGTTCATTGTGATAAAGTGATCAATTTGTTGACTTTTGTTTATTTTATAGTGATGTAGTACATGCACACCATGTTTTCACAGGGTAGCGGTACTGGTAGATTTTTATTAACTTTCAAGACTCTTCTGACAAGGTTACTGAATGCTTTTTAATGCCAATATTAGATTTTCAGAGTCAATATTTGAAAGTGAAGAGCATACTTATGAAATGGAGTATGAAGAACCAAAAGATGATGGACAGCATTTTCAGGTGCTTGTCAAATATACTCAATTGACTTAATCAGGATTAAGTATTAAACAATAGTTTTTTTGTGATATGGGGTTGATAGGTCACAGAAGCACTTCTGCAAACTCAAGTGGCAGAATCTTGAATCACATTTATTTTTCAATATTGGTATTTATAATGAGGATATGGTGAAAATTGTGTTAAAAATAAATTTTCATTAATTTATGGTCATCGTCGTTAGCTCTTAACAAATCAATTGTGCCAGTTTTGTGCAGAACATTTTATTTTAAAACCAAATGTTTTTATTTAGCAAAAAGTAAACCTTTTAATAAGCACAAAGGGCTTAGTTCAAAAAAACTCTAGTTTAGCATAAAGATTGGTTACCACATAAGAAAGATACCAGAAGTTCTATGTTTATTTTTTTATCTCAAGGCTTAAATTCCTAGTATTAGCCTAGATGACTTTTCTTAGTGTTAAACCACTTAATAATGAATGATTTCTTTTGTTACATGTTTGAACTGAAGCTAAAGGGATCAAGAACATTGGATCACAGCCTCTTTTGTTTCCAGCTCCTTGGCATTCTTTTAAGTTGTTTGTTCTTAGACCATTTCTTGGAATTTAAGCTTCATGATTAAAAATACACAGATCTAAAAATAAATACAGATCTAAAAATAAATAAATGAAATAAGATAATAAGTAAAGTATGCCTTCAACTTAATAACCAATTGTCATGAAAAGATGTCCACTAATTTGGTTCGTGTCAAAACCGTCAAAACCATCAATCCCAATGCCAGTTGGTCTTTTTTGTTTTCTGCTTTCAACTGATGCTTCGACAACTTGTAAATCATAAAACTTCAGTTGAATTGTGAGTCTGACAATCAGATGTTTTTGAAATGTGTCTACTAGCATTAAATACGATCTGGATTGCTACCTGCTGACTAGAGTTTAATCTACTGCTACTTTATTCCAGCCACCATTTACATATCAATCCACAAATGCAGAGCCAGCCAGTTATATGTCGCTAAGAACCACCACAACAGATGGGTTGGCTGGCTATGACAACCCCAACAAAGGGCGACAAGGACACGGCTATGATGTCCCCAAAGGATCCCATGTCGGATATGAGGCTCCTAAGAGCCAAACAAACAGATATAATCCAGGTAATGATTGAAATTTTTTATATGTTCCATTAAAATTGTATGTACTCTAAAAATGTAAAGGACTGAAATCTTCAGCCAATCAGTCTCCACACAGGGCATTGAGTGCACACCTGTAACAAAGTTTCTAATTTTTGAGTAAAATGAACTACCAAGATCATCATTCTGTAACCATCAAGGGTATTCAACCAAAACAGGCATTACAAGTTACAGCCTTCTGCTCTGCTCAACACATATTGAGTTTTAGATGTAAAACTGCAATTTTTAATTTTGAGAACATGTTTTGGCAAAAACTTCAGCCTTCTCCAATGCAAGTGTTGCATGAGATGCAAATCTGAACATAAATAACCAGTAAGAGACTAATGTTTAGAGCCCATGGGGTACTCCCTATAATGGCCTATAAGGGGAGGCTCCGCCCGAAAGGGGTACCTTTTTCTCGCTCCAGGTATATGAAAGGGTAGGGATTTCACGAGTCGAAGTATATGAAAGGGTAGGGAAGTCTGTCATTTAGGTATTTAAAAAGGCTGTTTCATTAAAATACCTTACACACCTTGACTATATTTAGGCCTTGGCGGATTGTGCTCCTAAAAGTGGCATATTATGCTACTAGCAGTGCTCGAAATTTTGCCAAATTATGCCAAAATTATGCCAGAATTCCCAAATTATGCTCCTGATTTCCGAAATTATGCTCACAAAATGACGTAGATTCTGTACATACAGGCGTGCAATAACGACACCAAATTATGATGTTTTTCAATTAAATTGTTGTTGTAAATTTATTTGTGTTTTATGGCAGTTTGTCTCGGCCCTCAGCTGTCCAAATTAGCTGCTCACATCTCTGAACCATTTGTAAAATGCCTTCAATGACTTAACGACCACACTTGTACATACTGAAGGTTAACTGCACACGCAGAATTTGCCAAAAGAGGCCTAGTAACTAAGCATGTCAGAACAAAGTCAACACTACTATAAGTGTAGCCAAAACACGCATTACAAGAACATACTACCTAAATTTAATTTATTTCTGTAGAAAATACATCATATTTATTAAATTGTATGAATTTATGCTCCAAAAAGTGCTAAAATTTGCTAATTATGCCGTGGCAGTGCTCGTTTAAAAAATTATGCTTTTTTGCTCCAATTATGCCAAAAATCATGCTAGCACAATCCGCCAAGGCCTAACAAATTTACGTGTATGTATGATTTACTGGCTGATTTGTTGGCATTTTTACTTTGTATCCTGTTTGGAACAGGGAGCTGTTCGATTGAAAAAATGTGCCGGCAGCCAGCAAATTTGCCGCCGACAGTCAGTTAATTGCCCCTTACTTCACACTGGACTTCACTTGGCATTTTCTAGCATGGCAGACAAAGGTCACTGGCCCGTGGAGGGGGGTACTCCCAGAAAAGTTGGGTGGGGGTGTGCAGCCCGCTTCCTGAAACCCTTACCCTATTTCAGACCAAAATCTGCAATTTTCCCTACCCTATTTCAGACCTGACCAAAAATTTGATAGCCTATTTTAGACTTATTTCACGTACACGGTTGGCGTAAACATAATTAAAAGTAAAAAAAGAAGGGCTTTTGTTGATGGTCATACTGCCTAATGACGAAGAAGTAGCTTCTTCTGAAAAAACATACCTAATGTAAGACTTGAGTGCACAAGCCATACCTTATTTCAGACCAGAATGTTCAAAATCGATACCCTATTTCAGACCAAAACAGCTAAAAAACCGTACCCTTTGGGGCCGCACATACCTATATAGCCCATATAAGGGAGTACCTCCCCCCCCTTCCCCCAGGTCACTGGCAGTTGCTGCCTACTACTTCAGCTATGCTGCCCACTACTAAAAAACATTTTGACAGGGGTGGGGTACAAAAATTTTCCTCTTTGTCAGATGCAGTGAAGTGGTTAGTAAGGCCAGTGTTCTGTGATCAGTAAAATCAAATGTTTTGATTTTAGGAACATGAATAAAAATTGTATGGATAATATTTCCACGGTAAAGTTTTGCTCTTTAAAAGGACTTCAACCCCTGAGAACCAAACTCAAAAGTTGTATGGTAACAGTGATTGTATTCATTCTAGTTTCAGCGGGTGATTATGATAACCCCTCAGGCCTCATGGGTGCCTCTGTTAACAGAAATGGTCTAAGTGCCACACAAAGCCTGAAATTCGCTGCTGGGGCATGTTACGATAACCCTGACAATACAGCATTTTACGAAAATCCACTGGCTGCACCAAGAGCTCCTCAAAGAAGTGACAGCTTAGACCAACATCCAGTTGGTTTCAGAGATTCAACTTATGACAATCCTTCCTCGCCAAAAGGTAGCTCGGGCACATAACGGACAAGAATTATTGTGTGTCAAATAAAATACGTGTTTATGGGTGATGGGCTCCCTTAGTGGTCCACATTTTGCTATTCTACCCCTAAGACTTTGGTAGAATTTGTACAGCCGTGTTACTTGTCAACTTTCACCTCACTTTCTGGTGAGTCTGATCACTAAAGCGGGTTTAGTGGAGCAGGGATGGCGCAGTGGTGAGAGCACTCGCCTTCCACCAATGTGGCCTGGGTTCGATTCCTGGACTTGACGTCATATGTGGGTTGAGTTTGTTGTTGGTTCTCTTCTCTGCTCCGAGAGGTTTTTCTCCAGGTTCTCCGGTTTTCCCCTCCACAAAAAACCAACATTTCCAAATTCCAATTTCATCTGCTTGTAAAGTGCATTTGATCATATACACATGGAAAATGAGCTATATAAGTTCTAAATTATTATTGTTATTGTTGTTGTCGTTGTTATTATTATTGTTATTATTATTATTATTATTATTATTATTATTATTATTTTTATTATTAAGTGTCCCCAGGTGTTTACTCTATGGGGCTATAAAAAGCCGTTTTCACACTCTCCTGAAACACCAGCTTTGGGCGTGGCTGTTGAAACGGAGACAGGTTGATTATTCAAGATATTACGAAGAACTGTAATTGAACCGCAGCTTGAGAACAAAGTGCGGTCGCGGTGTTTTCTCCACTGAAATTCTGCAGGATTAACATAATATAGTACTTGTGCTTGATCCGGAGGGTGTCTGCTTTCGGGATTTAGGAGCTTCTAACAACAACGTCTTTATTGTACCTTAAATTTCTTTGTTTGTTACAAAATTATATAAGTTAATACATAAGAAAAGGTACGGACCTTCAGAAATAACTATTAAGAGTTAAAAATGCCTTTGTTTTATTTTTTGCAGTTCAAGAAGGCTGGGCAAGATTTGATAACAACGCGCTACCCCCTCCACTCCCACTGTCAACAAATCCTGGCCATCAGGACTATTCAACTCCACGCTCTGCTCCAAGGAAACCCCCGCCTGTACCCAAACCATACGCTGCAACCAAGTTAGAGAAGGAGAAGCAAGCTGAATTAGCAGCAACAGCAGCTGATGCAGCTACCGAAAGTAAGATCTCTTTCTTAGGAAATTATTCAGTTTTGGGCCATATTTTACATAACTTGTGTTCAGGCTCTAGTGGGGAATTTGTTCAGTTTTCCCTCGGCTAGCTTCTCTTGCTGTCTTTTCCTTTCGTCTTGTCCCCAACTGGCGCTTGAGACAGGCTTCGGTGCCAGCACTGTGGTAACTGTAAGACTGCGTAAAAGAAGTCAAATACAGGTAAACATCCAGAAAGTTTCCGCGCAAAACTCGGGGCTTGGGAGAAGTGAGCGTTTACGAGAGGACTTAAGGTATCATGTCACTTGCCCAATTCATGCCTTGTGCAGTCTTCTTATTATTAACTAACCCAGTTGAGTGATCTGGTCTTTCGCCGCAGTCGATCCGTTGTCCGAGCAAAATAGTTTCGCTGTCTGTCTGTCCGTCTGTCGACGGTCGGATACGACTCTGTAAAGAATTTAAATTTTTGTTTCTTTTATGAAAAACGTGTAGGTGAATTCCATTTTGTAGTAGTTGTATTTTTTAATGAAGCCCAGTTTACGATAATCGCATTGCCAGTGCCAGTGGTGCTAGCCCTTTTTCATCGATCAACACAATCGAATGCAGCCTCTTCATTATCACTAGCATGCGGTTCTTCTTTATCTGTAGCTGTCGGTAACTGAGTGATTCATAAGAAGTTCGTGCTTTTTTTCAGTAAGCTCTTTGAGGCGCCGAAGAGGAAACCGCTTGCTGTCGTTAATTTTAAACATGGCTTCGAGGATTATGTGTGTTATTTTCTCATCGGTGTATCTGTAAAACTTTGAGGATGTTGTAAAACTACCATTTTTACAGATGTTGGTTCAGTCTTATTCCTGTTTTATAGACGTAAATTTACTTAAACTATTTGTCAGGAAAGTGTCCGAAATTGTTGACCGAAATTAGTTGAAAAGTGTCCGACAATTAAACGTCCGAAATTTTTGGCAAGTAATAATAATAATAATAATAATAATAATAATAATAATAATAATAATAATAATAATATAATAATAATAATAATAATAATAATATATCACATTTATATTGCGCATTTTCTATGCAATATTCAAATGCGCATCACAACACTGGCCGGGGGACTTTGCCAGACTGCTTTTTACGCAGTTTACAATTAATGAAGTTGAGTTATGAGTGCCCCCGTAATATCACTAGGGGTGGTCACTGCCAGAGTTTTGTTACGTCCCTAGTGGTTCTTTTACGTCCCACAGAATCAGTGAATTATGAAGAGTTGTGAGACGGGGCCTACGGTTTATCGTCCTTATCCGAGAAGACTAGAAAGTCTAACCGTTTGTAGATGTCATTACAAAGGCAGCACTTTCTCCTCAATTATTTTAAGACCCTGAGTGTTGGTCCGGCCGGGGTTTGAACCCGCGACCTCCGCACGGTAGTCCGGTGCTCTACCACTGAGCTAACCGGTCGGCGGCTGTAATGTACTTGTTCCCACAATACATTAGCCGCGGTCGCTACGACTGTATTCAAAGCTGATCACAGTGGTTAGCGCTCATGGGAAACATCTAGCAGAGTGAAACAAGCCGATCGAAAAACTTGTTACCGTCGTTAGAATCACTACAGTTATTGAAAATAGGCACCCATAGGTTGCATGTGTGGGGCTACCATTTAGAAATGTCAAAGGTATAAATTTGCTATTACTTCATACTTTATACTACTTGATTTTTTGAGCGAATTTTTGTTACCTTAACCTATTTTACCACACGTGAATCGTTTGTGTAGAATTATTGCTAAGGGGAGTATATCTTGAATTTTCAAATGAAAACAGAGCCTCAATCACTTTTCAGCAACTTGAGGAAAGAAACGAGGAACTCACTTGACATAATTTCGTCCCATCTTTCTGAAAAAATCTTCAAAATCTTGCACAACCATTTTAGTCATTTTGACCTGCACAGCCATTTTAAAGCAAACCTAAACTATTGAGTTTGTAGGAGATTAATCTGAGTATGTTTTATGAATAACAGGGCCACGTTATTCGAAGTATGATTAGTGCTTATCCAGGGTAACTGCTGTGACAATGTCTTGGCTTTGTTCACTAACACAGGACAGGTGTTCATCGGGCGTCGAACAACTGAGCCCAGAATGAAGCTCCGATTTTAAAATCTCAAACTCTGAGTTTTGAAAGTGAGTGCCGGAGTGTCCCCTAGGCTTCTGTACATTGATGTACCTTTAAATGCATTTTTGGCTTTTGGAAGTGATGCCAAGAATGAATGCGTTCACGCTACACTTTGTATTACAGGCTCCAGGCCTCTTCCTTTGGAGTTGGAGGTGTGGTACCACGGACCCATGTCCCGCGCCGAAGCAGAATTGCTGATAGAGGATGAGGGCGACTTCTTGGTGAGAGAAAGCAAGTCCAAAGCTGGACAGTATGTCTTGTCCGGAGTCCAAAGTGGACAGCCTCGACATTTGCTGTTGGTTGACCCGGAGGGAAAGGTGTGTGGACTATTTGATGCTACTTTATCAAGAAATGCAAACCTTTAAACGAACACTTTTTTTCAGTTATCTTGGGAAATAGACATATACCATGAAGATTGAAAGGTTAACCCCGCAAAGGGTCCCCAGATAATAAAACGAACTCTATTGGAATTCAGAAATCTCACAACTGCCATCTGATCAAACGAGGCGACGTAGGTGGCGATAACAGTGTGGCGGCCACTTTGCCCTGTACCTGATTCATATCCAATTTCTTACGAGCTGAACTTGCATAGCCTGCGTCGCAGACGTTAACTAACCCCGGTTAGTACTGTCTGCGAAGCAGCGCCAAATTCCTTGTTCTGTACCAGAATTTGGGTACGCGTTATGATTGGCTCGTCAACAAAAGGCTTTTGTTGACGAGCCAATCATAATGCGTACTCAAATTCTGGTACAGAACAAGGAATTTGGCGCTGCTTCGCAGACGGTACTAGCCGGGGTTAGTTAACGTCTGTGACGCAGGCTAAACTTGCATGGATGTGTAAATTATTCCGACAGAGCTGGAGACGTTTTCTGCGAACATCGTGATACTGGTGGCCCATCACCCATTCAACACACAACCCTAGGAGTTTCATGTGTAGAGATGGAGAAAAGGCCAACGGTTTAACGTCACTGCTCAAGCGACAAAAATTTAGGAAAAGTTTTTCAAAATTCTCAACAAAGTCGGCTGGGGGCTTTTATAGGACAGCGGGTTGACCAAGATAGAAATTGACTTTAAGGGAGGTCCAATGCTCTGACACTTGATTTACGGATTTAAAGATAACTCCAAAGAATCGTACTCATAAATATCGTCAACCTTTCGTTGTAGGTTCGAACCAAAGATCGAGTGTTTTCAAGTGTACAGGAACTTGTTGCGTACCATGTCAAGAACAAGCTACCTATCATCTCGGCCGGCAGCCAGGTCACCATATCACGACCTGTTCTCAAACATTAACGCAGCCCCGGCCCCTTTTTGTCAGGAGGTATCAAGTGCTGTGTTTTTTGTTTGTTTTTTGGCTTGTTTCTAGACAAAGCGCAGCAAGAATTTCAACTTAATGCTTTTTCGTTTTAGCGGAGTTTAGATTTTACCTTAACAAGAGTTGTCCAGAACTAGCCAGCAACTTTTTTATCTCCTACATGTACAGATACTAAGGAAACTCCTTATAAAGGTTCCAATCGAAACATAGGTTTTTGTTCAATAGTATGTGGAGTAGTGGATCGGCTTAGATATTTATCAGTCGGGTGGATTAACTTCAGGATTACATGCCGCGAAAACAAAAGCATCGCCTAAATAATCAAAGATGGCTGAGAAACGATTATTGAAATTGTACAGTTTTAGGGCAGTTGGCCAGGGAATAGAATACCAAGAAAGTAGCGAGCTGTTCTACAGCAAACGCTGTGTTAAGCCAAGCGTCATATAAGACGATGGGACGCTGTGTCGAACTTAATCGTGCATGAAATAGCAATACGTAATGAAGAGTATTTTTTTATACGGACCTGCATATTTCTTCGAATTTCTTGTATCTTGTCACATTCTACCTAGACAGGCGGGGAGCGCATCCTTCCACACACCGATTTGGCGGCAATTACTCCACACTAAAGAAACCGTGAAGGATTGTGGGATCGCTTGGGTAGACAAGGAACTGTTATGTGTGCTGTGGAGGAAAAAGTTGTTTTGATTTGGTAGACTTACCAAGAGCAACTTTAGCGGCTATATCAACACCAAAAAAATGTTAATATTTTTCATCTGCCGTCTGGCCGAACGATTTCACAATCCCTTACTAGTTCAACTCGTCTCAAACTTTCTGGAGTAAGAAGCTGACTGCGGTTTATTCATATGATGGATAGCGTTTTCAAGAAATTTTAAAAAAGTAAAGTTTCGCCTCTTTTTCAAACCGAGGCCCAATACGGATCCTTTCAAAATTAAGAAGCACATGTGCTTGTTGTTCAATGCTTGCAAGTGATATGCCATTGAATATCCCACTCGTCACTTGTACAAATGACAAGTGGAATATTCCATGGTATATTACGAAGAAGCTTTGCATAACTACTTTATACCATGCCATAGAAAATGCATGCGCCCATACAATCAGTGCGACATAAGATAGAAAAGTTGGGTGAAATACGGACGATTATACAAAGGCTTTCCATATTCCGATGGCTGTATTTTGTATTGAACATTTTAGATTGTGAGCTCGAGATTTTTCTATCGCGTGATAACTGATGAGGGCGCAGCCCGAATCATCTATCACTCATGGAAATCGAGAACGAATAATCAAATTGTTTTAGTATAAATCTACTAGTCGTTCAAAACTAAACAAGTAAATTATCTAAATCCTCCTCGCAGACATTTCGAGAACGCAAAGAAGTGGCCGCCGTTTTGATGACAATCGATGCTCACTGTCTATCACAGAATAGGTAGCGAGTAGCGTAGCCAATCAGATAACGGCATTCGTGATAGAACGCTAGTAGATTTATACTAATGCATGTTATAAAAATGTTTACGGCTCCACTGCTAGGAAGAGTGGGTGTGTTACTGGTGTGAAAATTGTGTTCAAATTGACCGCAACTTCGCTGTATAGGGTAAACTTTCGACGGCCGTTTCTTCGCCCAACGGGTGTTTTGAGATTTGCTATCGATTGCTTTTGATATTATTCAACGAATATTTGTAACATAGTTTTGTACTCTGAAATAGTTTTACACATAATAATTATGTCCAAATGTTTGGTCTGGAGGAAAGTTTGGTTGAATCTACTATTTAGAAATGTCAACATTTTGTAGGAAAAATTATTGGTCAAATTATAACCAGCTAGCACTGGTTCTTAGTTTCATAACTGTAAAATTAATAGCTGGACTATTGTTTTAGACTGATATATAATTCAGTATCAGTACTCGTGAGGACTCTTAAAAGTCCGACCGCATCGTTTTTTGGGCTCGATTACCAGTCGCTGTTTCGGGAAATGAGCCGTCGCTCCGGAAGTCCGGAACCGACTTAGCGGCGGAAATCGAGACCCGTCGTCTATAAAATCATGCCCCGTTCACACTAAAGCAAAACATGTAGTATAACCAGCTTTTAATTTGTTTTCCTCGCAAAAGCTACTAAGTGGTGTCATTGAATCAAACCAATTGACAGCACAATAATCTGTCAGCGACTTGATTATATGTAGCTGTGTGAGAATGGGGAGTTGAAAAAATATTTTTTTACCAGAGTAGCTTTGCATGTTCCTTTCGAAGTGGCGTTTCCCCACCTTTGTGAAAATGTTGTATTTCAGCGAGGAAAGGAATACCATCCAGACTATGACGACTGCATTCCACGAAACTCTGGCGTGGCTGGGGGAGGGCGTTTCATCATTTAAACTTTTTCATTTAAGAAAAGCGTTTTGTATTTGTTTCTAAAACTCAAGCATTTCAGCATTATGTCCAAACTGGACCAGCCTTTATCATGACTGGTGCAAGTTTTCCATTGCACTAGCGAGAATAGAGTGCTTTTCAATTGAGTGTCGAAAGTAATTCACATTTGCTTTGGTTTTGCATTGCTTGAGAGCTTCGCTCCGTGATTGGTTTCTTGTCCAGTGGGAAGCAAACCAAAACCAATCGTGACTGGTTTGCGCGCATTTTCCCGCGCTTTGCGCCGGTTGCATGTAATTGCTTCGTATTCTGATTGGCTCATCGCGTTGTTTGCGTCTGTTGTGATTGGTGACAGTAATTACTTTGGTTTTGGCTTTACGACACCAATGAAAACCGCTCTATATATTTTGTAATTCAATCTGATCTTATGACTTCTAGAAAAAGTGGCTACCTTTCGACTGGAACCGTGGAACCATCTATTAAAATAGATGGTTCCACGGTTATTGGCGCCACATTAACTGGGGGGCAAACGCGGCTAAAATTACAGAAAATGTATTGGATTTTGATCGACTTTGAACCGCTGTAACGCCGCTAAAAAAGGCAGATTTCCAACATTTGCCACTACTTTTAATGGTTTTATTGATATCGTACATTCAACAGAAAATAAGGCAATTAACGAAGGTACGACGTCCGTAAATTACAATTATAAATCTTCTCATGTCGCTTCTCAATTCGCGGTAATTTGCATAATTTTTATTAGAGAGGTATGTATGAAATCTTAAAAATTCGTTTACGGTCGTTGTAACCTCAGTGAATCTCTTCTTTATACATCATGAAAATAATGTCAGTATAAATGTCTTTTGAAAGACAAGGATACTTCACAAATTAATGTGATCAAGTAAGCTGAAGCCACTCAAAAGGCACTAAGGCCACGTTTGGTGTTACAGCGGTTCAAAGTCGGCCAAAATCCCATTCATTACTGTAACTTTAGCCGCGTTTGCCCCCCAGTTAATATGGCGCCAATAACCGTGGAACCATCTATTTGCACTCGCATTGAATTTCTCGAGTGCAAGTTATCGGGAAGTGAATCGGCAAAGATCGCAATAACTGACGAAGTTCCGTGTGATTGCAAGGTTATGAACCAGTTTCGGAAACCGTCGAATATTTGAAGGCATTCTTACAATGTTTCAGGGTGCGTTCCTTTCGGAGAATCCAAAAACAGATTTTTGATCTAAAAATGGAATTCGCGTTCCTTTCGGCAAATCCAAATCTGGATTTTGAATCTCATGAATCCTTTCTGGGAAAAGATTCACAGGATTTGAAATCCGCGATTCTATATCCAGATTTTCGGATTTGTGATCTGCTCCGTTCCTTTCACCAGTGGATTTGAAATTAATCTCATTGACCAGTGGTTTTTCCTGTTTATGATAGGTATTGATAGTTGTATGACAACCATCCATCGCTCCCATTGCTTCAGGAAAACGTTTTATCTCTTCAGATTTCCCACTCTCCTGTAAGCCTTTGACCAGAACTCCACCTTGTCAAGTCAAATCTATCTGCCTCAGATCGAAGGCTTTCGTGGTTTCCGCAGACTCATCAAGTCACAAGTACTTGCTTTCGTTCCAAACTGTCGACTGTTCGCTTAGACATTCAAAAGTGACTGCGGAAAGTTTGCAAGCTCTACTGTGGAACAGTAGACTCCACGTAATTTTCAATTCTCGCGCCTTTCTTCCCGATTCTGTGCGAGTAACGCCAGGACGCAATGGTTGGTATTTGAAAAACAAGTGACGAGCTCTGACGCTGTATTCAATGAATATGCGAGGTTGCCGTAGTAACACAATCCTTTTTCGGCTTTTGTGTTCCGTTCGGTCGTGAAGTCTGGTGAATCTCGGATCAAAAATAAGTTTTTGGATTCTCCGAAAGGAACACACCCTCAGTCAGTTGATAAGTAAGGTGGTAATTAGGCTTTCGCGAAGATCTCTACTCAATATGTTTCTTTGTTTTTTTCTTTTTTTGGCAAATTTTCGAAGTAATCCTTAATAAGGAACATAAAACTCGAGATTTGCATAACCACCAAGCTACAAAGAGAAACTCGCCGATTTGCGGTCTGTGAGCAAGCTTCTTAGCGCTGAGTGTACAGCACAACACGAAAACATTTGCTCCGCTAGCGCAATACCCACTAAGGAGCCTGTTTACCGGGTAATTTGAAATGTTTTGTATTGTTCTTGAAATAAAGCAGCACCAAATCTTTGAGCTTACATTTTAATGTCTTGTCGTGGACTAAAATATACCCCATCCTCTCCAATCTTCTGAAATTTTCCTTTTAATTACAAATTCCTCCTTACTGGTTCCATTTTGTTGCGCTCAGAATGCATGTTCAAATGCAGGTTCCAACACTCTTAAGATCCAACCAACCGTTAGCTCCTTTGTTTGAGAACACTATCTTCCTGTCGACTCGTGCATGTAATCTGACACAAAACTGAAGCAGTGGATAGTAACGGAAAGTCCGCGTAACAGCTAGCCAGTGGTAAATTACTGTACATTGAACTATCCACTATTTCTGTTTGAGATAAGCAGACCTTAGAGGTCGCCAGGTTACGCTTCGAGAAAATAGGAGTTAACTGGCTTTTTCTTTTCCTCTTTGGGCCTCGAAAAGAGGAGGTAGCGACAGTATTAAAATGACACTGATATGGTCAGTGCCCGGAGCTATTGTACTGCACCGTCTTCATCTTTTCCGTTTGGTTTCAACAGCGTCGGCTACAGTCGATATAGTTGTAAAAACAAGCTGCACGCCGTGTTTTCCTGTGTCGCTGGCAGTGATTTCCGTCCGCATTGTATTAATTGCAGTGTAACTGCAACAAGGTAGTCGATCCGACCGGCGTCATGAATCAAAAGCAATTTTGTAAACTTCGTTATAATGTGAAACGAAGTGAACTTCAAGTCCTTCCTTTACAAACTCCGGCAGGTCAGCAAAGTCTTTTCTATTTCCCTCGGGTAAGATAATGCAGTCGACATCCGCTCGGCGCGCCTAACACACACAGAGTAAAACACAAAAAAGCATCAGCACATGAACAGGATTAGTGATACAGACTTGGGCTCTCTTCCCTCGGAGCCCTCCCCCTCCTCTCCCCACCCTTGGAATTCTCAGGCGGAACGGGGGGGAATATTGCTATCCCTTCCATCCAACTCCCGCTCCGCCTCCGGATCGATGGGAAGCGAGTCTATCGCATCATTTTGTTAGCTTTGCCCCTGTCTAATCTCAAATGGCAATTGAAGTAGCTTACATTGTAACAAAGAACACTACAGTAAACTCACTCACCGCAATAGCTTTTTCTTTGATTCCTCCAACGGGTAAAACCTACAACAAGAACAGAACCCAGAACCATGCACATAAAAGACAGTAGGCAAAAGGCCAAAACAAAGTTAAAACGAGTCCATTGCTTGAAAAACACTGTACGTTGCGCCGTCCACGCTAATCCAGAAAAAAATGTGAACACGCATATTTAGTTCTCCGGTTTGACCTCCGTCTAAACGAGATCTCCAAACAACAAATATTTTTGGAAACGCTTTCCAGATACCGGCCAGGTGTTTTATACATGCTGTGGACGGTGAAAAGGGAGATTTGTGAACCTACGCATGCCCCAAAGTGCAGTCAGCGTTTCTGTGCTCGAGAGATCTTGACGATGTGAAAATGATTTACAAATTTCTCCAGATTTATGCACACTGGGTCTAAGAAGAAACAGATCGAAACTCAACACAACTGACTGAAAGCTTTCTTTTCTACTGGTATCCCAGCTAAAATAGTGTCACCTTTCCAGTGAGAGAGACCTCTCCTGTCATGGCCACATTCTGCCGTACTGGTTTGTTTGTTGCTAAAGACAGGAGCGCGGTGATGATAGTACAACCAGCGGAGGGTCCGTCTTTAGGGGTAGCTCCCTGCAAACAATCAGTCATTCATTATCAGTCAGTCAGTCAATCAATCAGTCAAACAAACAGACAGTCGGTCAAGTTAGTCAGTCAGTCAGTCAATCAATTATATCCTCACATCAATCAATCAAATTCCACTCAATCGATTTACCCACCTCGGTAGCAGACATTCATGGAAGCAATAAACAAAACACCTCAACCTTATTCCTCGAAAATAACAAAAAAAAACTGACAAACAAATAGTCGAAGAAGCGCTCTACAGTAACAAAACCAAGCACTTAGTACTTTTACAGGTTCAGGTATAATATAAAACAGCCGGTACATTCCAACGTTGGATCCGGGGAAATGGAATGCACCCCTGAGTGTACGGAACGTGACTTTGCTTACCTCCGGCACGTGAAGGTGGATGGACGCTCGTTTAAAAAAGTTGTTGCTAGGTTCTTCTCTTCCTAAGAAACCCTGAAAATATTCTCGATTTTAATCATAAAATAAATTCGGATTGTTAGCAATGGATGAATGCAGTAATTTTCTCTGATGCTAAATAGGAAAGCACGGGCTTAAATTCTCGAGTCAGTGGCTAAACTTCCGTGCTGTCGTGTGTTGCTGTTTATTTTACTCCACAAGGCTAATCAAGTTTCTTGCTCTGTGGATAAATCCCAAGAACTGACCACTGCCCACAAATTGGCCATGTTCTAAACGAGTAGGGGCCTGGGAACGAGGTTTTAAAATTTATCGATTGGAAAAATTTGTTTCTACTGCATGAAAGAGCAACTCAAAAATGGACGCCTAACCAACTTTGACGCTGTTCAGTTGAAATGGAGCTGAAAAATATGCGTTTGAAAATTGTGAAAATTAGAGACTGTATGGTTTGGAGGGACACACTTTCCGAAATAGAGACATTTGTATGGGAATTTTTTAAGTTTTAAATGCATGTCATCTGGCGGCTTTTCAACCAAACATATTCAAACTTGCTGAAACTGCTTGTTTTGAAATACCCTTTCAAGTAAGAATCCATTTAGTTCAATTTCATTGATTTTCAATGAAGTTTGGATTCGTTCCCAGGCCCTTACTCGTCTAGAACATGGCCAATAGAAACTATGAAAAGACTGGCACGAGCGAGGAATTGTGGGATTGTTTGGGGAAAAGACAGGAACCGTTCTAAATGGCGGTAGTAGTGTGCTGTGTGAGAGAGACCTGTGAAGGAAAAGTTGCTTTGGTTGAAGCATATTTGAAGAGTTACTTTAGCCGCCACAAAAACACTGATAAAAGCAATGTTTGGCATCTTCCGTCGACCCAAGCACGCACTTTCCGAATTCGACGGGACTGCCACAATAAACTGGTAGATCTTGAGAGTCAGGGCAAGCAACGTTCAAGGGAATCAATGAATGAGAACCAGATGACCAGAACCAGATTTGCTCGATTAAACAAAGAAAGACATTTCATGGGGATAGAGCTTAATTATTCCAGCCGATTATGCTTCTAGTTCAGCCCGTTCTCAGTGTACTTACGTTTGAGATACTTCTTTCCAAAAAAAAATGGGCATGTTAAGGCCGATGTACTACTTCGTTAAAACCGGGAAATTGGAATCTTGATAACAAATGGGTGTATCTGGGTGTGAGAGTTTAAATATGTAATAAAACAGAGCAGAATTCAAACCTTAGCAAATGTATAAGCTATATGTGAACTCTCCTTCATCACATCTCCCAGCTGGCCTGTCACATCAAGAGACGGCTGACCTTTTGTATCATCGGTGGGCAACGCCTCTTTGAGAGACGTTTCAATATAAAGTGTGGACCCGCCTACAAAACAACCCAACAGGTTGACAGTAAGTGTTTTAATAGGGGATGAGGGACAAAAAGCGTTATCGGAACTTTCGAGAGGCTGGCTTCGGAACACCAACAGCGAAAAGCCCGCGTCGCTAACACAACAGGTTTTGTTAGTAAACTTTAAAAACTTTGTATGAAAGAATGCAATCATCTTAAAAAGATTTAGGGAGGAGTGGTCGCATACCTAGTGAAGTCCATGCTAGTCCCATGACTACCCCTGGTGGGGTTTGATCGTATATACGGTCACTGTTGAACAGTGGTTTACCAACATATTCGTGAAGATTTTCTGTAGTGACTTCCACTGCTCCTTCAGCTCCTTGCACTATCCTAAGAGCTGCCTTACGGAATATCTGCGATAAAAGTAAAAGATTCCAATTATTGACCGTCAGGTGAGTAAATTTTCCTTAACAATGGTTTTTGGATTAATCGCGTACGAAGGGTGAATATGCGCGACCAAAAGAACAGAGCAGTGAAGTCATAGCAGCTAGAAACGAGTGGTGGTAATAAGAAGTCGTGAGTGAGTGTACACATGGCTTCATCATTCGATCCCTTTTTGTACGAAACGAACTGCTTTATACTTGATTGGCAGCACTCTTGAACCATTACAGACCACATCTCATGGGAGAGGAAAGTTGAAGTTTGGAAAGCTGGCCCCCGAGCAAGTCAGTTCTAATTCAAGACAGGTTTGGGGTTTGAGTTTCACTTAAAAGTTCCTCTGCAGTTCAAGTTCTGCTGCCACTTCGTTTCTCTTACATGTCTTGTTTTTTCCTCTCTTGCTTTACCTTTGATGACTGATTTTAATTTTGGCTGATTTTGTTCAGTCTCACATGCGCTCAGTACATAGTTAATAGCTGTACCTTTTCAATATGTTTCTGTAGATTTCTAACTCCACTTTCTCGGCAGTATGATTTTATGAGTAGCGACAGAGAAGGCTCATGTATTACAACTTGTTCCTCTGTTATACCAGCACTCTTTCTTGCTTGTGGAATAAGATAAGTCTAATGAAAACAACACGAACAAATTCTAAATAATAGAGGCATATGCATATATATATATATTACCTATCTTATGGCGATGTATTTATATACCACACATGCCACATCGTCTTATAGCGGTTTTCAAGTCTTCTCTGGGGTGAGATCGGACGTCAGCATGTAAAGGGTTACGGTGTTTTCCAGTGCACAAATTTAGCAAGTGAATTATGAGGAAAGCGTTAAGAAATTCTTTCACATAAAGGTACAAGAGAAACAAGTCAACATCAACTCTCTACGTACAAAACCACATCTCACATACACGTGGGGTTTTCAAACATAAACATAAACATAGAAGCCAATATTTTTCAGCTTGTGACACAGCCAGACTAGGAGAAAGAAAATACTCGAATCACCGATTGGAAAATAGTCTGTCAATGATTCACAAGGCTTCAAATATACCATCGGATTTCATTAGACAAAATAATTCTTGGAGAATTCTAACGCCCATTTACTACTTCTGTATATCACTAGTCCACCGAAAATATAGCCCCGTTGACTTTAAAATGTCCTCTCTACACAAAATTCTCCTTCTTCTCCAAGTTTTATGACCTCGGGCTTCTCCATTAATAACAGACGTACTTCATTGCGCTCATGTAACACAAACCTTTGCAATAGCCTTTTTCTCGTCTTCTACATATCCCGACACGTTTATGATTTCCATTCTGTCCTTTAATGCTCCGGGGATAGTGTCTGTGATATTTGCTGTACATATAAACAACACCTGCAACAAAAGAGATCCAGGCTATTCAAGTATCGCAACAAGTCACGCAGCGTCCCAAATAACAGCTGTGTAAGACAAATAAATGTAGTCTCTCTTTTGAGGGTGGTAGCGTGGCCAAGTAGTTAGGGCGCTTGACTTGTAATCTGGAGCTAAATACATGTTTTCAACACTTGTACTCGGTTTTTTTTTTTGAGTGTTGGAATATATCTCGATTTTAGAGAACTTTATGAGTCGACTCCCAGATTTCCACCCACAAATCTTTAGGTTGTAAGTCCAGTGCAAATTGCATCGCCGCCGTAAGAAGAATTTATGCAATAACAGCTGTTTACTTGTGTGACGTTATACTGTAGGTTCCACTCATCAGCAGCAAAATAACCTTGTGGTGAATTTCAAATTTCCCTTATGTTGCTATATTGCTTGCATGTGGACTAGAATTTGTTTTGGTTATGTCTTCCTTCAATGAAACGTTTTGTTTTCCCTCAATGAGACGGTTATGTATTTAACGAAATGTTTTTTCTTCATGGAGAAAAACGTGCTACTTAACTGACGATCCTACCCAGAAAAACACGATGTTAAGTCTCTTTTTAAGGAATGCAACATACAAATAGTGAACCAAGACAAAAACGAAAACAAACACAAAACAGGACGTACACTGCACATAATACCTGACTTTGGCTATTTATTTCCCTAGCGATAGCCTTTAAGTTTTACCTTAGACAGATCCACTGGTACATCCAGGTAATGATCCAGGAAGCCCGAGTTCTGTTCAGGATCAAGAAGCTCTAGCAGAGCTGATGCAGGGTCTCCCTGTACACCACGTCCAATCTTATCAACCTGAAATATCAACAGCCAAGTACGTGTAGGGATCAATGCAAATTAGTCAAGCACACACTAGTCCGCCGATGCAACAGCCACCAACTCATCGCTCCCAGCTGATACAGGCGTTTCTAGCGGCCGAGCTCTGTGAGAGAAGGTTATATTCGAAGGCTAATGCACTTATCTATAGGAGAGGTGAAGGGGGCGCATTGGCTCTTTCTAGAGTTGAGCCCACGGCCAAATACAACATGCACTCTTTTGTCTAAAAAGGAATGCAAACCAAAGATTTAACACATTGAAGAATGAGCCAGTTGCCTCGTATTTTAGAAACAGTCATCACAGCTATTATCGTCTCTCCCAATAAACAAGCAAAGATGACGGCTACAATTTTTTTTTCAGTTCTTACTTGGCTCAAGAAACAAAGTGAACCCCTGGTATAAAAGTGTATTGAGGGGCTTTAAAATGAGTTACCTTAATATAACCTGGGTTCGTTGTAAACGAAATCTCGTTATAACGAAGTTGTCGAAACACAACCACAATCTTCGTTGTATCGGGGATTAGTGATTTACTAACAAGAGACAAAGAGGATACAGCAGTGATATCGGGCAACATAAAATGAGCTACTGACACAAATTTACAGTCATTTGATAATGACATAACAGCGGATATTATTTTCACGTCTGTTGATCTGTTCCACTTCAGTCAAATGATAACCTTCACTCCTTTTAATCTTTTTTCACAGTGGACTTTCCACTTTGGGTCCTGCATTGTGTTATAACTATGGTCTCTATCAAATTCTTCCATGTTTAATCGAGAGGAAACCAAAAAGTAACGTTACCAGTTGGCAAACACCTCGCGCTAAATAGATTCTAATGTCAAACTTTATATCCCACAACAAGTATTTTCACCTCATCAATAAGTATGAGAGGATTTTCTGTTCTCGTCTTCTTCAGACACTGGATTATTTTTCCTGGCATAGCACCAATATACGTTCGCCTGGCAAAAACAAAATGTATCCAAAAACAATCAAATCAATATTTGACTTGTCATAAAATAACAGACCACGAGTATGCAGTGAAGAAATGACGAAATCCATACATAAGGGAACGACGGGATTGGCACTTTAGTGAAATTAACGGCAAAGCCGGTGTACTTTTAATTTCTGATGCAACATTTTCTACTCTAAATGTCTGAAAAATCGTGATCCAAAAGACTGGAAAGTCTGATAACGTAACCGCACAGGCGTTGCAAAAGCCAATCCCTGATGCGTTTAAAAGAAAAATTAGCTTGCTAAAATCACCAAATTCCAGTTTTGTGATCCTCGATCCCCACACTAAATCCCACTTCTGACTCCAGGTTCAAATAAGCTGTAGACTGGTACCAGTCCCTTTTTTGATAATCACGACCGTGAAGCCAACAACAATATGGGGAGACTGGAGCGAGGAGAACAAAACGAGAAAAACACGGCTGCCGTTTTTCAAGTTCTCTTTTACCACATCAAACTGAGCAAAATCCACTACATTCTGGCAGATTGTGACAGACATTACGTAAAGCGAGTTGTTGGAAGCATGAATAGCCGTTTCTCTGATTTTGGAAAACTATTTCTGTTAACTGACCTGTGTCCTTTAATCTCAGCCACATCTGTCATACCTCCAACACTGAATCTAAAATACTACAAAACAACACCACCCTTCAACAATCAATACTTGCACGTGTTATTAGCACTATAAAGGAAGTGCACGATCGCATATTTTTAGAGATTAGTTTGTTAATACAGTGTTCACCTAGTAGCACATGACCAGAGTTATTCAAAAATCCTACAGGGGCCAAGTTGACCAAACCAATTCTAGGTCGTGCCAATCTTGCCCCGGGGAGGGAAGGGGGGTGGGGTTCTAAAAAAATTTAATACGGGGAGGCTCCGCCCCGAGGTCCGACCCCTTACCCTTTTATATACCATTTTTGACAGAAAAGGTATCCCTTTCATATACCTTCCATTGATAAATGGTACCCCTTTCGTATACCTTCCATTGGAAAATGGTACCCATTGGCGTCAACAAGAAGACAGTAATGATTAAAACAGTACAATCATAAGGTATGTGTGTTCGAAATATTTTAATGATAGGCCTTTTAAATACCTCAATGACATATTTCCCTACCCTTTCATATACTTCGACTCGTAAAATCCCTACACTTTCATACACCTGAAGCGTGAAAAAGGTACCCATTTCAGGTGGAGCCTCCCCGTATAGGCCATTATAGGGAGTGCCCCCACCCCGCGGCAATCTTAAGCCTTGTTAACTTGAGAAAATATAAAGATAAATTTTTGTAACATGGTATTTGATTTTAGCTGCAAGTTTCCACACTTCAGTATAATTACACACAGTACTTAATTGATGGAAGTCGGTGTTAAGCCTTTTAATTATTAAAAGAAAAAACACCTGCTTCCATCAGAATTGGAAAAATATGCCACCAACAAGGCAGAGTCGTAAATTGTTACTTTCACATCAAATTTCAAACAGTTTTAGTGTAAAAGAACTCTTGACAGGGTACCTATGACACAACTCCACCACCTGAATGACCCTAAATGTCTTTTTCACATACCTAAAAACATTAGTTACAGGAGGTGTCAAAAACGAGTTCCAAAATCAGTTGTCTATTTACTGTTCGAACACTGTAGAACATTCTAGTTGATACTTTCTATCTGTCAGCACAGTGCTAAAACTAAACATTTTCCTGATGTTAAGATTGTTCAAGTAAACCAGTACATTATACAGAATACAACACTCATCACCTGTCTGTTGAGAGCTCTAGCAATAGAACGTGCTATACTTGTTTTCCCCACTCCTGAAATCGAGCACAAACAAAAAAATCTTCTTGATCCCATGACACGAGAACAACGAATATCTTAAAGTGCACCAAACACCAAAATACTTTTTTCACTAAAATAAATCTTTGCACCTGTTAGAAACAAGTTGCACATTTTTTGTACCAAATCTTGACTAGTTATCTTGACTTTTCAGAGGCTGCAGTCCCTCACTACCTCAGTCATGGGACAATTTTGTGACTTTTAAAGTCAAAAAATTGTCCCATGACTGAGGTAGTGAGGGACTTGGGTCTATTCTCGATTTGACGTCACAAACTGATTTACATCACATTACGTCTTTGTAAACATGCATGTAAAAGCAGTTTGTGAAGTGAAAATTGCAAATAGACCCACGCCCCTTCTGACTCGGCCGTGTACCCAACGATCCTTCATTTTTTTGTATGTTTTGAAGCCAATAAAAATGTCAAAAACTGGAAATAAAGGCGAAATGTTATTGGGACTCGTGAAAGATTATATTTTAGCAATAAAGAGTATTAGGTGTTAGGTGCACTTTAGAGCGGTTTTCAACTGAGTGTCGAAAGTAATTATGGTTTTGCATTGGTTTTGCATTACTTTGCTCTGTGATTGGCCAGGAAAACTCGCGCCACTTTCTCAACAAATGAGAAGCAAAACCAAAGTCAATTGTGATTTGCACGTGCGTATTTTCCTGCGCTTTATGCCGGCTACATGTAATTGCTTCGTATTCTGATTGGCTCATTGCACTGCTTACTTCCATTGTGATTGGTCAGAGTAATTGCTTTGATTTTGGTTTTATGACACTCAATTGAAAAGCGCTCTAATGAATATTATTTCAAACAAATTAGCAATGTTTCAATTAAAATGATCAAGTTGCAAACCTGGTGGGCCTGTGAAGCAGAGAATTTTACCCTGCACTGACTCATTCAATTGACTAACAGCAATGAACTCCTACAAAACACAAATTATGCAGTTAAAAAATCACACCTCGCACACTATAAAAATCATCAAGAAATTTCCAGACTTGCTGTAATTAAGTAACACCAGCCACTGATGTTGTTAAATATTAATAAAATCTTGATCTTGATTACTGTTTAAATAATCCTAGGGTTATTGTACATGTTTAGTGTGATTTTTGTCCGCCTGTGAAATGATTTGTTGTTTCTGTTACTGTTTGTTACCCATTTCAGCTACCGAGTACATATGATTATTACAAAATACAAACAAAGCCTGGTTCATTTTCACACCAGAAAGAAATATAAAAAAATGCTCATGGACCAAATAAATCATGACTGATTTTGAGAAGATTCTCCAGAAGAGACCAAAAGCAACCAACAGCCACAGACATTTACTTTTGTTCCCTAAGCCAATCAAGTCGTTATTTCACTTAAAGTTTGTTCGTTTTTGTTTTTGTTTTGCCCATGCGTCATCACTAAGGTCAAGAAAAAAAATCACTACAGTATCATTTTGTAACACACTGTATATAACCTCACCAGTATCCTGTCTTTGATGTCCTGTAGTCCATAGTGATCTTCATCAAGAACTTCCCGTGCTTGACTGATGTTAAAATTTTCCTTGCTATGGATGCCCCAAGGTATGCTTGTCAACCAATCCAAGTAATTTCGTGTCACACTTAAATAGCACAAAAACAAAATGCTCTAAATTTTTGCAACAGCAAACAACATAGCAGTAACAGAACACTTTCAGTTACATATCATGCTTTTAGCATTTAAAACTATTATGATTAAATAATACTAAACACTACCTTAAGTGTATGTGTTAGTTAACCTGTGAGAGTAAGGTGCATTTTCTAGTTCTTGTTTTGGCACATAAACATAGAGTCAGAAATGTTGTCTGCAAGTGTGTGCAAGCTCTAATGTGGTTACTTGTGGCTAAGTGTCACCTTTACATAAACCTAAGTCATCTATAAAATTAAAAGTTACTATTAAATCTCTTTCTAAGTCTTCATCCCAACACGCTACAATGGACTCCACATTTTGCTACTAACTTTTGTCACCCTGCTAAGCCCACGTAAAATGCCAATTTGGATGAGACTAAGTTTTGACTTTTTAGGAAAACACACTAAACATTAAAACATTTTTTAGCTTTCTATTTCCAGTTTAGTTTTCTATTTTTTTTGTTCTGAAACAAAGACCAAGGCAGGGCACGCGTAGCATTTAAAACTAGTTTAATAAAAAATATACACAGTACCAATGCATTGAAATGTACATTTTGATTCAAGACTCTTGACTCAAAACTCAATCGTTAATGTTTTTACCATCAAGGATTTACATTCAAGGCCCAAGATTCAAGGCTCAAGTTTGAAGTCTTGAGTCAAAACTGCACTACACAGAATGGACAATAACAGTAAACTCATCCTGTTGGATTGAACTCACTTAAATTCTGACGAATGTGTATCAAGGAAGGCTAATTTATTTAGTTCTTCCTCAATCACTTCCTCAGCATGACTGGGTACATTCAGGTCCTTTATTCTCTCACGGAACTTCTCCCCAACCGCATCCTTGTCTTCCTTCTCCAATCCAAGTTCTCTTTTTATGATCTTCAGCTGTTCTTGAAGCAGGAATTTCTTCTGTTGTTTGTTCACTTTTTCTTCTACCTGCAATAAGGATAAATTAAAACACTTATTTAACTCACACCATATGGACCGAATGGATAGGCAGCCAAAGAGTCAAGCCAAAGGATTTTAGCATGATTTTGAATTTTAGATGTAGCTCAGATGGCTGGTTAAAACAATGGATTATCTGAAAATTGGCTTATTTTCAGAGATGAGGTTTCTTTTATGACCCCTAGCCTTATTGGTAGAGCATCAGTTATCAAGCTTTATGTGACAGTGGAGAAAACGCCACTGAGACCCGGTTTTTGGATGAAAATTTCCCTTGACCCTAAAGCAATCACAGGGCCTCAGCCATAGCAAGTGAGTAGCATGGACTCCAGCTTAGGAAGGGAATAAAAGTGATGTTAAACCCCAAAATAATAAAAGTTTTTGGGCCTCTATTGTTTACTCTAGATGAAATGTGAGTTATCTGGAGATAAAACAGGACCATTTAATGCTGAAGAGTTGGTGCCACAAAGTACATCCACATCATAACACAAGTCCACAATGGTATAATTGTGCATTGATCAATTTAGTATAATTAAGTAATAGGATTACATGTTGTCCAATTTGGAAATAATTGGATGAAAAAAATTCAGAGGTTAGCAAAATGTGGCCGAGTCCAATTTTGCTGTCAGAGAAATTCTTTGAATCCAATTATTTCCAAATTGGACAAGCACTCAGTCCTCTTACTTATTAATAATTATTATACATGAGCTACAGGCATGGGTCCAGGTAAGGTATCTTCAAGGACAAGCACTGTCCCAATTAATAACTGTCCAATTAATCATTAATTGGACAGTTAAAATATATAGAGTTTTACAACAACATTGTAAAACGCAGTTAATGGAGTGTGACATGTTAAGCCTTTGCTCTACTGTCACGTTAGTTTGTTAACATCGCATAACACAAACGAGACATGAGTGTACATTCATACTCTGGCTTTCGTGACATGAATGTACATTCATACTTTGGTAAATACAATGGCATTTCTGTATCTATGTTGCAATACTGTCTGCTACATATATATATCATTCCTTTTGTATGGCTTAAGTTATAACCACAGCTCTATTCATGTCTCGCTGAGGATTGAACAAGCTTCTTGTATTCGATGGTACATTAATCGCCATTGGTTTAGTTCTAGACATCTGTCTACGTATAAAGTCCTGGCACGGTCCAAAGTGCCATTCTCTGAGCTCTTTTAGCTACTGTAAGGAGTACCTTTACGTTAGAAACATTTTTATTTCAATGGCTCGTCCACGTGGCACTCAAAAAGTTGCAAGCGCTCGCCCACGCCGTCAGGAGAATCTTGCCTCTCTATCGACAGAGGTTCTTTGCCTTCGTCTTCAGGTGGCCAATCTTCCCATAACGGGCAGCAAAGCGGAGATGATTTCTCATTTAAAGGCAGCCGTCCAACCACACCCATCCCTGCCACGATCCTTCGGACGTGTGCACAAACGTACAGTGAGGAGTGCGAGAACAACTGCAAATCGTCCCCGTCGCGCTGATCCCACGAACGTCGACAGGGTTCTCGGCGATGCCAGTGACCAATCCTCATCGGTAGGTTCTGCCGACAGCTTCGAGGAGGACGACGTTGACCTGGCTTCATTCGGGTTGTCAGTCCCACAGCGAGCCCCGACCGACTCACAGCCTGGCCTGTTTACGGACGCCCAAATGGCTGCCATACAGGACACTGTTCGCCTGTCCCTGGAGCAAGCGCTAACCAGCCGCTGGTGTTCGTCCATTGAACCTTACTCAAGTACTTCTCCACCCTCACAGCCACTCCTGCCCCATGGAGACAAGGATCCGCTACTCCTCTGGGTCTCCATCGTCCCCTAGACAGGAATCTGGAGGACAAAATTTTGCGTGGTGAGTACGTCGACTTTTCCTTGTTGCTCCCTGCTTCCCTAAGTCGGCCCCTGGTTACCGAAATCCAGCTCCGTGTAGATGACTCGATCCCAGGCTCCACCTCCCCTGTATCCATGGTGCGCAAACGAAAGCCGGTTATTGACAACTTTCAGAAATGGCTGGACGCCTATACAAGCTACATGCTGGTTCTCGTCGCCTCCTATCCCCGGCGTTCCCTTGAGCTGTCAAAATATCAGCAGATTATAAGTAGAGCGGCCACCAAATTCAAGGGCTTAGCATTCCTTTCATGTGATGAACAGTTCCGAGGCCGGGCTGCATACAACCTCAGTATCAGCTGGGACCAGGTCGACTTAGAAATTTGGATGGTTACATTCTCCGGTCTTGCTAAGCCACACTGTCTTCTCTGCTCCAGCCCTATCACAGCCAAACCGACTGTCCCAGTGCGGATCCCTCAAGACTGCCGCCGAGAAGCGGACCTGTCTGCTTCCGTTTCAACAGGACTTCAGGGTGTACTGCCAGTGCCTGCCCATTCCCACATGTCTGCCGCCACTGCCGGTCCACTACCCACTCCATCCTCAACTGCCCAAGGAGCATCACCAGGAGCCCTCAACGACACTATAAGTCCACTAGCTCCAGCGACCGCAGCAAGAAATAAAGTAGAGCTTCTTGCCAAGAACTACTCACCTCATGTAACTACCCCTATTAATGTAGATGTTTTAGAAAGGGAACTTGTTGGGCACCTCAATCGCCATTTCGTTAATAGTCTTATTAATTCGCTTTGCTATGGTACACATGTCGGCTGCACGGGTCCCCACAAACCCAGGGTGTCTCGAAATCTCATTTCCGCTAATCAGCACCCCGATGTCGTTACGTCAAACCTTTGTAAGGAAATTAGTTTGGGTTGTGTAGCGGGACCATTTAGTTCCTCTCCCCTCACCAATCTACAGTGTCACCCTGTGGGCGTTGTACCTAAGAAACATTCCTCGGACTGGCGCACAATTTACCATTTGTCCTACCCAGAGGGAGATAGTATTAATGATTACATCCCCAAGGACCCCTATGCTCTCCAGTATGTTAGGGTAGACGATGCCATTCGTATCCTGACGTCCCTGGGTCCGGGTTCCTTCATGGCCAAGACTGATCTTAAATCGGCCTTTCGCCTTATCCCTGTTCACCCAGAGGATTGGCACCTATTAGGTATTTACTGGCAACAACAGTACTATGTCGACCTGTACCTCCCTTTCGGGCTTCGCTCAGCCCCGTTCCTCTTCAATCAATTATCCGCTGCCTTGGAATGCGTCTTACAGCACAATTATGGGCTCCAGCACGTTCTCCATATCCTGGACGATTTCTTCATAGCTGAACCGTCCCATTTCCAATGCCTGTCCAGCTTTATTAAATTACTTCGTTTTTTCATGTCTGTCAAAGCACCAGTCGTCGCCTCCAAAACCCTGGGCCCCTCCCAAGTACTTGAGTTCATGGGTATTGAGCTCGATTCTACTCGTATGGAGGCCAGGCTCCCAGAGGACAAACTCCGACGCGCCCGGGATTTACTCAATTCCTTTGCCAAACGCTGCTCCGTGCGTCTGGCAGAATTACAATCACTTATCGGTACTTTGCAATTCGCATGCAAGGTGGTAGTCCCTGGGAGAACTTTTTTGCAACGCATGATAAACTTGACCAGAGGGGTACCCAGCCGCTTTCACCACATCCAGTTGAACAAAGAATTTTTCAAGGACCTGACCATGTGGAAGGCTTTTCTCACGGGTGGAATGGGCGCTCTTTCTTTTTAGACACCACTGTCACCCCTTCTCCCAATTTGGAATTGTACACCGATGCCTCTGGCTCCGTTGGATTTGGGGGTTATTTCCATGGGCAATGGTTCCAGGGTAGATGGCCCCCTCACATGCAGTTACACAGAGAGCGGGGCATAAGCATTGACTGGCAGGAACTTTTCCCCATAGTGGTGGCATGTGCTATCTGGTTTCCACACTTTTCTGGGAAACGCGTTCAATTTTGGTGTGATAACAAATCTGTAGTGGCTATCATAAATTCCAGCCATTCAAAGGCTCCGCGTATCATGGACCTTCTCAGGTTCCTTGTTCTCATATCTATGAAACATAATTTCTTTGTCCGGCCATGCCATGTACCTGGGGTCTCTAATGAAATTGCTGACGCTCTCTCATGCTTTCAGGACGCACGTTTCTGGGCAGCGGCTCCTAAGGTCGAGCAAACCCCTTGCACCATCCCGCTTTCGCTCATGACCCTCTAAGGGATGAAGTCCAAGCATACGCGCAGTGGGGCCTAGCTTGGACTACGAACCGTACGTACGGCTCCGGGGAGAAACGCTTCATTCAATTTTGCCTTATGAATAGACTTATGTCCAGTGAAGGAGACATCCTCCCAGCTTCAGAGGGGACTCTTATTTATTTTGCCTCGTACCTTGCTAGGACAGTTAAGCATAGTACCATTAAGTTATACCTTTCTGCAGTACGTAATTTACACATTTCCTGTGGGCATGGTAATCCTCTCCACGGAAAACTGCTCTTGCATAAGGTCCTTCGGGGTATCCTTCGTTACCAGGGGCGTCTTGTATTCTCCGCCAACCTGTAACTCCGGGAGTGTTAGCCGCTATCCAGCCCATTCTTCGCACTTGGTTGGGGGAGCGGGATTTCACTATGATCTGGGCTGCATTTACATTCGCCTTCTTTGCCTTTCTCCGTTGTAGCGAATTTACCTATCCGGGGACAAACCAGTTTCGCCCTCGGTTTGACCTTTCTACCGACTGTGTATCATTTCATCCTAGTCTGGCTAGCCCACAGCAAATGTCTGTTTTCCTCAAGGCTTCTAAGACCGATGTTTACTGTCAAGGGCACACGCTTGTTATTGCGTGCTCCCCTTCAGCAGTTTGCGCAGTTACCACTATGTGCAATTATTTTTTAGCGGCTCGCCCCGCGTGAGCCGCTTTTCTCTTTTCAATCGGGTCGTTTGCTTACTAGGTCAGCTGTCGTTCACCTCCTGAGGGATGCGGCTCGTTATGCCCGCTTGCCCTACAAGTCTCTTAAAGGGCACAGTTTTCGCATCGGCGCGGCATCTACTGCAGCTGCAGCGGGCTTGCCAGACTGGTTAATTAAGGTATTAGGGCGATGGTCATCGGATTGTTACCAGCTTTACATACGCACACCTCGCAACATTTTACTCTCCACTGCGCCGCGTATGGCTATTGTTTCCTTACCATAGATTGAAAGTTAAGTATTTTGTGCTTGGGGGGATACATGCTCCACACGTATCAGTGGCGGTTAAGTCTCGCAGCGACTTCCCCAAGCTTTGTTTTTTCATGCTATGCTATGTTACGCTCTTTATCTGCCTTTATTCTTGTCCGATCCAGCACGTGCCGGCAGAGTCGGCTCGTAGTGCTGGGGAGATTAGGAGGCTTGAGCTTGTTTTTACTGCCTACACTCTTTCCATTATAGCATGATGCTGGCCGGAGGTTCAGCTCGTAGTGCCGTGGAGAGTTAGGCTTTTAGATCGCGTTGATTTGCTTTTGTACCAGCCTACAATTTGTCCAATCCAGTGCCGGTCTTTAAGAGCGCTGGGGAGATAAGTTTAGGCTTTTAGTCACGCTACGAAGTCGTCTGTCACGCCGATTGCGGAGTGGTGTTCCCCCCATTACGCCAAACATTGTCTTTTGTCGTCTTGTTATTGTAGTCTCTTTTATTATGAATACCTGTAGGAACTGTGACATTAAATAGGTCTATGCTATAGAGTTTACTGATCTGCAGTATAATTAATATAATAATTATAACATAAAGTTTGCTCCACAGGCATACTAACCTCCTTTCCCAGTTGTTGTTGAAGTTGACAGACAGCCAGTTCTTTCTTCAACAGCTCAAGAGTAAGGCGTAACCTCACAGGAATCCTGGTCTCTTCAAACACTTCCTGCAGCTGCTTTGTCTCAGCACTGGTTAGTGCCGCACCTACCACATTGCATTGGACAAAATAACAGCGTCAGACATCAAAGAGATTAACTGCTAAATACAGTGAAAAGTAATATCTATAGTCATAAATCACTGTTAAAATCCCTTTAGGCACAGTACTCATACAAAATGCTATTTTGAAGACTTAATAGCAAAGTAAGCCATTTGAAGGGTGGGGGCTGAGGAACATTGTGCCATGTTCCCTTTTTTTATTTTATAAAAAGGGCACCAAACTTCTTCACTTTTTCTTAAGTTTATCTGTTATTTGGCAACAGTTTGGTCAAGTTGGATGGTTTCAGCTGTTTTTGGAGAAATTCAAAATGACAGCCTTCCGGAAATCATGACATAATTCTCATGTTATATGATACACCTCCGTGCTTTATGGACCTTGAATCATGCAGCTTTGGACACGCTTTAAGGGGAAAGTCTCTTACTGCTTGTCATTAGGTTCCAGGTCATCCTTGAAACTAGTGAACTATGTTGTCAGTCAAATGATAAGTGACTGTGATCCAAAACTTCAGAAATGCCTTCCTTTTGGCATGAGGTATTAATCTATCACTGGAGCCCCCTTAAAGGTGTTTTTAAGAGGTAAGAAAGCCAGCGTAAAAGAGGCAGATATAATACATGTACAAGAATACTTCACAAATTAATGTGATCAAGTAAGCTGAAGCCACTCAAAAGGCACTAAGGCCACAAGGTAGTGGGCATTACCCTTAAATCAAAATTAAGGGGTAATGCCCGCTACCTTGTGGCCTTAGTGCCTTTTGAGTGGCTTCAGCTTACTAGATCACATTAATTTGTGAAGTATCCTTGTCACTCCAGCCACATCCCACAAGCTTTACGTTTTCATTGCTTGTTTTATTGATATGTGGGTTCTTGAGCCTGAGCGTTAGCTATGCCATGCTGATGAGGCCTAACAAGGCCGAAACAGCTGTCCATGGCTGCTAATGCTTGGGCTCAATCTTTGCTTTGGTAGATTTAATGGGTAATGCCCGCTACCTTGTGGCCTTAGTGTCTTTTGAGTGGCTTCAGCTTACTTGATCACATTAATTTGTGAAGTATCCTTGTCACTCCAGCCACATCCCACAAGCTTTACGTTTTCATTGCTTGTTTTATTGATATGTGGGTTCTTGAGCCTGAGCGTTAGCTATGCCATGCTGATGAGGCCTAACAAGGCCGAAACAGCTGTCCATGGCTGCTAATGCTTGGGCTCAATCTTTGCTTTGGTAGATTTAATGGGTAATGCCCGCTACCTTGTGGCCTTAGTGCCTTTTGAGTGGCTTCAGCTTACTTGATCACATTAATTCATGAAGTATCCTTGTCACTCCAGCCACATCCCACAAGCTTTACATAATACATGTACAGCAAAGGTTAGGTCCTGTTGTCTGCCAAACAGTTCAGTAAAAAGTGAAACAACTTTTGGTCAGGAATGCAACTTGTTTGTCTGACTTACCAAAATCAGACAAATGGACAGGATTGTCTGCTACTCTTTTGCCACCCTCAATCAGCTGAGCCAGGAACTCCTTGTACAGAGGGTTGAGAGAGATTATATCTCTGATTGTTTTGATCACTTCTGCTGCAAGAGCCTGTTGATTCCAAACACAAAAGTGTCATAAAAATAAAGTTTGTCAAACCAAACAGGCAAAGCAATAAAGTAACATATTTTTCCCTCCCAGAGTAACACTATCTCAGTACCGCATGCAGATTCCAGTCTTTAAAAGGGGACTAAGACAACCATCGCAAGATTATTGTTGGCAATTTCCTAATCCCTCACGCATGTATCTTGAAATTTCGGTTCATAGTTACTGGGTTTTTAAGATTTTTTAAAACAGAAAAAAAAGCCCAAAACTTGAAACAGCACATGTACACTTCATTGGGATTTTTATCTCAGCGTAACTGAAGGCCTCGGAGCATAACCATCCTATGTCGAATTTTGAGTCGTTTTTCGATTTTGCTTGGATTTGTCTGAATTTCTGCATGTGAACTGCAATTCAATGGAAACACATTGTATGGTATTTTTTTGACTGATTCATCCAGAATCCAGAAATGCATTTTTTCTTACGTACACCAAGAAACCAACCTTCCATGGGAGTGGTTTGCAAGTTGCATTACATCTTCTTTCAATCGAATTGCAGTTTACATGCAACAATTCGGGCAAATCCCAGCAAAATCGAAAAACAACCCAAAATTCGACATAGGATGGTTATTGCACCGAGGCCTTCAATTGTACACTTTGGGATTTTGAAGCCACCTGTTAACAATCACAAGGAGCAAAATGTGTTGTATTGATTAATGACTGAAATTCATATGAAATTATTACAGCAATATTAAGACAGAGTTTTCTTCAGCAGTACTTTGAATATTTGCATATCATTGAATATATATACCAGTTTACAAAGAAGGTTGGAATATTAATTTTATCTCTGATTTGCAAAAATAATCAGAACCCTACAAACATCCCTTGCTCTTTAGGGGTATTTTTCTCTGATGTAAGAACTGGGGCTAGTTACACATGCACAACTGCTGCAAGATGTACAGGTGTAACCGTGAGATAAGTGTGTGACATGTATCAAGTTCCACCTTATATTAGGGCCTTTGTCTAACTAAATAAAGACAGTCTTTGTTCATCCCTTGCTTAAAGGGACTATGTCAGCTGTGGCACATGCACAGTAGGGACCAGCTGGCACTAACTTGCATACAGCTCATCACAACAGTCTCGCTCGCCTGAATGCCCGCCATTGTTTCCCACGTGCAGACAACACTTTCATACAATGTGGACAGAAGAATTTACGTGCCTGTTTTTTCGAAATCATGGATATTGACGTTGCTGTCGTTGAAAGCGAGTCTAGTGTGGTGAGTCTAGCCTGTTTATTCGTGTTGTACATTGTCTGACGTGAATACTGCTGTCATTCTCTCTTCAGATCGACTGCGGCAGACACGTTTTGATGACAGTGACTTACTTTGTTTTCCTTTGGTTTTTAAGCCAATTGCAACTGCAAGAATACTTGTTCTCAAAAAACTAACCCAAAAACCAATGGTTGCCCCTGTAAAACTGCAAAGTGCATTGCACCAATTTATGTACTTGTGGCACAAAGAAATTAAAGTCATGTCAAAACAAACCAGTACACTTGAATGTCTCATCAAATACAAAGCATCGAAGAAGATGTCCCGCGAACTTGAAATCGGTGGAATAACCACACTTTAATTTCACTGATACCCAAGAAGAATAAAATAATGAAACAATCCAGCCAATTCCTCTGATTTCCATGTTCCCGAACTTTGGTGTTGCTGTTGTAAATTCTCTTTCGTCCGCTGCCAGCATGACGACCGCTGCTGGTATAGACATCACAATTCCACGAAAATAATTCTTCCAAAGCCAAATCTCAAAAAAATATTGCTGCAAACACCGTCTGTATTTGCTTAAGACTGATTGTGAGCAAAAACTTCCTCAATTTTTCTCAAGATTAACGTGATTCAAACAGATGAAATCGGCTACTTGGAACCTTTGACAGCAATTGAAAATGTTGGGCTAACGTTTTCAAAAGTTTTCTGACCAACTTGTGCATGCATGTTGGATGACATAGTCCCTTTAAGTTTAGTATTATAATTTTCATGTAAATAGCTTTCACTTCTAATGTGTAATATTAACAAGGCCACATCAGGTTATAAGCTGCTCTTCCTTTAATCACTGTGTATAAATACAGTACCACTCAAAACTAAGTTGCCACCCTCACATGTGACGTGAATTGCATAGCGTGCTAAGCTATTGATTGGTTGATTGATTGATTAATTGTTAGAAAGTGTTCCTATTTGGAATGCATATTGAACAACAACAACAGTTTCCTTGTGAACAAGGCATCTTCATTTTACCTTGACCTCCTCTGTTTGTTTGAAAGGCTCATGTAAAACATTTTCTACTTTCACCATCAGGATCGGTTTCTTCTTGTTCTCATGTGCAGGTGGTTCCAGTGGTAGATCTGTTGCCACAACAGGCTCCGTCCGATCTTCAGTAAGAGAAGAGTACTCAATGGTATCCGTGATCTTAATTCTAATAAGAAAAAATAACAATGATGTTATTAAAATACCGGTTGGTGTGTGTTATTAAAATAGATGCTCAACAGCATCTGCAATCTTTAGTTCAAAGAAAAAATAATTAAAACAAACTAATATTTGAGACTTATTTTAGTTTTATCAAAAATATCAAACACCTAAATGTATACTTTTTTAAATTCAAATTCAACGTTCATAAATGGCTTGCTACAACAAAATGGGCAAAATTTTGGGTACTTTTTAAAATATTTTTACAAGAATTTTAGCCTTCAAGTGTAATTAACTAGCCTCCTTCACAGCATTCTCCCTCCCACAACATCTGTTGAACCAAGCCGAACATTAATTCCATTCCAGGAACTGACCAATCATATTGTGGCTTTTAAATTTTGGTGGCTAAGTTCCTGTAGCCTCCTTTGCAGCTGTTGTGTGTCGGTTCTATTCTCCCTCCTGATTGGATACTCAGACACAATAGGAATGGAATGTCCAGCTCAGTTCAGCAGACGTTGGTAGGGAGGGAGAATAGGACCAACACAAACAACGGCTGCAAAGGAGGCTAGTAATTAACGTGAATAAAGGGGATTAGTTTCTAAAGAAACTGTGGTGCTGCGTCGGTGGGGGAGTGAAACACGAAAATTTGGTTTATCAACGGAGTTGATAATGTAAATTGACCACCGTACAGGGCTTCGATTAGCTGACATTTCGAGCATTAGCCCTTCGTTGGAGCGAATCGAGGAATTGTGGGTTGTGTATGGTTTATATACAGAAAATCGAACTACGCTATTGGTGGTAACATGGTAACGTGAAAAACAGGAATAAATTAATTGAATGAAAAGCGCTCGTTGATACCGTGGGGATTTAGAGTGCCAATTTGAAAGATCAGTTTTTGCTCGAGTTTTTTACAGCTTTCCGTGGTACCTTGATGTAGGGAAAGGCCGGAGATCGACATGTGTTGTTTGGAATGGTTAGGGAGATTAAAATGCTGAGCAACAGGTTTGGATGCGTCTTTGTCATCTTTCTCAACATCACGAAGATGTTCTCGGAATCAGTCACCTAGTCATCTTCCTGTTTCGCCAATGTACAACTTTTTGCATAATGTGCAAGTCATGCAATAGATAACATTTGCGGAGGTACACGTGAAACGATCAGTGATCTTAACAGATCGCTTAGGGCCCGATATTTTGTCAGTGTTTTGAATGAAAGGACAAGTTTTGCATTGCAAGCATGCGCATTTAAAAGTGCCAGGTTGTTCAGTTGTTTTGAATGCGCTTTAAACTAGAAAGTTACCTACATGATCCAGAAACTGCTAGAATCTTTTCGCAACCACCGCTGATTTCATTCAAACGTGACAAAAATGTAGGTAACTTTCTAGTTAAAAGCGCATTCAAAACAACTGAACAACCTGGCACTTTTAAATGCGCGCGCTCGCGATGCAAAACTTGTCCTTTCATTCAAAACACTGACAAAATATCGGGCGCTAAGCAATCTGTTAAGATCACTGATCGTTTCACAGGTACCTCCACAAATGTTATCTATTGCATAACCTGCACATTATGCAAAAAGTTGTACATCGGCGAAACAGGAAGATGACTAGGTGACCAATTCCAAGAACATCTTTGTGATGTGAGAAAGATGAAAAAGATGCATCCAAACCTGTCGCTCGGCATTTTAATCTCCCTAACCATTCCAAACAACACATGTCGATCTCCGGCCTTTCCCTACATCAAGGTACCACGGAAAGCTGTAAAAAACTCGAGCAAAAACTGATCTTTCAAATTGGCACTCTAAATCCCCACGGTATCAACGAGCACTTTTCATTCAATTAATTTATTCCTGTTTTTCACGTTACCATGTTACCACCAATAGCGTAGCTCCATTTTCTGTATATAAACCATACACAACCCACAATTCCTCGATTCGCTCCAACGAAGGGCTAATGCTCGGAATGTCAGCTAATCGAAGCCCTGTACGGTGGTCAATTTACATTATCAACTCCGTTGATAAACCAAATTTTAGTAATTAACGTGGTTCATACTGGTTTCCAGCACTTTAATTTTAAAGGATCGCTGTTATCAATATTTATACAGTCATGTACCTCATTACCTTTATAATAAAGAAATGCCCAATCATTGGTGAACAAGTTATGAACCTTTTTCTACATAATATGTTACCATAGCAACACTTTAACCTGTTAAAAACACCCCTAATTTTGGCTTTAAGTGGTAATAATTAAAAACAAAACCAGCTCAGTGACCCCCGATTCTCATTGTCAGAGTCTTTTCTGCAAAAAAATTTGTAGGATAAAATTCAGGGCCACTTAAACTTTTCAAAAAGTTAAGATGGCTCTAAATCTGCTCCCATAATTTTCTTAAACTTTATGAAATGTTGGATCTTGATCTGCTTACTACTTTTTGACAATAAAAAGTGGGAGTTTCTGAGTTATAGTGTTGCTATAATGGTAACCTATTGAGAAGAAAAATTTTGAACACAACTTGTTCACCAGTGATTGGGCATTTTTTGATACCACTATCAAGGTAACAACTTATAAAGATTGGTAGTGATGACCATCAACCATCAACGTACATGTACAAGACCTGGAAAGTGCTAGAAACCAGTGTTAACGTTACCACCTTTAGGAAACTTCAACTGTCACTTTCTTTGCTTCTGGATTTTCAGACAGTGTACAGTACTCTCAACTGGTATAATTCAATTTATAAATATCAACAGGTTTCAAATAATCAAAAATGAAATCAAGCAAACCTTCTGTGACCCAGAACCACCATCCTCATTTTATCCCCCATGTCATACAGCTCAGTTATCTGGACAAATGCACCCACTTGGTAAATATCATCTAGACTTGTTACGGTCTCAGCATCATTGCTGGAAAATAAGAAGTTATAAACAGTAGACTGCAAAATAGGCAACATCATGTAAATGGACACTTGAACAATAATATTGAATCTGGCAATAGTCAACAATTTAATATTTCCAAGCATTTCTCATGAGTGAACAATCTGTAAAAGTCCCACAAACACCAAATGTTGATATCACCCTCTCTCGTGGTGGGTAAACACCATGTCTGCCCCTCTTAGCTTTTCAAGAAATATCTTTTTATATTATTAGAGTTACTAAAAGTTGTTTCCTTTTTTTTCAGTTGTTTACTATTGTTGGCAGTTTCTAATTCCTTATTAACTTCAGTTCCTTTTTGGTTGAGGTACACTGTATTACCAGTAATGCCAACTCTTGGAAATAACACAATTTAAGATGGTAGATCCAATTGGCCATGTTCTAAACGAATAAGGACCTGGCAACGAGGTTTTAAAATTTATTGATTGGAAAAAATTGATTCCACTGCATGAAAGAGCATCTCAAAAATGGTCACCTAACCAACTTTGATGCTGTTCAGTTGATTTGGAGCTGAAAAAAAAATGATTTTGAAAATTGTGAAAATTAGAGACTTTGTATGGTTTGGAGGGACACACTTTCTGAAATAGACATCTGTATGGGATTTTTTTAAAGTTTTAAATGCATGTTATCTGGCGGCTTTTTAACCAAACGTCGTTAAACTTGCTGAAACTGCTAATTTTAAGATACCACTTCATGTGAGAATCAATTTAGTTCAATTTCATTGATTTTCAATGAAATTTGGATTTGTTCCCAGGCCCTTACTTGTTTAGAACATAGCCAATACTGAGACTATGAATACAAAAATAAATACGGTAATAAAAATATATATGACATTATCAAAACTACATGACCATTTGTCTTGGGCTAAATATGCTGGGCTATCTATGGATCAAAAATTAAAATGCTTAAAATTTTAGTGATAGAATGAAACCCAAACTGGGATTTCCTGCCACTGCCATCCTTATGCCAGTGTGTGTGTGTGTGTGTTGGAGGGGGAAGTTTACATTGACTATGCTCCAATGATGCTTCACTCAAGACATGTGAGGTTTGACCTTTCATAGTGTGACAACATACACATACCTGTCTTCTTTTTTCAGAAAAGCACCTGCATATGGCTGAGCTAACCGAGATTTCACTCTCATCAGCTCTATCAGATCTTTGTCTGTTATCTATAGGGCAGAAAAATACATGAAAAGACAAATCAGATATCGTCTCAAAATTCAGATAGTCATTTGAAGCAAGTGATCTACATTTTGCATCTGTGACATCTGTGGTTGCAACTTTTTCTTCGCCATGACGGACTAAAGAACAATACAACTGAACAACCGAATTATTTACCTCAGCTTATGAACCGCTTGACCACTAAGCTCATTGTGGTTAACTTTGTTAAATTACATTTAACCAAATTAAATTAAGCGATTAATTTGATCATTGAGTCAAAATGTCTGTCAGTTGAGGTAAATAATTCGGTTGTTCAGTTGAGTCCAGAGTCCAGCTCGATGCCCAGGATGGTAAGGCACGTCGACGGCCCTTCTACCTTGTCTGGATGGAGGAGGATGCCAAACTTGGTAAAACAGTCAATAGACCTGTCCAGATTTTGTTGACAGACAGAGGAGCCAGGAGGGCCAAGAGTGTGGAAGTCATCAAGGTAATGCATCAGGAAGGTGACATCGTAGTTTTGCTTGGCCACCCACTCTACTAAATCTGCTATACATGTCTGACTTGACACCAAAAGGCAGGACCATATTGACATAAAAGGCACCCCGCCATTTCATACCCAGCAACTGGCGATCGTTTGTATAGACTGGCACAATACGGTATGCATTTTGCACATCAAATTTCACCATGAGGAACCCCGCCCCAGCCGCATTATGCCTGCAATAATGTCTTCATAATGTGGTTCATAAGCTTAGTGGTCTAGCGGTTCACAAGTCTAGCGGTCAAGCGGTCCACAAGTTTAGCGGTTAAGCAGTTCACAAGCTTAGCGGTCAAGTGGTTCACAAGTTTAGCGGTTAAGCAGTTCTCAAGTTTAGTGGTCCACAAGTTAAGCAGTCAAGCGGTCCTCAAGCTTAGCGGTCAAGTGGCCCGCGAGCTCAGCAGGAATCCAGCGGACAATCCCTAAAGTGCAGGCTCACATGGTAGGTGGTAGCTTTGTACACTGCTATGATTTGCGAGTTCTTCGTCGAGCGTTTGTGCAGTGGTCTGTGGAGCGGTTCATTTAGCGTCTTCCCATCCTTTTTTAGTGTGTTTGGGAGCCACAGTCCTACAGCATGTTTTTTCTTGTATCCTTTTTCTTCCAATTTTTTCAAGGCGTGCATGTCATCACGTTCTTTCCAGATGCGAACCACAAACAACAGCTTGTCCACGCTGTCTTCTCCGGTTACCGCATCTTTGTGTTCTGGTAGTGGTTCTACACCAGCTCCTCCAGTTAACACTCCAGCTTCACCACCAAGTCAACCTGTTTCTCTGCCGGACAGCAACTCTTTAGCTCAGGCTATTTCAAGAGCTCTCGCGGAATCGCTACCTCCGTTGCTATCTTCCCTTCAGGATTCAAGTGGCAGGAACACAAACATGGCCACGACGTCTAGTCCTCTCTCCTGGGCTTCAAATTCTACGCAGTCTCCGGCATCCTCGAGCTTTGGTACTCCCTGCTCTACCTCCCAGTCTTCAGGTACGCTTGTTGTACCTTTGTTTATTTCAACTTATAGCTCATTTGGCAGTCCTCCGGTTGTCTCTACTCTTCCCGCCACGTCCTCCACCAACTTGCCTGTAGGGATTGGGGGCTCTTGCGGTGGCACGACCGGATTTCACTCCTCCACTTTTCCAAGCCTCTACAAAGCATTTGTGGTGGGTCCTGGCTATGCTCCAGTCCCGTATAAGCTTGTTTCTAAAATTACAGCAGGGCTTTTTGTAGACCTGGCTGACCTTCTTCCAGACAATATTCGAGCCCAAGAAATCGAACCCCAAGAGAGAATGGTCCCGCTCCCCTTCTCAGTCAAAGGGGGTCACCGCCGTTGCTAGGCCCCCTCTAGCCTATTCAGCTGTACATAGTTTTGATTCTGTTCTTGTTGGTTCTCATGGTAACTTTTCAGCGTTAGGCTTGCGTTCTCGTTTTGTCTTACCTTCTCAGCAGCAGGGTCTGTCAAGTTCCAGTTATTCATTGTGTTCTCCAGCTGTGTGTCCTGTAAGTCTGGTTTCTCAGCTTACTCCCATAAATGTGGATAGATTCCAGCATGAACTCCGTCATCATCCTAACCCAGACAAAGTTGCCTACGTGGTCCAAGGCCTTCGCGATGGTTTTCACGTAGGCTTCAACTACAGTATTTCCTTGAAGTCGGCATCGAGGAATATGGCTTCTGCACTTCAAAAACCCTCAGGTCATTGACAATTACTTGCAATCCGAAGTTCAGTCAGGCAGGGTGGCAGGCCCCTTCTCTCAGCCTCCCCTCCCTGTCCTCCACGTGGGCTGTTTCTGCGTCATCCCCAAACGCCACCAAACTGGGAAATGGTGGCTCATCCTGGACCTACCTAGCCCTGCTGGCCACAGTGTCAATGACGGGATTGCAGGCGAGGATTATTCTCTGCAGTACATGAAGGTAGACGACATTATTGCAGGCATAATGCAGCTGGGGCGGAGTCCCTCACGGTGAAATTTGATGTGCAAAATGCATACCATATTGTGCCAGTCTATACAAATGATCGCCAGTTGCTGGGTATGAAATGGCGGGGTGCCTTTTATGTCAATATGATCCTGCCTTTTGGTGTCAAGTCAGATATGTATAGCAGATTTAGTAGAGTGGGTGGCCAAGCAAAACTACGATGTCACCTTCCTGATGCATTACCTTGATGACTTCCACACTCTTGGCCCTCCTGGCTCCTCTGTCTGTCAACAAAATCTGCACAGGTCTATTGACTGTTTTACCAAGCTTGGCATCCTCCTCTATCCAGACAAGCTAGAAGGGCCATCGACGTGCCTAACCGTCCTGGGCATCGAGCTGGACTCTCTTAATCTGCAGGCGCGCCTTCCCCAGGGCAAATTGGATAGGATAACTGCCTTGTTGGAGGACTGGTCACAGAAGCGTTGGTGTAGACGCAAGGAACTGGAGTCTCTAATAGGTCACCTTCAGCATGCCTGCAAAGTTGTACCCCAAGGTCGCTCCTTCGCGCCGTATGATCAACCTACTGTGTGCCTTTCGACGAGATGACCACCCGATTCGTCTCAATCAGGAGTTCTTTCTTGACCTAGCCTAGTGGCAAGAGTTCTTCCAGTCTTGGAATGGTTGCAGCTTCCTTTTGTTCCCCCAGTGGGCTCCACTCCCCGACTTCAAGGTTTCTTCAGATGCCTCTAGGGCTCTTGGTTACGGAGCAGTCTTCCAGGGTCACTGGTTTTCAAGTGCATGGCTCCCAACACAGGTCTCTGAGTCTATAGAGTACAAGGAACTTTTCCCTATCGTTGTGGCAGCGTACCTCTGGGGTCCCCTATGGGCCTCCAAAGAGGTCAACTTCCTATCAGATAACCACTCAGTGGTGGATATTCTGTGGTCTGGCACTTCAAGAGCCCCTACCATCATGTCCTTGGTTCGCTATCTGTCCCTGTTGGCAGCTCATCACTCCTTCTCTTTCACTGCTTCCTCAGTTAGAGGGAAGTTTAACCCGATTGCTGACTCCCTGTCTCATTTCAGTTTCAGCATTTTCACTGGCTAGTCCCTCATGCAGACTCCATTCCGACCCAGATTCCACAGCAGCTCCTCTTGGACTTGGAACTTCGTTGTCAGATAAATGCCACTTCTACCTGACTCAGGGTCTTGCCCCTTCTACCAGGAAAATTTATGCTTCTGCCCAACACCGCTTCTTGGACTTCTGTGCTCGGGACAATAGCCTATCTCCTTCGGGATCAGCTCTTCCAGCCAGTGAAGATGTGCTCATCCGTTTCTGCTGTCATCTTGCCGATACTCTCCACCATTCATCCATTAAGGTTTACCTTTCAGCACTCCAGTCCCTTCATATGGAGGGGGGTTTGCCTTCTCCGCTGGTTGGTTGCCTTCAGTTACAGCGTGTGTTGCGGGGTATCAAACGCCACCAAGGCTCAAATAGGCATCAGTGCCAACCCATCACCATCGAGCTGATGCCCATTATCTTCCAGTCCTTGAACTTCTCTGACTACAACTATACAATGCTTTGGGCTGCCTGCTGTCTCGGGTTTTTTGGTTTCTTACGCGCCGGTAAGTTCACTGTCAACTCCCCCTTCAATCCCTACATCCACCTTGCTGTCAGCGATGTCCAAGCAGATGCCCTAGTCAATCCAGGCAGCTTCAGGATTCATATTAAGTGCTCTAAGATGGACCCCTTTCACCAAGGTTGCTATATCTACATCAGTGCTGGGAAACGTGATCTGTGCCCTGTAAACGCCCTTACCCAGTATCTACACATCCGTGGCTCAACTCCTGGCCCACTCTTCCTTCTCTCTGATGGCACCCCCTACATCGCCCATGGTTGACATCCAGGATTCAATCTATCCTCTCCGCTGCTGGAGTCCCTGGTTGCTACACCGGCCATAGCTTCCGCATTGGCGCAGCTAGTTCAGCAGCCTCTTGTGGCTTACCTGATCACCTCATCAAGATGCTTGGCAGATGGTCCAGCGATGCTTATCAGCTTTATATTCACACTCCTGTCAGTACTATCATGGGGGCAGCAAACCTTCTCACTTGACAGGTATTTCTTGTGTATCTTTCTCTTTTCCTAGTTGTTTTCTTTGTAGGGTGCCTCGGGCTTCCCCCAGCCCTGAGCCCCTCTTCCCCTCTCCGATCTGGCTTGCATCAACTCGGAGAGCCCTTCGGCTTGGAATGGGGGCTCATGGCTGGGTTGCGGGGATTTGCTAGCCATGGGGGCAGTATTCTATCTAGGGGCTGGCTAGCCACAGTGGAAGCCCCTGGGTATCCCAGGCATCCACCTTCCACTTAAGCTTCCACCATGAGCTTAGCGGTCAAGCGGTCCACAAGCTTAGCGGTCAAGTGGTTCATAAGCTTAGCAGTCTAGCGGTTCACAAGTTTAGCGGTCAAGCGGTCCACAAGCTTAGCGGTTAAGCAGTTCACAACTTAGCGGTCAAGCGGTTCACAAGTTTAGTGGTTAAGTAGTTCTCAAGTTTAGTGGTCCAAAAGTTAAGCAGTCAAGCGGCCCGCGAGCTCATCAGGAATCCAGCAGACAATCCCTTAAGTGCAGGCTCACATGGTACATGGTAGCTTTGTACACCGCTATGATCTGCAAGTTCTTCGTCGAGCGTTTGTGCAGTGGTCTGTGGAGCGGTTCATTTAGCATCTTCCCCCCCCCCCCTTCCCATCCCATATTTTTTCTTCCTTCCACTGTTTCATCAATGTGACAGGTGCCTGGAATGGGGGATCATGGCTGGGTTGCGGAGATTTGCCAGCCATGGGGGCAGTATTCTATCTAGGGGCTGGCTGGCCACAGTGGAAGCCCCTGGGTATCCCAGGCACCCACCTTCCACTTAAGCGAGGCAGTTGGTTAATGGGCAAATAATGTTGTGAATGATTTGCCTCGATGGGTGAATAAGAATGTGAATGATTTGCATCCATGGACAAAGAAGAATGCAACTGATTTGCCTCTGGGACCACAGTTGCTTCTGTTTTCAGTTCAGAAGCAAATGGAATATGGTAATGCCTGGAAAGTTCATCTTGGAAACATTGGTCAACCAAATGGATTGTGCCTTGAGATTCCCTTCCCTGTGCAACGTACATCATCACAGGATGATAAAGCGACAATTGACTGCTATGCTTCTCATCTTAAATCCAACAAATTTTTCCACTAAAATAATGTCAAGAATAGGTGGCTGCCTTACCAGCAATTTACACTGTAAACCTTCCCAAGTAGCCTACCATTCAAAGAAAGCATGAGGTTCACAAATGATGTAGCCCCTTTGGGCAAGTTAATTCCCTTTTTCCCCACGATATTAACCAGAATGTATTTACAGATGTACAGTTTCAAACTGAGGCTAATACTAGTATGAATAGCTAGTCAAGAATTTCAACTCAATTCCATTCTGGAAGAACACCCAAGCTGGCTGAAACAGCTCCAAAATGACTGCCCTTCAATACACCAAATTATTACTAAATTAATAAATTTATTGACAGACCTCCATCATTTTGACAAATCTTGGAAAGACTGGATTTCTATGAACTGGCAAAACAGGCACCTCAGGGAACACATCAGGGACCAAAACCTGGGCCAAGGCACCTGCCGCAGGATCTATCTTAACTCCTGCCTTATCCTCTATCACCACTTCAGCTCCTTCATCTTTCTTATCACCATCATCTCCATCACCATTGCCACTCCCACTGGCTTGTTCTGGAGAATGACCACTGCAAAGAAATGTTTGTGTTAAAATTATTTTAAAATATATGCTGTCTTGCAATAAAGTTTTAATTCTGCATAAATCTTTAACCTGATTTCAGTACTCAAATACATGTATATAGCACACTTTCAGTACACTTGGCGATAGGCTTTATTTATTATCAAGCTAACAAGGATTTGTTTTCTTTTTTAGCATGCAAAATTCAGATGGAAAAAAAAAAGTTTTCTGTACTTCACCTGTACTACTGTTATCATTATACACATCACTAACCTTGCACTTCTGCTATTTGCTTTCTGGCCTCTTCTTGGATACAAAACTAAATCACCTTCTTTAAAGTTGAAGAACCTGCAAAAATGAGGAATCATTTCATGGAAAGGCTGACTAATGCACATGATGGTACACTGTATAAGGGACAACAAACAAGTAACCCACACCTCTGCTGATTCCATTTTGTATACATGTAACAATAGAAATAATATTTACTACTCTTCAACAGCTGTAGTGAGAGACGTTAGCTGATTATAAATTGGTCAAAATTAAAGATCGCATGGTGAATGACAAAAAATTATTTCAAGCTTCTAAATTTGAGCTTGATTACACACCCTGTATGCTGGCCCCTCAAACTGATTTCATGGTGTGTTACATGCACAGTTATGCCAAAACTGCAAAATTAACCCAGCAGAAGCATATACCGGTACAATATGTCAATTTTATGTTTGTTGCAAGTGAAATAAGGAGAAGATAAATACCTGTGAACGTAACCTCCCGAAAAGTTGTTTTAAGGGGACTCATAATTATTTCACCTCCACCCCTACAAACGACTGTGTGGGAGGCTATAGTGAATGTAAACTGTAGCTGCATGCCCAGTTTTTCCACTCATTTTTGCCAAACATCCTGAACTTAACTTACCGGTACAACTCTATCTAGTTTTTGGAAAGGAGTAAGGGAGTTTCTAGCATGAAGAAATGGCATGAGGGTTTGATATTTATTTCTTTATTTATTTCCTTATTGATCTGTCTCCAAAGTAGCCATTATTAAGACTAAAAGAGTGATTATTGCTTTTTTCTCTTCTCCTCTGTCCCTTCTCCTCGCTGACTGGAGCGGCCATTTCCGGTAGTAGCCTCGCTCCAGGTTTTCTGGGTTTAGGTTCCCCATGAGCGCGCGTGCGCGTTTTCAGTAGCATGAGGTCGAACAAAAATGAACATGTCCGTTGTGTTTAAGCTTATTTGGTCCATCCAAAATTGGTCCTTTCGAGCCGGATTCAAGGAAACAGCCGCCTGAGGATGAGCCTCAAAAGTATGTGGCACTTGGTGGATGAATGTGTGATATCCCCGCCTCAAAACAGTCCCGAAGTAAGTCCTAAAGACTTGATAAGTCAAGTTTCAAGTCAGAATGATTCCGTAAGGTCAAAGTCCTCGTCCTCGTCTAAGAGAAAGCAAGAAGCTAGAACAAAAGCTGTCATCGCAAACCTACAGGCAAAACAGTTGGCCGAACAAGTGAAGCGAGAAAATTAAGTTCGTGAGGAGGAATTCCGCGAAGAAATGGCTCAACGTGAGTTGGAGTTAAAACTTGAATATCGGAAACAGGAGCTTGAGCTGCTTCGAAAGAAAAGAGAGAGCGAAAAAGCAGTCATTTCAGCCCAGAACGAAGCCGAATTAGCCCAACTCAAACAAGAAATAATAGGGCAAGAAGTTACCGAAAGAAACGTAAAAAAGAATCAAGACAACAAGGTCAGTGAAACAGTAACATCTCTGAAACATTGTTTAGTTCCAAATCCTAATGTGAATACTGATGCTGAAAGTATGGATAATATTTCAAACCCACGTACTGAGTTGAACCCTGGAATGACTTTGGGATATGTTTCCCAAGAACACAAAACGTCAGGTCATACATCTCTGCAACATGACAAACAAGTTGTCGTCTCGTATGCAGATACCCCAGTAAATACAACGGCCAAGTGTTTACTGCCAAAGGTCTTAGAGGTTTATGCAGCTACCAGTGGTGGGTGCACCTCAACTGCAGTTCAGACACCCATTATTAAAGCCAGTGAATGCAATATGCTTACTTACAGTTCTACCCTAAAGCCAACTCAGCCATACCCGTTCAGCCAAGGAAGTGAATATGTATCTCAGCCCATAATCACCCCTATTGGGCTAGTGTCAGATCCTCAAACAAATACAGCATCCTCATGTCATTACGTACACTCGCCCCAACCATTGATTGGATACAGTAGTGGATACTCAAGTCCTATCACATCAGTTTCTTGGTCAACAAAACCTGAAATTGAGCGTTCAGAAAAACTGAGCCAAACTCCTTAAGCCATTCCTTCATTGTTGAGACCTACTTGTGTTAGTGCATCATCTGCTGTTAGTAATAGTTTCCAAGCTTGTTCCCCTGATGATCCAAAGTTTGAAAGTCCATTGAACCATCCTTACTCAAATAGTACACCATTGTGGGACCCAAGCCTCAGAAGTACCTCAACTTCCCACTCAAGTCAAGTCAAACCCTCTGCATCGACCAGCTCAAGTAGACCCTGTGGGAGAACCTGTAGATGCATTCATTGACAAGCTGGTAGATGGTCAGGAGACTGTCTTTATGGCAAATCTCAGTGGCTCACTGACAGATTCTGGTATAGCTCTGCTTCGAGCACAGGAGCAGCAGCGCTTGCCACCCCTTGAACTTTTCAAGTTTACAGGCAGGCCGATTGAGTGGCCTAAGTTTATTGAGCGATTTCGTGACCAGATCCATAATAAGACGACACTGACTGACTCGGATCGAATGTCCTATCTCTTTCAAAATCTCAGCGGCAAAGCAAAGAAAGCAGTGGAAAGTCTGGGTGTGACTGGCCATAGTTAATCAACAGCCCTTAAAACACTAAAATGACAGTTTGGGAACCCCAGCAGTGTGACATCAGCCTACTTAAAGAACATGCTTGATAACTCTGTCGTGACTTCGCATGATAGACAGGCATTGTGTGACTATTATTATCGAGTGAAAGCTTGTACCACCTGGTGTGTCAAGATGGGTCAGTCCGCTATACTTTTAACACCAGAGTATCTAAGCAGGGCCACTATGCGGTTACCCATTAACCTCAGAGTGAGATGGTACAAACATATTGATGGTCATACTGAGAGAGCTACCTTGATAGGATTTGAAAAGTGGCTTTGTAAAAGAGTTGACACCCTATTCAACCCACTTGAAGATTTCATATGTGAAGAGTTGCACAAGAAGCTGTCATGTACAAGACCAAAGTCAAATCTGAAGCTACATTCTCTCACTACAACTACCAAGCCTCCTAAGGCAGTTCAAATCCAGCCCTACAACAAGGAGGGTGGGAAATCAGCCCATCCTAGTGAACAGAAGTGTGTTGTTTGTTCAGACAGACACCGTGTTGCCCTTTGTCCTGTTTTCAAGTCCAAAGTCTTGAAGGATAGGAAACAAGTTGTATGGGAGCATAGACTTTGCTTTAATTGCCTGAAAGCAAATCATCAATTGAAAGAATGCCCAAGTACCAACCGTTGTCTCAGAGAGAATTACAACCAACCTCATCACACACTTCTGCATGAAGATCGTCAAAGCGACTCACATAGTCATAGTTCAGCTTACAGTGAAAGCACTAACATTCAGTCACCAATCTTCCGAAAAGAGAATGCTCAGCCTCAGTTACCCACTACAAGTTCTCCTCTGGCGGTTCCATCTGATGTCCCGAGAAGCATCAATCAAGTGAGTGTTCAGCCTAGGAGAAAGGTCCTCCTGCAAGTTCTGCTGGTTCAAATCCATGGTCCTCGTGGTGTAGTTGACACATATGCCGCCCTTGATGCTGGGAGCGACTCGACATTAATCAGAAAGGACTTAGCAGACCACCTGTGACTTGATGGTGAGACCCACCAGATTAGTCTAAACACAGTTGGCTCTGATGTCAAGATCCAGAATGTAAGCCGAGTGAGTTTCTCCTTGTCATCTTTAGTCCATCCGCAACTAATTTCTGTACAGGGAGCATGGGTGATTGACAGACTCAATGTCCCATCCGTCAAGGTGTCGAAGGAAAGAGTGACTGAACAATGGAACTATTTGTTGAACATTGACCTTCCTGAACTCGATGGTAGCGATGTGAAAGTTGGATTGGACATGGTTCACTTACTGATTCACCTGGACGTTCGCCAAGGACGATGGGATGAGCCCATTGCCGTAAAAAACCCCTTGGGGTGGACCCTGTTTGGAAATGTGGACAGTGAACACTGTGACACAATCAATGCCAATTTCCTTGTAACTGATCAAGAACGTCAACTGCAGAACCATATTGAGCGGTTTTGGGAGATAGACTCCTATGCTACCAAGCAAGCCCCCTCTGACTCTGGCATGTCAGCTGAAGACAGAAGAGCGCTGTCGATATTAGAAAGCAGCACAGTGAAGGAGGGAGGCCACTACAAAACAGCATTGTTGTGGAAAGGGGAGCCAAGTTTACCCAACAATCGTGCTATGGCTGTTTCGTGTCTCCATTCTACTGAAAGGAAACTTAAGAAGAATCCAGAGCTGGCAAGGAAGTACCGGGACGTGATTAACAGTTATATCAGTGAAGGGCATGCTAAGAAATTGACGTCTGAAGAGTCAAAGAAAACGACTTTAAAGACATGGTACCTCCCACACCATGCGGTACTAAACGCCAACAAACCAGGGAAGGTCCATGTGGTTTTTGACACGGCATCAAAGTATGACAAGGTTTCCCTGAATGACAACCTGCTCACTGGTCCGGACTTGCTAAATAATTTGATAGGAATCCTATTGCGATTTAGAGGTGGAAAGATTGGTATCATGGCGGATGTGGAGCAGATGTTCCATCAGGTCGGAGTTTATGAAGAAGACAGGGACTCGTTGCGTTTTCTGTGGAGAGATTTAAATGAAACTAGACCGCCAGATGAGTACTAAATGACAGTGCATGTTTTTGGCGCGGTTGACTCACCCTGTTGTGCCAACTATGCATTACAAAGAACTGCCCTTGATCAGCCAGAGAACTTCAGTAAGGAAGCAGTTCGCGCCGTTCTGCGCAACTTTTACATGGACGATCTTTCATCCTCAAAACCAAATTCCAGTATGGCTGCCAACTTAGCCAAGCAGCTAATTGACCTCCTAGCAACAGGAGGCTTCAGACTTACAAAGTGGATGTCAAACAGCCGAAAGGTCCTGGCAGCGATCCCCTCCTCAGAAGTCGCATGTAACACTGTTGATCCTGATTGTAATGAGTTGCCACAAGAAAGAGCTCTTGGTGTCAAGTGGTACACGGAACATGATTTCCTATGTCTGCAACCAGTGAAGAGTGGCTTCCCTGGCACTAAGAGGGGAATATTGAGTGCCACAAGTAGTGTGTTTGATCCCCTTGGGTTTGCTGCGCCATATGTCATTAAGGCAATTAAACTGATCGTACAGGAGCTGTGGAGGCGTCAAATTGATTGGGATGAAGAGTTGCCTGATGAAATTCTTCAGAGCTGGCAAAGCTGGAAAGATGGTTTGAAGTCATCTAAGATTATTGCGGTACCCAGGTGGTATGGATTTCACCTTGATGAATGCCAAGATGTGCAGCTGCATGTGTTTTGTGACGTCTCAGAGATGGCTTATGGAGCCGTAGCCTATTTCCGAACGATTAGTCATGGACTTGTGAATGTGAGTTTTATCATGAGTAAGACAAGACTAGCCTCGATCAAGACCTTGACTATACCATGCCTGGAACTGCTAGCTGCAGTGATAGCAGTCAGGCTGAAGTCGAAGATATTGGCAGAAATCGACTTCGAAGTTGATGATGCGTACCTCTGGAGTGACTCAGAGATTGTGCTCCACTACATTAGGAACACTCACAGAAGATTCAGCGTTTATGTGTCACACAGAGTTGCTGCAATTGCCTCTACCTCTGACGTTAAGGAGTGGCACCATGTGCCAGGCTCAATGAATGTGGCCGATGACTGCACAAGAGGGATCGAAATGTGTGAGTTGACTCCTGCGTGTTGGTGGATCAGTGGTCCCACCTTCCTCATGCTTTCTGAAGACCAGTGGCCAAGGAACGGAAGGGTAGTAGAATTTGACGACGGTGAGCTGGAAGTGAAGGCTTCAGTCCTGACAACGTCCGCTACACCCAGTGCGAGTATGGTCGCACGGGAGAGGTACTCTTCTTGGAGGAAGCTGGTGCGCATGTACACTTGGTGGATGAGGTACAAGTTCAAGTTAAAGTGTAAAGCGAAGAAGCAATGTCCTCCCTCAGAGTGACAAGGGAAAATTCTGTGTACTGATGATCTTAAAGATGCCTCTCTAGCCTTATGCCAGTTAGCACAGATTGAGTCGTACAAAGAAGACTATGAAGATCTCCAAGCCAACAGAGCACTACCCCACAACAGCTCACTACTCCCACTGCAGCCTGTTTTCCTAGGCGGAGTTATCAGAGTCGGAGGCCGTCTCAACTAAGCTCCCATACCATTTGAGGCAAAGCACCATGTGATTCTCCTCTCCCCCCATCACATCCAATTTCAAAACTCGTGGTACGAGACATTCATGAGAAGCATCTACATGTTGGGAGAGAACATACCATAGCCCTTGTGCATCAGCAGTTCTGGATTCCCCAAGGAAAATAACTTACTAGGAAGATCGTTAATGATTGCCTGTACTGTAGGAGGAGGAGAACCGAGCCTAAAGTGCCTGTCATGGCGGACTTGCCTAGAGAGCGACTTGCATGTTTTGAGCCTCCGTTTACAAACACTGGAGTGGATTATTTTAGTCCTATGAATGTTAAGAAGGGAAGAAGCACTGAGAAAAGATGGGGATGCATCTTTACTTGCCTAACCACCCGCGCAGTCCATTTAGAGCTGGCAGGAGACTTAAGTACTGATTCATTTATCAAGGCCTTGAGGAGACTTTGAAGCCATAGAGGCAATCCCAGGACAATGCGTTCCAACAATGGAACCAATTTTGTTGGAGCCAAGAGAGAACTAGAGGAGGCACTGAAGTCATTAAATCAAGAAAGCATCGCAAGTGAGCTAGCCCAGCAAGGGATCACATGGTTCTTTAACCCACCATCATCCCCTCATATGGGAGGAATCTTTGAGTCACTGGTGAAGCAAGTTAAGAGAGCCATGAAGACTGTCATTAATGACCAGGTTATGCCAGAGGAGACACTCCATACGGTTCTTGTTGAAACCGAGGCTGTACTAAATAGCTGCCCACTAACTTCAGTCAGTGATGACTTGAACGACTATGAAGCATTAACACCAAATCACTTTCTGATTGGAAGAGCATCTCCTAACAACCCTCCAGGTCAATTTGAGGAGCGAGAAGTTAACAGCCGTAAGCGGTGGAGAATGGCGCAAGCGCTGGCTGATATGCTGTGGTGTCGATGGCGGAAGGAGTATTTACCTAGCCTAACTACCCGTTCTAAGTGGAATAAAGAACAGAGGAATTTACGAGTAGGGGATCTGATCATTCTGAAGAATGATGATGCTCATCGCTGGCATTGGCCTCTGGGACGGATTCTCAAGACTTTCTCAAGGAGTGATGACAGAGTGCATATGGCGGAGGTGAAGACTCCAAATGGAATCTTGATGCGCCCAGCTGCTAAGCTGTGCTTGTTGGAAGCATCTGCTTAATTGAATGAACAGTAGAGCTCTTATGAGGACACCAAACGCTTAAGACATTTTTGCTCAGAAACTGCGTATTGTCGTTATGTTGAACCCAGGAACTGTTCTCAAAGGGGTTCATTCTACGTAAACTCACTGGGGGGAGGATGGAGTGGCCACTTCTGGTAGCAGCCTCGCTCCAGGTTTTCTGGGTTTAGGTTCCCATGAGCGCGCGCACATTTTCAGTAGCACGAGGTCGAACAAAAATGAACATGTCTGTTGTGTTTAAGCTTAAGTCTATTTGGTCTATCCACTGACTCTTTTATTCCCTCCTTCTCAGTGCTGTGGTGTGGTTGCTGGGCTTGTCCGATCCAAAAAATTCCTGTTTTGTGCCTATTTCAGTCAAATGGCTCCAAATGTCTGCAGTTACGTTCTTGCGAATTCAGACAGATATATAGACAAGACAAGTTAAATTCTCTTGAGCCAACTGCGCATCTTCTACCCCCAGGAGGGTCAACAAGTGATTCACAGACCAAGCTTTGGTGAAATATTAATAGAAAGTTTAAAGTAGACCAAAGACGGACAACTTCTAAGTGACAATTAAATTGAAAGAAATATTCTTATGCCCTGAGCAGGATTTGAGTCCATGTCCCCAGACACTAGTTGGGTGTGATCACCAGATACACTACCAAGACAACCATGCTGGCAACACAGCTGATTCAAGTAGTGAATGGGACTATTATGTGGGACTCCTGGGCTGCTATTTTTTCTTTCAATCAGATGATGCTGGATCAACAAGTGATTCACTGGTGGACAAGAGCAAACAAATACAATTTATCGACAAGTTAAATTCTCTTGAGCCAACAACACATCTTTTGCCAACAGCCAACGGTGCATCTTTTCTATGTAATAGTCCCATTCACTACTTCAGTGATCTTCTTCAGGGTGACTATATGTATTATAACTTTTTTTAACTATTAAATAGTTAAAGTTATTTTATAGTCTTAGATTTTTACCCTAATAATAATAATAATAATAATAATAGCTATCTCTGTAAGGTGGTATTCTATGAGGTGGTCTGTCTCATATGGGGTCTAGGACTCTTGCTAATTTTTTTCCTTTAATCTAATTCCAATTTTTTTTTTGTCTCACCATTTGTAAAATATTAATGCCATTAAATTGTAATTAATAAATAAATATAAACTGAGCACATTAGTAGTTATAATGCACATGGCATTGGCTTCCCCATGGGGTCGACCCCTGGGCCAACCAGGGAGATATGTGGGGGAATATGAGAAGACGGATTGGATTCTTTACCTGAGGGTAGGGGAAATTCTACATTGTTTTACAATCAAAGATTAGGGGGTGGGGGAACTCAAAATTTTGTAAAGGATGTCAAGGGAATTTTCTGCTGAGAGGCACTGCACCCAGGGGACTTTGTCTTGCAAGATTCCTCAACCCCCCGGGGAATTCCTCAAGTTTACAATACCCCTGGTTAGCCCGGGGATCGACCCCATGGGGAAGCCGATGACATGTACATAAAGATCTGACTGAACTCTATAGTCCGGAAAAAAAAAATTGAAATCTAGCACGAGAAGAGACGATACACACTATTCACATCACACACTATACACACTATTCTCATCACCTTTCTTGCCGTGAAAGCTCATCAGCTGAGAGGTTAATAGCTGACGTGCAGATATGATTATCACCTACTACAACTCCCACGGTGTATCGCTCGATTCCCCCATGAAAACTCTCCGAACCTCTGCGGAACGAAGAATTTCTCGCGACACGACAACATTGCTTCAGTGGCCTGCAGAGATTGTGGTAATCGCGCTTAAAAATCCTACTAAAACATGCTGATGTAACTTTCCTTGCTGCAAACATGGCGAGCACAAACACGGTGACACTGCACACGTGCGCTTTGTAACCTTTCGATACCCAGCGGTCTTTTTTGTACGCATGCGCAATGAAGTTGTCTCTCTGTCTCTCCTGTGATGGCGTTCGAGCGTGGTTCGGTAGATTTTTCTTAAATTTTTCTTACCGAAGCACCTTTTAAACAGTCATGAGTGCGAGAATCTACTGTGGGAGACTGCCTGCCGATGCTACGGAGAAGGATCTAGAAACTTTACTGAAATCGATGGGTAAAATCCGCGATATTGATTTCAAAGAGGGCTACGCGTACGCTGTGTTCAAAGATTACCGGGACGCCGACAAAGCAGTGCAACAACTCAACGGCAAAGATTTTATGGGGCAGAGTATTCTTGTAGAACCAGCGAAAGAGGTTAGAAATGGCGTCGGTGGATACACGGTAGCTGGTGGCTATACCGCAAGAGTTCGCCAACCTAAGCCACCACCGGTGAGAACAAATCACAGAATCCGCGTGGAAAACCTTCCTGCCAGAGCAAAGTGGTCGGAGCTCAAGGAGTTTATGAGTGCAGCGGGTGAAGTGACTTTTGCTGACACACACAGGAGGAGGCCTGGTGAAGGGCTCGTTGAGTTTGCTAGCAAGGAAGACATGATGAATGCCATAGAAACTCTAGATAAGCAAGAGTTCCTTGGAAGGAAAATAAAACTTGTTGAGGAAACCCCTCGTTCTAATAGGGATCGTTCTCAGTCACGTTCAAGATCCAGATCTACTTCCCCAACTAGGAAAAGAAAAAGACTTTCTTCCTCTCCGTCCTTGTCACAGTCAAAGGGACGTCGGTCACGGTCACGTGACAGGTCAAATTCACCTGATAGAGGTAGAAGGAGACATGATTCTTCCACGTCTCCATCTCGTTCAAGTCATCGAAGGTCCAGGTCACACTCCGAGCCAAATCACAAGTCATCACATTCGCGGAGAAAAAGGTCACATTCAAGGTCACCAAAGAGATCACATCGTAAGTCAAGATCTAGATCGCATTCCAAATCAAAGAGTAGATCAGACAGACATTCGTCATCAAAATCAAAGTCACATAAGAAGAAGAAACACATCTCAAGATCCCATTCACGATCAAGATCTCCTAAAAAGCGTAGATCATAACTGGACACTCTTTTTAGTAGATTGCCAATCCAGCATAGTTGGTAATCTGTCATTTGAGTGCATTTGTCACAGTTTTTGTATCTAGATACCAGTATTTAAACATTCCATGCATCTGGCCTTCATTTTTTATTAGTCTGCTTACTCTAGTTTGGCATAGTGTAAAACCTTGGAACTGATTTAGTTTGCAGGAAATGAGGAACAGGAACATTTGCCACAGCAAAAGTTTGACAGAAACATTTTAAAAAAATTAATACTCCACTGAAATGCAAAGACTTATGCAGTTTTCTTCGAAGTACCATAGTCTGTGATGATCTGTCAAATCTTAAAAGTTCTGTGTGCATTTCAGGGAACTCTGGTTCACATTTTCCAGCTATTTCTACCGTCCATACTGTTAAAGATGCCAAGACACCTTTCCAGTCAAATGCAGGATTGCCTGTTGTACAGTAGCTGTCACCGCTTTTTATCTTGCAGATTGCAACCAAAGAAATGTATTTTTGAAGGGAACCATACCAATGAACTTTTCTCACTCAATTTTCATATCCCTTTGATTAGAGGGTGTTGTTGTAATACCAAAACAATGTTCTTGTATTCTGGTACTAGATACAAAATTGTATGTAGTCGAAGCTAAAGGAAGTGTGAAAGGAACAGTGATACTGCACTGACGTGTCAGGTTTGAGTTTTCCCACTGGTTGGAGACTCTTGTTCCACTGCCATCCAGGGTACATGTAACTTTCACTCATAGGTGTGATTTACACTGATGAGATCATGTACGGGTATCGTATATACTGGTGGCAAATTAACCACTTCTGTCAGTTGGCATACCAGGGTATAAGGCCCAAGCTGAGAGAAAAACATTCTGAAAAATGAACAGTAAAATTCTTAGGACTAACTCTCAGCCAATGGTATCATCCTCCAATATGCTGTTGTACATTCAAACTAGAAATGGACTTATTTCTTTTATAATCCTTGAAAGGAATACACTGTTTACTATTACCCTGCAATTTGACTAAACATAGCTGTAAAGACCTACAAATTGACACTGTTTATTCCTTATTAAAACCATCAGGTAATGGTTATCAAAGTGGATGACTTTTATTGGCTAACAATCGTCCATCTGATTTTTTACCATGTCATGTGTTCTGTGACTTCCGTCCCGCAGGGATGCATGGTAATGAATCAGTAGGTTATGGAAAGGAGCAGGCCCATCGAGAACTCTGAAATTTTTGTTGGTATCATATAACACCCACTAAGATGTCTTAAGCAATCCTGCTTGTAAAGGAAAGTTAAATTTTTGCATGGATGGAGAGCATGCAGAACATCTGAGCACACATGAAAATTGTCTGGTGCAAGAAGAAGTAACCAGGTGGTAAAAATGCTGTCTCTTTATGGGAGGCAATTTCATGCACACACAGTGGGCTGGCTTATGTTTGAGTCAATAGGGAGAAAAAATTCAAGACATTTTACCAATTTCATGACGTTGTGGCATATCTGATAGAATATAATTTTTTATCTGATTTGATTTTTTATTTATAAGGTCTCCTTGTTCTCGTTTCACTCATTTGTAAGCCAGTCATGGTACCTTATTGTTAGAGTGCAAGTAAGGTAAAGGTTTGTTCTTTCTTCTGATTTTAAAACCACATTAGGATGAAGGTAGACTTGTTCCCCACGGCAAACTTTATCAGCAAGGAAAACAATTTTCGTGGGAATATTTCTTGCAGCAGTTTCAAAAGTTTCATTAATGTGAAAGCTTACCAAAGGAGGTGGTACAAATGAGTGCAAAAGCATATCCCGTTGTTGTCATCTTTACATGAAATCACTTCTTTAAAAAAGATGCTTAAAGTGCACGTGAAACAAAATTTCAAAGGCAGTTTTTTTTTCTCCAATATGTAAATTGGTGTTTTAAGAAACATTTAGAGGGGAAAATACTTTACTAAATGTAGCAGGAACGTATTTTAAAACGCGGCAAAAGTTGGGCCTTTCTCACTAAAGTTCTAGACAAAGACTTGGGGTCTGGTGAATAGTCGTGACATCATTTGTGTGTACTCAGTCGAGTGCAACACTGGTTTTGTGAGTTCCATGGAATACAAATGTCTGACAACTACAAAAATTCACTACCAGGGCCACCAGCAGCACAAAACTTCCAGGTTTAAGCTTTTTTGCCTTCTCGGCCATGTTTCACACTTGAACATTACACATGAATGACATCACAGAGACCTTTATGCTGCACGCAACATGTCTCAAATTTCAGGCTATGGTGGGAATTTTGGAAGCCCAACAAATGGTGAATGGCATTGAGGACAATTAGACAATTAGAAATCCGGTAGACTTGTTCTTTAAAGTGCTACAATGACGAAATTCACATCTTGCCTATCTAAGCCATTTTAAAAATATAAACAAGTAGCCTGTATGAGAACCATGCTGTTTCCTTTTTTCAAATATCACTTTTTGTTCCAGAGATATTCAAGTTTTTAAAATATGCAAATTATAAACTCAACCGAATTTTGATGACATTATTCATAAGATATCTCGGGCAATTTGTAGTAGAAATGCTTAGTTCTTTGCAGTAAGATTCTTCTAGATGTGCTTCACAATCTGAGCTTACCAGTATTGTTACCATGGAAACAAGCTGGGTTCCAGACCTCCCTGATAGTGAGGGCTTTGCTGATCACCTTAAGAATTCTATTTTCATATTTGCCGATTGTGCCTCATCTTTCATGATCCAGCAAGCATGGAAATATGTTAAGTAGAGTTTGCAGTTTTGTTACAGTCAAGTCAGGTCAAGCATACCCCCCTAGATTACATTAATGAGTTGATTATTTGAACATTGAACCCGTTAATAGTATGGAGGCCCGTCCTGGTCAAAATTCTGATAATAAAATTGCTCCGCAAGTCAGTTTTTTCAGTCACTGTTGTACCTTTTAGTGGCCTGTTGTGTATTTTTATTGGTAGTACAAAACAGATTTTCTTGGTGTATTCCAAATTATATATTTTTAGCAGCATGAATTACTTTTTTTGTAAAAAGGTTTGGTTAATATTTTTTTTTGTAGGTTCTACGAATGAATTTTTCACTTGCGCTAAGAATTATTTTTGACTGATACTGCGAATTATTTTTTACTAGTACTGAGAATTATTTTTTTCAATGGTGCTGTGAATTATTTTTCGCGTTATGGTGAATTAATTTTTTGGCCTACAATACATTGCGGGCTTGTGATTTGAGGGGGACTGGCTCGAGTGTTCGTCTTCCTTTGCGCCCATTTTGAAAGTTGTGCGACTGGAGGAGTGCTTTCCAAGAGAATGCCAAGGCGAAACATTGTCAGAGAAAGAAACGAAATAGGTTTTCACCTTTTCTTACAAAATATGAAAGGACTTGTTAGTCTGTGCCCAAGTGATGAGGTTTTCTGGACCAAGGATTTAATAGAGGAGACTAAACAGCGGCTGCAAGATTCGTATGTACACAACTCCCGATCTATAAACCGTTTTTGAGCATGAAATGTCTGCCCAAATGAACAATCCGTTTCCTGAGCATTTGCATCGTTGGAAGAGCTATGTGCAGTCTCTTCAAAGATTTCTTGTGAAACTGCTGCATCAAATACAGAGAATTCTGTTTCATTTTATACTCAAACAAGTCAAAGCCCTTCATTTGATGGTAGCTTCTGTAACTTGTTGGGTTGAGTGATTTGGTTCGTTTTTTAGTCGTGGATACGCGAAGCGTAGGAACGAGTATTGTTAGGGGGCAGATTATGCAAATTTGTCACTCACTCAGATGTAAACAAATCGATATGTCAACGGCATACCAATAGATGTCGATTTTCCGAAGTATTGCCAGAACACCTCTATTGGCTTTCCGCGAAGTAATGTCTAAGGAGCAACAGTCGAACTGATGAACGGAACGAAAAAAGTATAAAAGTAAAGTAAATTAACTTTCTTTCAGCTCGGATCGAACGAATAAACAGCAAAAGGAAAGTCCGATCAAACAGCCGAACGGCGAAAGAAATTATAATCAATATTCCGTCACAAGCGCAGCTTCTCCTACGTTCATCCAATTCACGATCTGTGGAAAAAATATATGAGCCATTCAACCCAAGATATTCCAAATGTGCACAGGAATTGACGACGGAAACTTTTCACACCAATATAGCTGCATTCGCGAAACCATTTTCAGTGTTGGAAATAATATTCTAACGAAAACAATACAATCTAAAATTAAATTATTTTTAGGTGGCGCCATCACGTCTAGCCACAATGTAAACGCAAGTTTGCTTTGAGAAATACTCTTCTTTTTAACTAAACATGCCATTTTTTCAGTAAAAGTTTGAATGAAACTTGTTTATTTTTATATCCAAAAGCATGGCGTTGATGGTTGTTTATGAAAACGACAGCAAATATTGAATTTCCGACCGGCAGTAAAAAGTATAATTTGCATATGTCAAATTTCGGTTGCGTTCGACAGCTTTCTGTAACATTCTCGAAATACTGCAGTGTTTGGCTGGCTTCGTCTTGGCGAAATCGTCCTTTCGCCTGATATTTATCCGACCATACGGACAAGACAGAAACCTTTCAAAAGGAGCACATTTTTTTAAACTCCCACAATATCTCCCTGCCTCGATAATTCATTCAAATGCGAATATGTAAATATGCACCCCGAGGTTAAATTGTGTTAAGCTCATGAATAATAAAATTGATGCTCAAAAGAGCTGGACGTGTCGGAACGCATTAAAACGTTGTTGGACCACTTTCCAGAAAGAGTTGTCATGCGTTAAAACTAGTTAAAACGCTGTTTTCTCAAGTCACCTTGGCTTAATCCCCCTTATCGCAAATACGGTCACATATCCACGACTTCTTCACAGTTGTACTTTGATTTTTTTTGTGGGTCCTCAAGTGAGATCCACTTGTACTCTAAATAGTGTTTCCCCAGCCTTACCGATGCCTCAATACCATTATTTTCGCAGCTATGGGAAAGTGTAACAAAAATTTACTTCCATACCTGACATTTGTTATTGTAGTTTGTCATTACATTTTATTAATAAAATCATTGTTGTCAATCCAAGTATCATTTTTCTCTTTTCTTCAGGGAAATGCAAAGTATGGTTTTCTGAAAAATACCAACTCTTAACACAGCAATTAGGCTATAGACCTCAGTCTTGAGCACTGTGGCTCATGATCTGTACAATAATTCCCAAATTGTTGCAATTCTTGTATTCTTGCAGTGTTCACTACTTTAGATCATTGTTCTGAGCTTTTTTGTAAGGAAAAAAGAAATGCAAAAGAAATACGAAAGGATGAGAAAGAAGATAAAAGTTGCAACCATTTAACCCCCGGGTCATTGCCACTCTTACTGTTGATGAAAAAGAAAGTAGAAAATATGGAGTGGACTCTGAATGAAGGACAACAGACTTCTCATCACAAAACATGGACAACTGAATTTAAACTGGTTACAAAAGCAGAGCTTTGTTCCTTTTTGTCTTTTTTGGCAGGGAGGGGAGTGGGGGTGGTGGCTAACAACATCTTTTAATCTTCCAAAGTAGGTGTTTTGTAGCCTGGTCCCTGGGCATTCTCTCTTGCCCCCCTTGCCCGCGCCAAGTCTGGGAAGGAGTGGGCGAGTCTCTCTTGGTGACATCACCGCTGACAGTTGGGTTTGACCAAGCCGAGAATGTCTGGGGACTAGGCGGGGTGTTTTGATGGATTGCGAGTCTTTTTACATCTGTCTTCTCTCTCAGTTATCATGGAATACAATTTTGTGAAATGACCATTTTTTAATGGCCTGATTGAAATAGAGTGACTCAGTGCACCACAAGATTGAAATCTAAGGCAATGCACTTCTCAGCTTCTAAGTTCTAGTCTAAATCTAGGATCAATTGTCAAAATTACCCGGTAAGTTCAAATCCTTTCTCCATGAAACAGAAACAAAATGAGTCTTAAAATAAAATCAATATTTGACTTAAAGAAACCCTAGATTTAAATATCGCAACCAGGTCCATTGGGTATTCCATTGATTTCTTTTCTTCAGTTTCTTCCTCATTCAAAAGGAACAAAGACATGTGCCCAACGCTCCCAAGGACAATAACTCAAAACCATTGCCTAGGCAATACTCCATTTTAATGTAATTAGACCTCATTTACATTTTTTCTAGCTTTTTCACACTTCTTTTTTGTATTTTAATTCTCAAATTTCCACACCCTCTTTGTATATATTTCTGTTTGCACGTTACATTTTTTCATTCATTAAAGGCTATACACTGATAGCCGAAAGCTTATGTTTTAATATTTTTTTAACCAAAGAACGCTTTTTACTTCAATGTCTTATTCCTGTTACAGCTCTATTTTTACTCGCTCCCAAGGTAGTTGTTCTGACCTTGATTATGGTCATTTTGAAATGGATCTGGCAGTTACATCCTTTGCTCTACTGTGAGCATTAAGGTTGGTAGATCAATGTGTACCTGGTAGCCTTCATCACTCACTGTTGCTGACTCATCAGGGTCCACACGATACTGTTCCATTTCATCTACAGTAAGTGCAGTGTGTTGAGAACTTATGTTCTGCAGCAAACCACTTGTCCACAGTTGTAGAGGGGATTTATTGTGCTCTGTTAACACTGGCCTTTGATTCATTTGATCTACAAATTTGCCAAGATACTTATTGACTTTCAGTAAGTATATGTAATGTAGACAAAACAGAACCATCTTTTTTATTTCATCAAATAACTTTGCTTAAAAACACAGGATGCCTGCATAAACATCCCTATGAGCTCTTTCTACCCGGCAAATGTGAACAGCAGATCCAGTGATAATACCCTCTTCTCTCAAAAATAAACTGAGCAACAAGAACATTCTCCATTCCATAATCACATCTTGCCCTTGATGGCAAATGATAGGTTTTGGTGCTCTCCTCAAAAAGTCGCAGTACAGTCTCAGCTGTTATTGTCACAGCATCTGCAATGGGTAATGAAACATGAAAATCCATCAATAAAAACATGAACTATGAGTTTCCATCGGATTAGCTTGTGGGCCAAATCAAAGTGCCACAGTTCGTTTGGTGTTGGAACATTGTACTTTCAACGATAAATTACCATTCTATAGCAGTGACTACAGAGTGTAACCGTCATAAACAGCTGCTCACCCTCCAAGGATTCAATAAATCTTCTTCTACCAATATTTGATGTGCGAAATCCGCCATTGTTGACGTTTGTATCAGCTGCAGTTATATTTTCTCTGTAGATTTGGTCTACCTAGTGATCAGATATGTCTGAATATTGTTCAAAATCATCACTTATTCCAACTCCCTTCGTCTCCCTTGAAGCGTAGATACACTTGTGTGAAGCAGCTGGGCTATTTTTTCCCATGAAAAATGTACAGAACGCAAATATTCTATTTGTTCCTTCCTTGTGTTCAAAGCCGGTTTTCCAGGTCCTTGACCCTTCAGTCTTTGACTTGTTCCAAGATAAAATGAAGCAGAATTCTCTGACGTACTTGATGCAGCAGTTTCACAAGAAACAAAAAGTATTTGAAGAGATTGCACATAGCTCTTCAAACGACGCAAATGCTCAGGAAGGGGATTGTTCATTTGGGCAGACATTTCATGCTCAAAAACGGTTTGTAGATCGGGAGTTGTGTACATACGAATCTTGCAGCCGCTGTTTAGTCTTCTCTATTAAATCCTTGGTCCAGAAAACCTCATCACTTGGGCACAGACTAACAAGTCCTTTCATATTTTGTAAGAAAAGGTGAAAACCTATTTCGTTTCTTTCTCTGACAATGTTTCGCCTTGGCATTCTCTTGGAAAGCACTCCTCCAGTCGCACAACTTTCAAAATGGGCGCAAAGGAAGACGAACACTCGAGCCAGTCCCCCTCAAATCACAAGCCCGCAATGTATTGTAGGCCAAAAAATTAATTCACCATAACGCGAAAAATAATTCACAGCACCATTGAAAAAATAATTCTCAGTACTAGTAAAAAATAATTCGCAGTATCAGTCAAAAATAATTCTTCGCGCAAGTGAAAAATTCATTCGTAGAACCTACAAAAAAAATATATTAACCAAACCTTTCTACAAAAAAAGTAATTCATGCTGCTAAAAATATATAATTTGGAATACACCAAGAAAATCTGTTTTGTACTACCAATAAAAATACACAACAGGCCACTAAAAGGTACAACAGTGACTGAAAAAACTGACTTGCGGAGCAATTTTATTATCAGAATTTTGACCAGGACGGGCCTCCATACGTTAGTCGTTTCGAATAATGAAATCATTTTTGAAATATTCGAATCAAACTTCGATTGCTGATTGGACTAAGCGAACAAAAGATGCTCCTTATATGGCAAATCTAAGCGTCCAACATGGCGTCCAACGGTGAGTGGAAGTGATAGGTGAAAAACGGTGTTGTAAATGTTGTTATCGAGCAGTTTTTTTGCTTTCTACATCCCATAGAGCTTGTAGAAGTCTTATTCGTGATAAAAGGATTTCAGGCGAAGCTCTAGCAAGTCTTCTCGTCAATATTTTTGGTTGTTTACAACGCTGTACGCTATCAGCTGTGTTTAATTTCGCTCCGTACAAATTTATTATTTTTAGGATTCCTCGGAAAGAACAATGTTGTTGGATTAAAAGGTGTGCTCTATTAAAAGAGATGACAGAATTTAAGTCTCGTTGGTCGAACGCGTTTTTCTAACACATCTACGGACAGAGTCCAATCAGCAATTGAAGTTTGATTCGAATATTTCAAAAATGATTGCATTATTCGAAACATCTAACGGGTTCAATGTTCAAATAATCAACTCATTAATGTACTCTAGGGGGGTACGCTTGACCTGACTTGACTGTAAGTTTTCCGAGCTGAAAATCACCACACTAAAATATTGAATTCAGGTTGGGGGGACTGGAAAAGAGTGAGTTGCCATGGGAACCAAATTTTCTATAGCCATAGGTGTGTTTCCTTTAGAACTATCAGTCTACCAAGTTTTAATGGTCTCTTTTGCAAGATGACTGAGATAGCTCTATTTGTGTACTTGAGGTTATATTTGGTTGATACTATGACATCATCAGTCATCTCATTTGCATAATTTAAACCGTTGTCAAACTTAAGTATCTCTGGAACCAATGTAGATATTTACAAATGGAAAACGGCATTTTTAATCTTTTGTGGAATTCTATGTGATACACTGAAAAAATCAGGGTGTAAAAATTTGATCATAGTAGCACTTTAAAGGGAACCTCTACTCTTACAACAAATTGAGCCTAAACTGTTGGAAATAATTAGTAGTTTCCAAAATTTAGTTTATAACGTGGGAATAGCATTTCAAGTGCAAAAAAAAATGGGTATCATTAACGCCTTTTTTCACTTTTAAATTTCCCAGGCGCTGCCATTTTTGTTGCGTTGCAGTTATTGTCAGGGAGTAAATGAAGCAGAAAATCCTGTGTTAAACAATTGGGCAACGCAGTGACATCATGAAATCCAAAATGGCCACGCCCTTGAAATTTAAAAGTGAAAATAGGCAATGATGATAACGACTTTTTGTACACTTAAATGTTATATCCATGTTTTAAAACAAAATTTGGAATCTAGCTATTATTTCCAACAATTTAGCGTCAATTTGTTGTAAGAGCAGAGGTTCCCTTTAACACAAAGACAAAAATTCAATTCAATATTCCCCCTGAATGGCGCTGTTATGTTTATGTATCAGAACACGCTAAAAGTCGCATTTTAGTTTGCATTTGAGGGGCTGGAATACGTTCCAAAGCCATCAGAAAAGCTTCAAAGCTTTGGAAGTGCTTGCAAGCCATCGGAACATGTTCTTTAGCATTCGGAAAACTTCGCAAAATTGTTGGAAGTCGCCAGAACATTTTCGGAAATTCCGGTCATGAGGAGACGAACATCTCACCAGGCCCGGCCAGGGGTTTTGGGTATATGGTATCTAGAGCCATTTTAATTCAGGTATATGGTATTTTTATGTTACAATTTGGGTATAAAGTATCTGGTTTCTTCTGAATTTTAGGTACTTGGTATACAGACGTGAATTAAATGCTTTAAGATAATTTTAGGTATTAAGTATTACAAGTTTTATGATTTTTAGGTATATTGGTATTTGATGGGCAAAAAACCAGGTATATTGGTATCCCACTAGCCCCCCTGGCCGGGCCTGTCTCATGCATTTGACTCAGAAAAAGTTGGCAGGTATAAAAGAGGTAAACGACTGAAAATGAAATATGGGGATTATATTAAGCTAAAAGTGTAAAACATTGGTAGTTAATTTTCGATTCAGGTGCACTTTAAGCATTTCGCTTCATAGGGTTATGAGTACTGACATTCATGTTGGAGGCATGCCCACAAGGATCTGAATCTGATACCAGTGCTCTTGGCACATGGTTAATTCTGTTGTTTTCAAGGTGAAAATGTCAACTTTTCAGAGCATCTCAACGGTGTAAATAATGACATCTCCGAGTTTGAGAGAAACTACACTTGTACAAAACTTTACTTATTTTGTATTAAAATGTAATAAGAATGAAAACAAGTGCCATGTTATGTTGGTGATAATGCTGACAATATGTGTGTAATACTAGCCTGCAAATACAGCAGCCTCTCCACGCTCCGACCGCTTGCAGCATTCAGGATGCTGCAAGCAGACAGAGCATGGAGAGGCGGCTGTATTCACTGGCTAATGCAATGCAAGCTGCTTTCTTTTTAGGCTACCTTTTTCTCCTGAGCTGCCACACTATTTTTATGATGCTTCTGTTCTCAATAAATTCCTCCAACTTTGTAGTGTACCCTTGTAACATAGTTGTACACTTATTGCCTTTGTATTCTGTAGCTACTTTTACCTATTATAAATTTTACTACTATTACAATGATAATCATAATTTATTGTAGTTTACACCAGTTTAATTTCATGTTTTGCAAGCTTTATGCACAATTATTGTGATAAATCAAGTTGATCAAGTTACCTCACAGATTTCAAAATATCAAAACACAACAGCATGCAGACATTGAACCTCAATAATTTACCTGGATTTCTTTATTATCCGGACTTGCTTATCTGGTCCCAGTTTTTCATGAATATCAATTAGCAATATTTAAGATCCACAACAAAACTTTATTCCTTCAAATTAATTAATGAAACTCCAGTTCAAACTGAATTTGTTTTGCTTCAAAACACAAATCAGTTCGTGTTTTGAGCTCACACATGTCGTACTTAAATGCAAAGCATTTCACTGAGCTCTGATTTGCTCAAAATTCTTTGTTGCTAAGTGAAATTTCACACTCCATCTGTTCAGTCATTCAGTTTTATATTTCTGGCTCATTAACATGCATATTTTCGATTATCTAGACTCTCGATTATGCAGACTATTCAGTTCAGTCCCCACAAGTCCGGATAATTGAGGTTCAACTGTATTATCACACTCAAACTTCTACGCTATCACAGCACATACAGAATACAAAACTTACAGTGAGCAAGAACACTATTAAAACAACTTACTTTTACTTGCAAAATTTCACAGTCAAGAATTTGTTTTCACATCAATGATCTATTATGATAAGCCTCTTGTTGGGAAAAATATTTACTGTAACAACAGCTTTGTGCTTTAATTTAGTTTTCTGCAGTATTATTTTAATCATTTATTTTTTGTTACTTTTTTAAGATTTTCAACTTACCCTACAGTGCCCTTGCACATGCATATAGCAAAAACATAAAATTTCACAAGGATCACAGAAATTCAGTGGGAACAAAGGATTATTGTTAAAATACTCACAACTTAGCAGATCATTTTCCTGAAAACAACCTACCAAATATAATCACTATTAAGAGTTTAAGCAATAAACAGGTACCCGACAAATCTGTGAGTTATACCAAATTCTTGAAGCTGACTAGCTGCTACAAGAACCATCCACAGCTCATCAATCAACTATTGCAAACTCAGGTGATCTGCATAGTTTACACTGCAACAAAATGTCAGCAGCAAGTCTTCCCTTTAAAATTAAGTTTGCAGTGTTACATTCCATAACCGACGCAATTTGACAAAACTTTTAGAAGTTTGTGACAGCACTTCAAGAACCCTCTGACATCTCACTGATGGCTCTCATTGCAATTGACAAATTAGAGCACGAAGTCATATCTTTTGTCACACAAAATGAATATTAATACCAGTATCTCTTAAGGTCTTCCATTATTTGATTAGCTAACCTGCAGAAAGTGGGCACATAACTGTCCAAAAGTGGTCACAAACTTATCAACTTTTTCTACTAGCAATGGTATTACACTAAACTGCTACTTCAATTAACATTGTCACAATGATATATGGGTAATTTAACAATAAATTTCCCACATGTCTAAAGGCAAATGCTATGACACTCAGGGAACTGTAAAATTATGGCCAAATTACAAAAAGATTTACCTGCATGATCTGTGCTACTTGATTCATTATTTTGAAAGCTTGAGCTTTAAAACCCAACAATGTTAATTGAAATTGCAAACTATACCATGGAAACTGAATGCATCCTAGCTTTGCCTCCAAATTCTGGAGAAGCACTAGATCGGTAAAGGTGGAGTGAGCCTAAGTTGAAATCTGATCACATTCTAAAGGAAGCGGAGCACAGTAACAAAACAGGCAACAGTATACAGCTACTGTATACTGTATTAGTGAATATTTGGCCTTGAAATCCAATTATTAATACCATCACCTTAACATAAAAATAATTGCATTGCAACATTGCATTGTATTTTGTGGCTAACTGCATTATAGCTTAAATACATAGGGTACAAATAATAACCATGGTTATATAAGCTCTTCAGGTCAACCAACAAGAATGAGACTTTCTTACATGATACACTCATCAACATTTGAAGGAGGAGACTATTTTCAAGAACCTTATTAGGATTTCAAGCCAAGTAATCATAACCTCGACAACTAAGTTTTAACAACAGAGTCCTCTGCTTAAATATTCTCAAGATGCACTAATCAACAATCACTGCATCCATTCAAACTCGTATTCCCCCATCAAGTTTCAGATATCCTGACTCATGGCTGCAGCACATCAGATAACAAGCTCCAATCATCCCCAACAACTGTAGAATAAAAAAAACTCATTAGTCTTCAGTTTTGAATTATGTTGGAATATGCACTCAGTGCCAAGGATTTTGATAACAGAAAACAGTGCTTGTTATCCCATTCCATTGGCATGAATTGAGAAAGAACACACTTCCCCATTCTCCCAGCATTTTCTGCAGTTTGGCTTGCATCTGATACTATCAACCCCTAATAATACTACAATGCCAGAAAAAAAATTCACATTGGTATTTTTATTTCGCGTTGTTAACAGGGTAGGGGAGGATGAGATTAACATGTACGTGTATGTACATGTTGAGTACCACTCAAAGGAAAGTTGCCAGTCGTGTCATGTTTCCAGCGCAACGTGAATCGCATCTGAAGACAAACAACCAATGTGTAAATCTTGTGGCTATTTGAGTCAGAGCTGTTGAGCTCTTACAAAGAGCTTACAATACAAGCAAAAACATTCATTCATTCATTCATCCATCCAGCCATCTATCTATTCAATGATCCATCCATCCATGGATTCATTCATTCATCCATTTATTCCTTGATTCATCCATTTAGTGTCCCTCATTACATGTAGCTTACATGTATACCATAGCTAAACACATTGACACTTAAAAAAAGTTATGTTTATGTTACACTGTATGATATTCATCTATTCATCCATTATTTTGTTGCCTGCAATGCTCAAATGGAAAATATCTTTCCCGATTGCAAATTTAGCACAGCTTACCTGCAGGACAGCAAGCCCAATAGCTGCGCCCAAAACATAACTGAGGTTATCTTTGACATCATCTGTTATCTTGTCTAAGCACCCCTAAAAGCAAACCATTAACCAGAGATAAAGCATTGCCAACTTGATGCATAGTAGAATATTAGTGAAGAAAGACTTAGTGCACACAAACAATTTTTATTCACGAGTTGCAATGCATAAAAAAAAAAAACAAACAAGTGAGCACACCAAATGAGCGAGCTTTTTGAAGCATAGCAATGAGTGAATAAAAATTGTTAAAGCACTTTCCATGGTGTAATGTTTTTTTCTTCATGCATGCTGAGATTTTTCTTACTGATGGACACATTTCAAAGATTGGAAATCATTCCCAAAGAAAAAGAAAAAGAAAAAAGAATTAGTATATATATATAATTTGCGCGGGAGAAGGTGTTACCTTCCTCAGCTAAAAATGGAGAGACACAAGAAAACTTTTGTAAATAGACTTATTTTTAAATATAATTTAGTATAGTATTATTCCATCTTATATTGTTATTGTATTTTATTGTGAATCTTTTAATACGTTTTCACTGTAACTTAGGATATGTATTTTTATCCTGTGATTGAATAAAGACTATTATAATTATTATTTTCAGCCTACAGGATTATCCAGTTTTTATATTTATATGTTTTCTTTGATGTGACATTGCTGCCTGTATTTTATGCGAATTAGAGAACCTTTCGGAAAAATGTTGACTCTAATAGATTTTGCTTTTGAAAAAAAAAAGGAAATTATTATTGTTATTGGAGAAGCATTTGTCAAATAATGATTATGATTAAGAATTTTTTCCAGTAGTTTTTACATTTTTTTAAATAGTATTTATCCTTGTAAATGGTGTTGGTTTGATATTCTTAAATAAAGTTGTTGTTGTTGATTTAAAAAAATATATATATTATTATTATTATTATTTAGTGCAAGAGTAAATTTTATTATGCACACTGCCTATTCCGCAATGTGAAATGATATTCAGTCTCTGTTGACGACTATACATGTTTTATTTTGTTATTTTGTTGAGATATCATTCAAGGCGCAGTGGCAATCATCGCTGACAGTGATGTGGGCTCGTCATTATTTTCTATCTTTGTTTCTGACAGTGAGTATGACCTCGCTCAGCAATTCAATAAGTTGACCAGGAGGTATTTGTTCAACGTTCCTTCAAGCTCTTCCTTCCTTTGAAGAAAGGCTTTTTAGCAGGCTTGCATCTCTGTTAGTCTTGCTCTTGTGTTTTTGTTTTCGTGCCCATCTATGAAATCATGTAATGTTCCTTCAAGGAGAGCAAATCTTGGCACCTCTTCCACCATTTTGTTCTTACAGAAAGCCGCGTGCTTGTTTGCCATCCACTGTCAAGTACTATTGTTCATGTGTCTGATTGGATGAACAATGTATTTTCACAGTCATTCGCTTTTCTGATTGGTTGGTTGTGTATTTCATACAAATTTTTCACGGGCTTTTTTCATGTGTAAATCTCACTATTTATGAAATAAAAACTATTATTTTAAATAAATTTTGTTTCATCAAGTCACAGTTGGCCTCACATACCTCCTTATATGCATTTGCATGGGTACAAGGAACTGTCTCCCCACAGCAGGATTTAGGATAGAAAAACTTATGATGTTCAGAGTATTTTGACCAGTCACGTGGACCTTCACTACCACAACATTGCAGCTGTGAGAAGAATAGAAATCAATGATTAAAATGTAGACAAGTTCTTTGACATTATGCACTGAGCTTTAGCAGACTGGACACAATGGCTAAATTTATGTACTGTTTTCACAACAACATGTTGCCTCCATTGTTTGTCAACTTGTTTCTTACAAATAGTCAAATTCATAGCTATAGCACCAGAACAGCCAACAATTATCACATGCATCATTGCCGAACTAACATGAAAAAAAAGCAATTGTTTACCAAGGTCCAAAGATCTGGAATTCCCTCCCTGTTACTATCACTTCTCTATCAAGTTTTCCTAACCTTAAGAAGAAACTGCTACAGTTTTTAGTAAAATAATTGCTGAATTGGTTAGGCCACACACTATTTATCTATATTGTCAATGTGCACAAGGTGGCCTCAACTAAAATCCTGGTGGTTTCTAGAGGTCACCTTGGCACATATTGTAAGTTATACTCATAAATTTAATTGTTAATGTATTAAGAAAAAAGGCAAATAAATGATGATCATGATGATGATGACGATTGCAGAATACATATTTTTTGTTAACTAATTAAAATCAGGTGTACCTGAATGCCTTTTTTGGCTTACTGATAGTACTTCAGGTTCTAAAACTGTAGGACATAAAGTTTTGAGCATGAATGTGTTCCAGGAGAACAATTAACAAGTTGTCAAAAAGACAGCAAAAAGATGATGAATACTAATACTTGGGTATACTCCTAAAACAGTACAGACTATACTAGGAGTTGTAAAAATAAATAATAAAATAAAAAATAATAGCATCATGTACAGCACTAAGGTTGATCGTGAAGAGAAAATGCTGTTACACAGTACTCACCTTCCTTTGGAAATCATCTACTGCCTTATCCAAGCTATTTTGTTTGTCATCATAGTTTTTGATAGCATCAACAAGACCCTCATTCACAAAATCCCGTGCCTGTTTAAAATACACAATAATCAATCAGTCATACGTGAACATCAAGCTTGATTGATAAGAATATCCCAAAATAAAAGTTTGTGAGTCTTGCAGTAAACAATGCAAATTGATTGTTTTATTCAAATGTCCATCACATCAGTCCTGTTGACCTTACTACATACACCGATTGCAAATATGGCGGCTCCTGCGAGAAAGCAAGGCTTTTCAGTGGTAACGGTTGCTAAGGACTGGTACTCTCATTTTTCTATGCCACATTCACTTGAATTGTAAGTCCTCCGAGTTCTTTTCAGGAAAACTGAAGTTTTAATGAAAAGGTAATGGCTAGGCCACAAGACAAAATGTTGGTGAACGAGTTGAGACAGTTTCTTCGAGACCACAATGCAAGCCTGAAAGGTTTGACAGTAAAAGCGCAGCTCGTCGCGAGGTAAAGGAAATTGTTTTATTAAACTGTGAAGCCTTGGGACTTTAATTGTGCTATTTATATGGATTTATACTGATGGCGACAGCATTAAAATGCCTTTTCTTTCATTGTCTACTCTAGAGCAAAGGAAATCCTACATGCAAACGAAATTACACTCAAGATATAACTATGCAACTGTAACATGATTTTATGATTTTACAGGTGTATATCTATTTCACATAGTAGGAATGGTAATTTTGGTATTTAGAAATTAATATTGGCAGTTAAGATATAATTGGATTCTGCAGGTTTGTCAGAATAGCTGAAACTGTCCACATTTGATTGAGACTTCCAGCTAAGGACAATGGAACTACTTGATTAAAAATCTGTAAGTTCTTAATTTTGTTTATAGCTTTTTCAACATGAATTCTTTCAGATGCAATTTCTTGTGTAGCAGTAACTTCAGAGGGGTTATGTTGACTTCTTGAACCAACAAATGGGGGAATATTGAAGCCAACACCCATGGGCTCAAGAAGATCAGAAAGTGAACCCCTTGTCAGCCATAACAATGTCTCCAGCTGCAATGGGTAGCTTGAGGAACCCGGACCTAACTGTGATTTCCCTGTCCAAAATGCTGCCAGCATACAGTTGTGAGATAAATGTTATGTGACCACTGGGGGAAATTCCAATTAGACCCTTGAAAGTTGTGTGGCTTTTGTAGGAGAAAAAGGTTTCACTGTGTAGAACCAGTGAAGATGGAGTTTGGCACTTGATTTCAGTTCCATCAATAATCACCCTTGTTTTGGGAAACTTATCCGTAAATGATTGGGGCATTGCTTTATCTATTGCCTCTCTATCTGGCCATATGTTGAGGTACCCAAATTTCAGGCACATAAAATTTATCCATGAAATGCAGATCCTGTTGACTGAAGACACATGCACATTGAATCTCTCAGCTAAGTCACGTTCAAACAAACCAAGCCTTAGCCTCACAAGAACCATGTAATATTCGTCCAATGTACTAAGTTTTTGCCGCTTGCCAACTTTATTTCCCTTGATCTCAACACTTGAAAAACATGTGAAATCTACTTCATCCGTTATGCTGGAAACGTAACTAATGTTTTCTCGGTTGCTACCAGGATTAAGAAAATTATAACAGGCTAGGAGGGTCTGATAATTTGGGAATCCAGTAAAAAAAGTTATGTCTCAGTCTGATTCTTTAAATTTAAGAATACCGAACTGGTTTCTGAGTCAGTCATCGAGAGATTTCATGACATCTTTGTTGATTTCTCGGAGTCGTAAATTTTCCTCCTGTAGTTGGTTAATTTGTGCTCTCAAATCAGCGATTTGTCGTCGTCTTGACTTTTACCCTCATCATTGTAGTAGTCGTCAAATTATCCATCGTTGGACAGGAAGAGGGCATCTCAACAATATTTTGCCTTTTTCAAGACGATTTTCTTGAAGACACTACTGACAACCATGCAAATATGGTTGGAACAGCATCGTCTTAAAGGCGGCGGCGGCGGCAGTTTAAAGTGCGACGAAAATCTGAAGCTTTGAAGTGCAGTGAGCATATTTTCAATCGCTTGGTCAGCTTGAAATGCTTGGAGGGAACTCTGCGGATTTTTGCCAGCCAAGACTTAAAACGTAATGATTTAATGGCAAAGAACGTTCAACGTCAACCAGACCTTACTGGAGAAAGATCCATTAAGAATGGTTTTTAGTTCAGTTACCTTCAGCCTTTTGTGATCTTTTAGGGAAGATCGTGGTAAGTGACCTTTCTGCCATCTGAATTAATTCTGTATCCTGTCTTGCAACACAAAGGTATGCAGCAATTATCCGGCATTCTTTAATGAATTAAACAAACGACTTTCCTTGACTTATACTTCGTTTGCAAACTACTTTTTCAATCGAGTTAATGTCACATTTTAGAGCGAACACTCTCCTTTCACCAAAGGAAAGGCCCTTAGCAACTGTTACCACCGAAATGCCTTGCTTTCGTGCAGGGGCTGCCACATTTGCAATTGGTGTATTGATAGCACAACAAACACCTCATGAATCTCGTACTTTGTTTTTATTGTTGTTGTTTATTGGGGGAGGGGAGTTGTTTGTCTGCTTGTTTGTTTGTTTGTTTGTTTGCTCTTTGACTGTTCTAACTAGGAAAGGCTAATAATTATTTAAGGAAATAATTGTAGCAAAGCATATTCATTTCATCCATCTTCATCCTCATTAGTCCCAATCTTGGCATTATATACAGTCTCATCAATCACACACACTTTGTTGCTGTTATAAGGTTGTTGTTGCTTTAGGAGAGAGGTGGGGGAGTTGTTTGTTTCCTTGATTGATTGTTTGTTTGTTTGTTTACACTTTGCACATCCTATTTAGGAAAAGCTATTATTCAAGAAAAATATAGATAGTAAAGTACATGTGCTGTATAAGAGAATATATTACTGATGAGAGTACAATATTGTTATAGTTACCATACAAAAGCAAATGGCTGACAGCTTGCCATGAAAATGAATCATCCACTGTGCTATTAATTTTTTACTGCCATGACATTATTCATGTCCAATTTGTCAATAATGCTACATAAAGCCACGGTTACACGAGCGATTTTTCCCTCGCCCCGGTGATGCGATTTTTTCCATTTTGTCACGTCGCCAGCGCACGATGAAAATCGCAAGAGTAGCCACCCTTGAACTGGCAGCGCAACAAGTAAAAAATCGCAAGAAATTGAATGAGTTCAATTTTTCGCGATTCATTTTTTGTGATTTTTTGAGCTGTCGCTTCACTGGTACGAGGATGGCTACACGTGTGATTTTCACCGCGCGCCAACGACGAGACAACTTTCCAAAAAATCGCATCACCATCGCAAGCAAAAAATCACTTGTGTAGCTGCGGCTTAACTTAATGTGACTTAATAACAGGTGCGGTTACACACACCACGGTAAATGGCATTTCTATGGTAGATCATCCTGCAGTATCTCACACTTGGGTTTTAGTATACCGTGATAACATGCGGTTACACAAGATTTGCCACAATTTGCAAATCAAACCCGAAAAGAAAGAACTCTTTTCCATCATGGTTTTGTACAGATGTCAAACGGGGCATTGTGATTGGCTCTCGTACCTTGGGCACTTTGTGCAATCTTTCTTACTTATCCATGGATATTTATCATGGGAAATTTACCTTGGGAAAGACTGTGGCCACACTCAATAAATACAGTTTCCGGTGTTGAAAAGGGTCATTTACCATGGTAAACATGCCCCAAGTAACCACACCTAATGTTAAGTGTTTGTAACTAATACCAGCCAACCTTATCCTTGTACACATAGCCCAAGACTCCAGCTGTAACCTCCAATGCAAATACGATGAGGAGTAGCAAAAAGAACTGATAAAAAAGAACAAGTTCAAAAATTCATCTACCTATCAACTATTTATCCTCTTCGTTAGAAATGGATACATTGTTAAGACCTTTCCAGTTACAATGTAAGGGCTTAGAAACTATTAGTTGCATGATACCAGTTTCAGGATATTAATTTTTTAAAAGCAGATTTGGTCTCTTGTACATACTGTCTTACAGCGGTGATTGTATTGCCGTGAACACCTAAAATATGTCTGGAATGTTAATTGTGTTGTAACCAATCACAGGCGAGATCTTCAAACCACAGAAACCACAGGCAACGAACGGTAAACCTATCTGTCACGGAACAAATTATTTTTGTTTTGTTTTAACATTCAGTCTCTTTACAAGTAAACAATTGCTTTTCCTTCCTATTTGTTTACAGTGTGTGCTATAATAGCAAAGAATACAGGTTTGAACGATTTTGAAATAAATTACAAAGCCGAAGTGCCGGGCCGACACACGCGACGGTTTGGCGTGGGAATTTTCAAACTTTTTGTAACGATCAAAATCGGTAGTTAAGCCTGATCGCAAGTTACAATGTTGCAAGGTAAGCCGCTAGAATTTTCTGATTCCCATCGCTTCGCGGCTATTGCAGCAAGCGTTAACACTTTTTTGTTAGGTCAGGGAGATTTACTATTTTGGTAATTTATTATTCTTTTTTTTTGGTAGCTAATAATAAAGTTGAAATTCGAGAGTTGTTCTTGTCGATGTTTTCGTTTCTGATAACATAATCCTCGCTAAAGTAATATTTTTTTGTAGAAGGGGATTGGATTTACGTGCGCTAACGATTAAACCTTCGAACTACTGTGCCGGCAGAAGTTCCTTGATCGCAAGATCGCAAACTGGAAAACCACCAACCAAATTCAACTCTATGGAATGATTGACACATCGCGCAAAGTAAACAGCCCAATTTTCGGTATTCCTTCTAAAATATAATTTTGCTTTTTCTCTGAAGGCATTTATGCATTTGATATCAGGGGGATTACATGCTGTAGGAAACTAGTTATGAGGGAATTTAGCCAACAAGATTTTAAGTCGACCCCTTTGGATGCGATTATTAGCACATTTTGCGCGCAAAAGAAAAAAAAACATGATTATCTTCGATCGCAGTTCTTCTTACCAAAAGAATCTCCGTAAATGTCCATAAACTCGCATGTTACAACCCAACGGCTTTATATTGTTGAATGCATGTCTGAAAATTTATTTTTCTAAGAATACACGATTGTTCATTTTTTATTGTCTCCATGTAATATCTCGTTACATGGAAAGCCGGTCGTCGTCGCGTCGCGTTGGCTTCTAAATTTTTCTTTCTAAAATCGAACGATGTGCTGATTGCGGTCCTCAGCACTGATCTTGGGGAGCAGTGGTGTTTTAAATTCCTAATAAGACAGCTTGTATCCTTAAACATGTTAAACAAAACGAAAATAATTTGTTCCGTGACCGTTCGTTGCCTGTGGTTTCTGTGGTTTGAAGATCTTGCCTGTGATTGGTTACAACACAATTAACATTCCAGACATATTTTAGGTGTTCACGGCAATATAATCACTGCTGTAATTGTTTTGAAGTTTGAGTATTCAAGTTTGCCACTAAGGTTGTAAGCATCAAATGCATGTAACACAATTTTGTCTGTACGATTAAAACATCCTTTAAAATTCCTCGACTTAATGTTGTCTGATCCCAAAAAGTGAGCCAAGTTGATCTGCAAGACAATACTAAACCCATGTCCTAACGGCCGTCATCATGGGGTCATTAGGGAGCTTTAGCAACGACGATGGCAATGGCAACGAGAACTCCTGAAAACAATAGGTTTAATGAGCAAAACCAATCGCTCTGCACATGCGTTTTACATTTTGGTACATTTCTTCCCGTCCTCTGCAAAACAACAACGTGAAATGGCCAAATTTTAAGTTTTCTCGAGAACGTGTGTGACTGTTAAGTTTTCTTTCTTCTTCCTTACTTTAACGGCATTCATAACAATTTAGTCCCTGAATAGATCGCCAGTATTTTCCAAGTTAAACAAATTGGAATGATAGCAAGAGCGTTACAAAAACGAGAAGTTATATTTAGAAGTGACGTTTTCATTGCCGTCGCCATCGTCGTTGCTAAAGCTCCCTATTAACTGGGCACAAGGCCTTTTGTACACCAATATCTAAACATAATTTTCTCCCGCTGTGTGGAGAAGGAAAATCTCTACATGTAGGCTCAACTGTAAAATTTTTTGCTCGCTTGACATTAAAAAATTATAAAATGACACACTTACAGTTGACAGGCAACATGTGTTGTCACGACACGTCCCACAGCAACCAAACAATGCAGTGATTAAGATCAAGACTCCGATACCAACCAGAATTCCACATGGCACAAGGGTGTAGGTATCTGCTGTAATTTTGGTGATATCTCCATACTTCTTTATCAGCCATGCAGCAACAAATATAGTAGCTGCAGAAATACCCTAAGTACAACAGAAGCCATACAGCAAGCAGTGTTATGATAAAATTAAAGCTGGACTAATTCTGAGTGTTTTCATTCACGTGACTACAAGCCACAAAAATTATTTTATTTGCATAATAGATTTCAGTTCCCAGAGGTTGTGAAAACACTCTATACAAAACCATTAATAATAATAATAATAATAATAATAATAATAATAATAATAATAATAATAATAATAATAATAACAATAACAATAATTTTTAATGATAATGAATTATTGCAATTATTGAGATCATGGTAATGGAGTCATGTGCCCGTGAGAAATGAGTAAAAGGGCGAAAGGACAACTGAAAAGAAATCACTGTCCCAGGCAGGAATTGAACCTACGACCTCTGGTCGGATGCTCCAACCAATGTGCTACAGGAACCCCTGATGAGCCAGGTCATTTATCTAGGTTCTAAAACAAAGTATAAGAACCTAGATAATTAAGCAACCTGGTTAGAGCATCAGTGGTTAGAGCATCCAACCAGTGTTAAGGAGGTTGTAGGTTCGATTCCTGCCTGGGACTGCCAATTGTCCTTTCGCCCATTGCCAAGCAACTAATGAATCACCATCATCATTCAGTATATCATATAAGGTATTAAAGGCTGTAAGCTTATATTTGGAAGGAAAACAATCTGGTGGAAAATTAAAAAATTTATGCTTTAAAGTGCTACTGAGACAAAAATCTGTGGGTTTTAAATTTTTGTATCCTACATTGAAGACTAGACCCTAAAGTTAACCAAAAAATGTGTCCACAGCTAACCTGATGCTGGTTTGGTTTACATCTGTAAAGGCTGCTCGAAAGTGTGGAAATAACATCCGCTATTACTCAAACAACAACTACTCAAGCCCACAATTTTTGTCAAGCAGCGTTCCTTCCATGACATCATCTTATCGTCTAGCGAGGTCTTCCAGTCGCATGTTTTTAGTAAATAAAGTAAGAGGAAATGTTTTCTATCAAGTTCTTCGTCTTTTTTTCATCAGAGGATGGTTTGGAGTTGAGTTCAGACAGGAGTAGTACGATGTTATAGAGGAAAGTGAGGCCAGCTTCGTACCGTATGACAAAGATTTATTGCCACTTGCAACTCAAGAAGAAGCTTTGAGGCAAATATGGCTCTTGGAGTAGAGCAGAAAATCAAGTTCTAAAGGCGCTTTACAGGAGAGGTAGACATCAGTTCGTCTGACACAACACGCTTTTTCTACCGTATATGCATATCTGAGAAAACAAGAACACTGGGACGTGAAGTAACTTGTTTGTGGCCTTTGTTTGCATGTGGCTAGTTAACACGGTAGAGCTTTGTACTTTCAGCACAATGAATTACACTGCTATATGTCTTTGTTAACACGAGAATCGTTTGGCTTATTCCATTGAAGCCAGTATTTGCGGTTCTGTGGAACTCAAATATAATTCCTTTATAATTTATACATATTCTCATCGATAAAAGTGCTTTTCAGTTTCCACAGAATTTTGATCGTTCAGTTCGCGCTTTTCGCTTTAGTCCACGTCTCAAAAATCGACAAGTTGCCATTTCAATTCAGACATAATTTTTAACCTTGCGCTACGACTCCTTCGACCTTCTTAGTGTTTCCATTGTGTTGATCAACACAAACAACCACAAAGGAAATCTCACGACATGCTGGAACTCAAGCCGCTTTTATACACATTGAAACTGTTAGCTGAAACTTGCGTGCAATGGCGTGACAAGCCCGAGGGAGAGCAGTTTCACAAAGTGGTGTTACACGGTGAAACTCTTGTAAATATCACCTTTGCGATCGCGGATGCGACCGTTGCAGAAGTAGAAAGCAGTTCTACTTTTCATGAAACTTGTCTTGCAATGGAAGTTCGAAAAAGTTTCATGAAATTGACCATGTTACACGGTGCAACACCTGCTGAAACTTGTTTCTCGGCGCCATTGCACACAAGTTTCAACCAAAAGTTTCAACGTGTAACAGCGGCTTCACGTGTACGTCAATTATTCTGTTTATACACTAGAGAATTCTCATCAAATTAGTTTTCATGCCATTAATGTCTTGCCAAACATGCTTCGTAATCTTCCTAATAGTAATCTGTTCTAATGAAAAGAAAACTATGATATTTAAGTTTCACTGTTTTACATCTAGTTTGAAATTTGACCTAGCAAGATTACGAATGTCGGGTCCAAACGCTAACGCAACATTCATGTGCTTTTCAGCGGCTTTGAGAGCTTTGAAACTTTTTAGAACTTGATCAAAGTCCGTCTCTTACTTTGTTGGTGTTGGTCATTTCTTTCCACGCATGGGAAACAAGTGAAGATTCAAACTCGAATACAAGCTAAAACTTCTTCGAAACAACCTTTCATTCCTGAAATGAAATGAGCAGATATTGAAAAGCCCCTTGGGGTTGAAGTTGGAGCCGTGAGTGCAAACGAAGGCTTTCCACTTGGCCAGTTTATAATTACTCTTTCAGGCCCTCTTAGGGGGAGTCTTTATGTCCGTCTGAATTTCAAACCTTTACATGTCGCAATTTCGGAAGGGCCACATGTCGCTGTCGGAATTTCATGCAGTGACACTGATGTCGGTGTTGCAATTTCGGAAAGTTCAAAACATTTCTGAGGTCATTTCTCCAACAAAAAATGCGTTGTCATAATTCAGGGGTCGCAACTCAATGCATTTCCACACAGAAGACTGACAGAACGATTAACTTTTTGAAAATACAAACTCAATCTCAACATTCTCCTCTGTAAGAATGCCATCAAGTCGCTGTCTTATTTAAAATCACAAGTGTTGCTGTCCATTTTACTTTTATTTTTGTGGCTGTCGCCATTTCACTGGAGCGGTCTTGTCATTCGTCATCATTTCATTTTCTTCATGTTGCCGTTTCAGAGCCATGTTGCCCGTCGGAATTTACCCTAACAGGGCCTCCTCTTTGGCATACGCAAAGATTGATTGATTGATTGATTGATTGACAACTTTATTTTAACACGGCAAAATTCATCAGTAAAAATTACAAAATCCTATGCCTTTATTACAACTTTGTCTAGGAATTAATTACTAAAAATAAACTGCTTTACATGAATGCCATGTCTGAGAAAAGAGTACAATTGCTAATAAATATAAAAAATTTCCTGTACTCAGAGCGCAATTAAAAGACCTAAAAGTGGGATATTTCGTTTGGATCAACCGAACTTCATCAGCCACAGTGTAAATTTGAAAGTTAAGAAGAGTTATATAATGGACCCGAGGGAGCTGAGATGGTGTCATAGATTCTGGCTAATTCGAACCCATTGTCTCTGTTCAAGGAGGGCTTACGTAATCGCGGCATTTGAAAGTATTACTTTCCGTGGCAAGAACTTTTGCACTCTGAGTACAGGAAATTTTTTACATTTTTTATGTTTTAAGATCATGATTCCAGAGCAGGAAAACAATTTTTGATTGTCGATAAAAATCGATAATCACAAAATTTTTAGGAAAGGTTATCGATTTTGATCAATTTCCATTGACGTTATTTTGCGGGCTTAACTTGAGCAACAAAGACAATTTTCCGATGTTGTATGTAAAACAGTGGAAGTGTAGTAAGTATCAAGTGGTAATAAACTTGAGTTAACACTGAATTACCAGATGGTGCATTATTCACTCTGGAATCGAATGGTTACCTGATTTCCCTAGGCAAATCAGCCCTGATTTCAACTATCGTTTAGTGAGAGGATTGCAGCTGTTGCGTGTTCTTGTGTGTTCCGACATGGTACGTAGCCGGTCAATTTGCTTGCGTTCCCTGAGCCGCGTTCTTTTGGTCAGCAACAATAAGGGGAGGATAGACAGAAAAAAAAACTATGGTAAATCGAAAACAAATCCAAAGTACTCAGATGTCACTGTCATTTTATGTTTATTCAATCATGATTCAATGCTTTTGAACAGCTTTGAGATTACAGCTGATTACAGACATGGTCAAGGCTGTCCTCTAGGCATTTGGGAGCTTTAGCAACGACGACGGCGACGGCAATGAAAACATCACTACAAAATAGAACTTCTCGTTTTTGTAACGCTTTCGCTATTACTCCAATTTGATTAACTTGGAAAATACTGGCGAACTATTCAGGGACTAAATTGTTAAGAACGTTGTTAAAGTAAGGTAAAAGAAAAGAACTTTACAGTCACACACTCCCGTTCTCCAGAAAACCTAAAATTTGGTCATTTCACGTTGTTGTTTTGCAGAGGACGAGAAAGAAATGTACCAAAATGTAAAACGCACGTGCAGAGCCATTGTTTTTGCTCATTAAGGCTATTGTTTTTTGGCGTTCTCGTTGCTGTTGCCGTCGTCGTTGCTAAAGCTCCCTATTCTCTCCACTCGCTCCACCGTACTGGCCTGGCTTGTAGGTTCCCTGTTTAACTTTTCGTCTTTGGTTACTGAACCAATCTGTAATCCAGATAACACGATGGAAATGCAGCACTAATTACAATCACATAGAATAAAAATATGAGTCCACGTGGTACAACAGCCAAAATAATTGAAACAGTAACATGCCTTCCAAGTTGGCAACAAATGTGCCAGGCCCTGTAGCTTCTTATTATACAGAATTATGAGGTAGTTGATTTTTATCGGATATTTAATTTGACTCACACTTAATTACGCAGATTTATAGCGGGTTGCGTATGTCATTTTTACCACACTTGTAAAGCTTCCACCAGCTGTACCTGTTTTTCCTCCAGTTTCAGAGCCTTGGCCGTACTTACAGTAACTGTTTTGTTCAGCCTGCCTTGAGAGCTAACAAATACCGTGTCAAGAGCAGTCAGCTCTACGTCAGTAAAGCGCTTTCGATGGTTTACGTCCTTGTCAGCTCGTGGAGAACCAGACACGTCGTCTTTGGATTTTGACCCTAAAACCAAAGAAACAATTTTAAGTGTTTTGGGTATTACCTTGTGCGACTGCAAAAAACATGAACACTATGTTACGGCTTGCAGTTTATCAAAGTTTAATCATGTATCTGATTCGTTTTAAATGCCTACACCGGTGGTAACACCTTTTCAGAAATAAGTATAGCAGCGATTATAGTGTTCACAGTTTTCAGCAGTTTTCGCAGTTTCGGTGTAATTCCCTCAGAATCAATATCGCACCTAAATCAGCAGAAATCAGGATAATAATTATTATCTTCAGTTATCTTACTGTTCACTACTGATCGGTTATACATATTGACATTATGCAATACTTACTTTTCTTCATCTCCAAGACAAGTTCTTCCTGCGGTTCCTTACTGTCAAGGAACATTTGGAGAGTCAGCCAAATTGCACAGCTGTGCGTCTTTGGCATTTCCAATGGTGCCTTTGTTAAGTAGTCTGAAAACGTGTCCTGGGATCTCTTCAGAATTTGTTCGGCGAAGAGTCGCTAGGGTATCCCCTTGTCACTCAGCAGCTTAGAGATTCTCCTTGCTATTTCCTTAGGGCTTTGCTCTGAAGTGTTTGTGGAAATTGTTCCAGCACCATCTTCTTTATTCATGGAGGCGTCCATGCCGCTACTGTGTGAATTGTCGGTAGACTCTTGCGCGATATCTACAAGAGTTATGACTGTAGTCTTAACATTAGTCTCTTGAATGATGTAGTTTTCGACTTACTCTAGAAATTCATAAATACAAAATAAAACACGGATAAAGCGAGGGATTTGAGACGTAAGTCTCCCAATATCACCATATTACCATTTACAGTTACAATGAAAATCATGTGAAAATTTAAGACTTACCAATAGAAGCCTTGCCTCCCTTTTTCGACCACAAACGTCTCAAGCTCACCAAAAGCAAATTCAGGAATTGTAACAGTTACTTTTATAAAACGTTCTTCGGCCATTTTTCAGTAAGGATTTCACAGAACGAGGCAACACAGTTGCAGAACAGCAAGCAGACACACGGATAGGAAATTGACAAGAGCAAAGATACAGAAATGCGCCAACTTCTCAACCAATCAACCAAAACTAAAGCAGCTACATGCCATACGACACTACATACGATTTTCCCGCTGTTTGTTGGATTGTTTCAGTCGCTTAGTGTATTCACCAGTGGTAAGTTGTTGAGAAGAACAAACATCAAGAAATATGTCTATCAAGTCTATTTATGCCCATTCCTTCCTATTTATGCCCATTCCTTCGTATTCGTTGCAAACATACAATGATATGATAAATACTGGTCACTCCCTGATTTTGTCGATGAAAATGTTTTCCGACTATTATCCTGATCTACCTTTCCATTCCTCGACATTTGGATCTGACAGCTGCGAAAGGCTCTTTTCGACCTGTCGTGGATTCTACCGAGGAAAAACAAACTTATGCATGCTTGACCTGCTTCAAATTTGTGGACGAATTGTAAAACTTGAAGAAGAACTGACGAATAGAAAGGCTCTGGGAGACGCAGCTGCTTCGTGGCCTGCTTTGGGTCGATGATGAGATCTTAAGAGATATTGTAGAAGCAGAAAGAGAAGTTATCAAAACAATGGAGACACTGGGTATGCTTCCCCTGCTTACATCAAGTAACATTCTCTGAGCCAGTGAAAATGGTGACATTATTTACATCAACCCAGGAATGGAGACGACCTTAGTAGACATAAGCTGTGAGCCTGAGGAAAATGAGTGCATGACTGCCGATGAAATACTTGACTTAGACAACGACATTTTGTGTTCTACCGCAGAAACAATTGAACAGAGTTACTCACATTCTCTTACTGATCTTGCTGCATCTTCTGCGCAAGCTACACAAAGTCATATGGCCAAGGGAACCGATGAAACCATAGAAGACGAAGACGACCCAAGTCATTGCAATTTCTTTCAGGCTTGTACATACAAATATGCTGATGCTACTTTCAAACCACCATCAATAACACACTGGATTGGTTGTGACTTTCCTGAATGTGGGAGGTGGTTCCATGAGTCATGTCTTGGACTAAAATTTGCATCCAACTTGGAAAGGCAAAGATATGCCTTCGTGTGCAAATCGCACGATAACATCAATGGCCTGGACACATTTAGCGATCGCGTAACCGCATCAGTATCCGACATATGTATGCAGGTCGAAGATGAAGAATTGATAGAGGGTTTAGCGGCTACAAAAACAGCTACAGTAGAAGATCCGTATACAATGCCATAACATCATCAACAGAGCTGCCCCTCCCTCCGAACTATGTTGAATACGAAGGGAAATTCTACCACATTGCCAATTTCTTATCATTGCAACAAGGTAAAGTGTACAACCCCCCACTTCAAGAATGGCCAGGTGGATGGCCGTGGCAAGAAATGATTTTTATGAGAGAGTTGAAGCAATTGTTAATCTGAAAAAAGGCTACAAATGGACTTTATTTAAATGACATTTCAGCTTTCTGGGTACCAGGGATCGGTGTAAAGTGCAGCCAGGTTTTACGCTTGCTGCGTAAGACATCTGCAAAGTCTGCAGTGCCAGTATTCGAATGGAAGAAAGAGAACAATCTAAGAGACAAAGTTTCGGCATGTTTCAAAGTTCTTTCACACACCAAAAAGGGTAACAGAAAGTGGCTATTGTCGGAAACTACTGAAGTAATGTGGAGCGAGTGATTTACACACTTAGTGACATTTAATGGTCCTTTGGAAAGAAGAAATTTTCCTTTAGAAGTAAATGTGAAAGCTCTTGAGGCATTGTTGCCCGGCTAGAAAAAGCTGAAGAGGAAAGACTTCAAAAGGATAAGACTCTAAAACAGCAAGAAGCTGAAAGGAAAAAAATGGGGCCTCCAGAAGATATGACTGTTCGTCTCTTGAAAGAAGTCCTTGATGACTTGAACATAACCTATAGGTCAAGTGAAAAAAAAAACTGAGCTGCTAGAAAAAGTTTGTCGTGCTCGAGCAACTTTACACGATGCATCACATGACCACAACATGAGAGGTCACGCCTTTTCCTCAATACTGGAACTCCGTTTGAAGACTGCTCTACTTTTAGGAAAAACCTGTTATGTCTTTAAATGACCGAAAGGAATGCCTTCTATATTTCTTCTTCCATATACTGTTTCTTTTAGATGCATTTGGAGCATACCTAGAAATCATCTTTCTACAACAAATTGTTTATTTAATCATAGCAATTTTTAACACTGCGTTAAATCAAGTATGTATCGTGACTATTTTTGTTCAGTTAATTCACGTTTGGATGGCACTGTTATCTTCATGGCTGATCGCCCAGGTTAATTTTATGACAGTTCTTGGTGAGAACATTCCCCGCATGTTTTCAGAGGAAAACTGATTCCAGAAGCAGTTGAATTTGTAACAGTTGTGTATACATTACATCACATTCAATTATAACATCACATGTGCATGAATCACTTATAACAGCTGCTATAAAACACATACATCAGAGTGTACTTCTGAGATTTGGTCTGAAATGATTTGCTTAATGGTGCTGGAAGAAAAGCTGGGGCAGATCTAGGAGTGGTTCGGGTGGTTCGGTCGAACCCCCTAAACTGAACGTAAAAACGTACAAAAAACGCGTGGTTAAAAAAAAAGTGAACCAACTCAGCTAATAAATGTGACCCTCCACGGGAAAACAGGGAAAAAGGTGATTGCACGGGCACGCGTGCGATGACACGGCACGCTAAGTGTGTCACAATGGCACAGATATGCGCATATTTAATGACTAAAACAAAGAGTGTCACGGTGCTATTGTTTGCTACGCAAAAGCCTTTATCTAAAGCACTGTGCAAAACGCCACGCTAGGCGTGCGATATGACACGCGTGCCAAAGGACACGCGAGCAATATTGCACGGTACACTCATCGAAGCTCGAAAGACGATGACTGAGAAAAAAGATTAAACGCCACTCGTGAAATATTTCTCAACATTTCGTTTCTCCGTCCGGTCATGTAATATCTTCTATATAACTTGTGCCATTTTTTTACTCATTACACAAAGAAGACCAGGAAACAAACAGTATAAAGCGAAAAATCTCACCGACCAAGCAGGTCAGTGGCTTATTATACTTTGCAAAACGAAATGGAATGAAACGTGATGAAAGACTGCAGTTCGCGCAAGTAGCGCGAAATGAAAATCTATAGTTTGCAAAATTTGAATAACACAAAAAAACAAGCAATTGCATGCTAAATGTTTACATTTAGAACGGCTACACATCACTTTATTAAAAAGGAAACTATGATCTGTTGGTCCAAACTGGATTAATCTGTGAGCGGACGTGAAATAATTGCGTAACTGGAAAAACACTCGTTTGCATACGGTAACGCAACACGCATTTTGTCAGCCGAAGTTTGTTCAAAATTAATATTTTGGTCGAAGTGCAGCAGCTCAGATTCAAAATCTTTCGACCATGAAAATCATCGAAAGCGCATTTCACTGGAGATGATTTATCATTCTTCTCGCAGCGTTAGTTTTTGACACAAATAATCTTTCGCTGTTTCGATTGTAAGACACGAAAATCAATCTTCAGGAATTCTCTTTATGGAACTACAGAATACAGGGCCAATTTCTCCGGTTTATAATTTGGGCTGGCTCGCCGGCTCGGCAGTCGCGTTAAGTGTTTAAAGAACGAGTAAGGTATATAATTTAGTGGCTCGGCGGCTTACGTAAAGACTACTGACTGGCGAGCCACCGAGCCACTCGATCTTTAGACATTCAAGGCGACTGGCGAGCCGCCGGGCCACTCGATCTTTTGACGTTCAAAACGACTGGCGAGCCGCCGAGCCAGCGTAACGTATACGTAAAGACTACTGACTGGCGAGCCACCGAGCCACTCGGTCTTTAGACATTCAAGGCGACTGGCGAGCCACCGAGCCGGCTCAACAAATATACCTAGAAAATTGGCCCTGTATTCTGTAGTTATGCCCTTAAAGAGTATAGTTATGGCGCTTGATTTCCCTGTATTTTTCGACACAAACAACCCGGCTTCATCCAAACTCTTTCTTGTTGAGCACAAAATCAGGCAAGCAA